>CM038796.1:1882553-2482553 GCA_021764765.1 Vicia sativa | reverse complement strand
TACTTAGATAAAATGGTATTTTATAATATTAATAATTAAATAATTAGTTAAATGAAAGAAGGGTAAAGTTGAGATTAGATATTAAGGGTCTTAGGGGTAAAATGAGACTTAAGAGATATTGAGACTTAGATATTTTATTGTACGATCGTGAAAGTAGAGAATAAGGAAAATGACGTAGAATGAGAAAGAAGAAGAGAAAGGAAGAGTTAGGGAAAAAGGATTCCACAACCTTGGGACGATCAAAGCTTAGAATTAAGATAAGGGGGTGAGTGGATTCTATAATTGGTGATAACATCATGAGAGGGTAGTGAGGGTTCCATTCCCTCTTAGGTTTTATATGTTTGATGTGTGGTTCCCTTGTTGGATTTATTTTTATGTTTTGTGTTATACCCCAAAAATTTTCCTCCCACTTCGAAGACATTCACATCTCAATTCTCAAGAATTTCACAAGGGTTGACCAGATAAACCCTATCCTAAGCAATCAATCCAAACTAGGGTTTTGCTATTCTCAAGTCAAGATGGATTTCTAATGCTTCAAGTGGTCATCATATCTCATTATATACCTCATAGAATCCTCATATCAAGTTCCAAGCCTTACAAGTCTAAATTGCTTATCCAATTGCTCATATGGTTGAAAATTAGCTGTATTAAACAAAAGTCAATTGTGGTCAACATACAGTCAAACTTCATAATTTTTGGTCAACATCAATATTTTGAAGCCATATTCATAATTTGATCAAGAGTTGATCATGATTCATCAAGAAAAGTCAAGATCTGATCAAAAGTCAAAGTTTCCAAATTAGGGTTTCTTTAGATAAAAGTCAACAGAACTTTGACCAAGCATAACTTTCACATACTTCATCAGAAATTTCTCCACCAAAGCTC
This sequence comes from Vicia sativa, assembly GCA_021764765.1. Taxonomy (NCBI): domain Eukaryota; kingdom Viridiplantae; phylum Streptophyta; class Magnoliopsida; order Fabales; family Fabaceae; genus Vicia; species Vicia sativa. The sequence continues at coordinate 2,481,668 of CM038796.1, read as the reverse complement.
ATTTTGAAGAGAATTCAATTCTCTACAACTTCATGTCTCACAAGCTTGGGCAGGAAATGCTTCATTTGGGAGTTATGGATCAAAATATTATAGGTCCTTTTAAAAAGTCAACAAAATGTCATCTTTTTGCAAAGAAGTGTTCATGAGCATGGAAACTTCAATGAAGATGAAACCCAAAAGGTTGTTTAGAAGACATCTCGAGCTTTCTAAAAAGTCTAAGAACACCCAAGAATGTTGAAAATTGAGCAAGATGTAAATTGTGCAAGTTGAGCATTTTTGAGGAGGTGCATGAAGGAAAATACCTAGCAAAAACAAATATTTTTCAAATGGGCCTAACATTTTATGGTTCAAACTTGATTATAAGATTATCCATGACTACCATGCTGCATGCCACGCCTTCTATCCTTTTATTTATTTATTTTTGAATTAAATGGCTTAAATTCAAATTTAATTAAATAAAATACAAAGATAAATTATTAATGTAAGATAGGCTTGATTTGTGCATGTCTTGAGGACCAAGGAAGCCCAAAATAGCTGTCAAATTCATGCAAGAAGATTGAGGAAAAGATTGAGCAAATTTGGAAATATTTCATGCAAATTTCCAATCAAATATTCTGCATTTAAAGAAAATATTTTCTCTTAAAGCCTTGACCTATTTCCATTCTCCTATATATACCTAACACTCTTACAAGACAAAGGAGGATTTTTGGGACAGCCTCTCACGCAGATAGCCAGCCTCTCATAAACCCTAAAAAGCTCTCAAATTTTTCAAGAAAGTTGCAAACTCGGATTCCAATTTCCAACCGGTTTCAAGTACTTCCAAGTGTTGATTCTTGTTCCTGAGGTATAGTAGGGTAATAATGGATCATTATCCATGGCCAAAGCACGCTGAATCATGCCATCCATAAGCATCCATTTTTATATTTTTCTTGAATTCGTATTTTGCATTTTATCCTATTTTAGTGAAATTTAACCATACTAATGTATTCATGAGGTTTATTAGAGCAGGTTTGATCCATCTTTCACAAGTTTTGACGTATAAATCACCAAATGTCATTATTAGGGCATGAGCTTAGTGAAGTTTCGGATTCCACGATACAAGTAATTTTAGGACAAACAAACCTTACCATCATGATCGTAAGGTCCAATATAGTCAATCTGGGCTTTTACTTTTCATTAATTGATGCATTTTACAGGTTTTTAGGATTGATGCAAACCAGAGAAGACGACCGGAGCTTTGCTCCGGCTTGACTTCGAGGACCAACAACACTTACATATTTATGAGTCCAGCAGTATGAATGGATGTATCACCGCCCCAACGGTTCACCTTCGCGCTATGCCACTCTCTCTCTCGTGGGTTTCAAACCCCACCTTTTGCTTTATTTTCACTATTTGCTTTGTAGGTTTCGGATCTCCGGAAGGCGCCTCCGAAGCTCCACTTATGGGTTCTCCCGGCACGAAGCTACGACACGGGTCTCCCAGCTAGAATCCTCCGAGCTCCGACACGGATGGCCCTGATGAAGAATTCCCAAAGCTCCGACTTATGGGCGTCCTAGATCCGAAGCTCCGACCGGACCCTTTCGGCCGGACATCCCATAAGCTTGACTTCTAGATCTTTCAACACACTAGAACCCGAAGCTCTAGCCACGGCGCCTCAACAACATAACCTATAGAAGCTCCACTCTGGACCCCTTGAATGCGAAACCATAACTTCGGACACGCTCGTGGGATACTCACGAAAACTCCGGTTTCGGATGCCCTAACGCTTCCACTCACGAAGCCCTAGCTTACGGGAAGCTTCTTCAGCTTCGTTTCTTGATTTTTCTTCATATTTTTGTTTATTTTACGCTTTTCTTGTTTTTTTTAAAGTAGTTAATTAATTTAATTAGTAATTAGGTTAATTAGATAATTTCACAAATGCCTTTCTTTTAACTAATTTAATTAATTTAATTTAGGTTAGTATTCACTAATTTTTCCTAATTAATTAAAATCAATTAGAATTAGTTTGTTTTCACATAAACTCTAATTTTCAAAAACACCAAAAACACCAAAAACACTAGGACTAATTTTCTCTTCTGCTATTTATTTTTCTTGCATTTTTAAATTCTAGAAAGGATTTATAGGTTGCAAGTTTTATCATGTAATAGCGTAGATTTTATTTTCCGCGTTTTACTTTCTGCACCTCCTATTATGTATCTCCTCCAAAGCCATGTAATAGCGTAGGACCCTTTACATTTCTGTAATTTACGTTATGCACCTATTAAACTGCTAATAACTAGGCGTGTATGGCAAGATAAAAATCAACATAGATCACTAATCACAAGACAAATATCTGAAAACAATACACTCTTCTCACACATGCACCCCTAGGGTATTCTCTCTTGTTGCCTTATAATTGGTCATGTCCCTCGAACGTAGGGTATCTTAGAGCGGTTGCCTACGAAATATCATCATAGTCCCTTCGACTTAAAAGATCATAGTCCCTCGATGTTGCCTAAGAATACATGATCTCGTCCCGCGGTTGTTTCCTACCAAAAGTGATGATCGTCCCTACGAATGTGCTAGGATATTCCTACAAGTTGCCTTCTATGACCATCCAATGTCCCTTCGAATGTCCCTTTACATCCAACAAATAAAGTTACTTACCAACTAATGGTATGGATAGCTTTATTCTAAAGGAAAGCAAAATAACATGGAAATGACCGTTCTGAGTAGGTAATAAGTCTCTTTTGCTTGCTCAAATTAAAACATCTCTTTTACACCTCACACTTTTCTCCAAAATATTTTCAAAACACTTTGTATACATTCCAGCGTGAATCATTGCAAAGTCCTTTTCCAAAACAAAACATTTCCAAACACTTCGTATACATTCCAACGTGAATCATTACGAAGTCAAAGCGAAATACCCTTTTCAAAAATCTTTTCAAACACACACAAACAATTAAAGTGAGCTAAAGCAATTAAGAGCCGTAGATAACTACAGATGGAAAAGGTGCTAACACCTCCCTTTTCATAACCACCTCCCTTACTTAGAATCTAACGAAGGTCTTTTCTGTTATTTTCTCCTTCCCTTAATTGGATAAAAGAAAAGTAGGTGGCAACTCTTGCTATCCGCATGTACGATCAAGCATAAAACAAACAAGTCGGTTATCCCACCGTGTTACTCTGGACTACTGGGGATAAGAAAGAGAGTTTAACTTAGGGTCTTTAGATCACTTTAAAATTGTTTGACTTGTATGCTTTACTTTTAAGGGCTGCTTGGGTATTATACTTGTGGGGGATCCTACACCCGGATCCAGGTTTCCTTAGGTAAGTAGCAATAAATCATCGCGACCGTTAGGTGTATACCAAAACGGTCAACATGATGGCTACGTTAGTACGACACTTTGGATGTCCCGATGTTCCTCATGTCTAGTTGAGGAAAGTATTTGGCGTCTGCGTGGTGTCATCAGCACTAACTCAATTTTTAGAACCCTAATTGACCCATCTTGGCCATTAGAAGGTAGTGAGATGGCCGACTTCGCGTTGTTCGCGTTAAAGGCAGGAGGATGCGAGCGTGAGTTCGGATCTTACGTGCAACGATTTAAATCTTTTGATTTTTTTATAAAGATGCCGCGAGCATCAAGCTTTATTATTTTCAACACAAGAAAGATGATTTAATGATTATGAAAAAGGGGAAAGCTGAAATACCCTCAATTGATATTGGTATGCGTAACGACTAGCGCAAACTAGACATAACGCATTGGGGAGATTCTGAGTAAGGGGGATTGGTATATAAAGGGAATAGATGGAGCACCCTAAATATATGTAGTTATCTACAGCTTTATATATGAATACGTTTGATATGTTTGTATGTTTTAAATGCTATTTCTATGATTGGGAAAGTTTCTCCTTTGGATTTTAAGAAGTAGATTATGTGGGATTCTAGGTTTTGTTATTATTGTGCTGCAAAGATCGTGGATCTTCGCATACATATCCTAGTGGGAATCGAGCATTTGTAGCTCGGATCTACAAGTTTCTATGGTTTGTTTGGTGAGAGAGAAAGAAATTTGCTCGGCAAGGATGAGACCTTGTGCCTACGTATTCTCAAAAGGATGTTGAGAAAGTCAGAGCAATCGTAGTTCCCACTTATGCTAGTGGAAAGCAACGGGATGTTAGTAAGAGACAGACAAATGTCATCTTAATAAAAAATGTATCTAATCTATTTCATCACATACATTTTTGAAAAGTTTGATTGATTAAAATCTTTCGTCGTAAGTATTAGGTGTTTTGCTCGAGTGTAAAAGCGTTACCACTTACATGTTTAAGAAAGATGTTTGAAAAAAAAGATGATTGAATCTTTTAACTGTAAGTATTGGGTGTTTTGCTTGAGTGTACAAGCGTTACCACTTACAATTAAGATATGTTTTTGTTTGAAAAGAGTTTGAAAAGAGTTTAAAAAGAGTTTGAAAAGTTTTTGACTGTATGTGATGTGATAGATGAGATACTTCTTCCATAGAGATGATAGATGTCTAAATCTCAAGGAGAAATTGATTGGATTAAAGGGATGCTTTTAAGAAGCCCGTGGGTCCTTGTATTATTAGCCCAAGAGGAGGCATTCCGAGGGTCATCGAGGGTCATCGAGGGTCCTTGTATGAAGCTCAAGAGGAAGCTATAGGGTATGGCTGGTTTTGGCTTGAAAGGGATTTCACCGAGAAATCATCCTTTTCGGAATAAGAGCAATTTCACCGGGAAATTTTACTCATTGGGAATTTGAAAGTGATTTCACGGAAACCATCCTTTCAGGGTTCTATCTTAGCGCGGGTGATTCTTTGTATTGGAAGCCCAATAGGAGGCTGTTAAGAGACTTCCTATCTCTTTCATTGTATGATGCCCAAGAGAAGGCTAAACTCAATGAGGAGTTCTTTTGAACGAAGCCCAAGAGGAGGCTGACTCAACAGGGGAGTGTTGTCTTATATGAAGCCTAAGCGGAGGCTAACTCTGTGGGGAGAGTTTCTTTGTATGAAGCCCAAGAGAAGGCTAAACTCTGTTGGAGATAAAAATATCTTGTATGAAGCCCAAGCGGAGGCTAGCCCATGCTGGTGATGGATTGTCTTGTATGAAGCCCAAGCGGAGGCTAAACTCAACTGAGGATGAGTTGTCTTGTATGAAGCCCAAGCGGAGGCTAAACTCAACTGGGATGAGTTGTCTTGTATGAAGCCAAGCGAGGCTAAACTAGGAACCTATTGATTAGTCTAATTTGTTATGTTATTATTAGACATTGTATAAACAGGTGTGTGTGTGTGTGATATGTATTCACAGGAGTTTATGAAGGAAATATAAACAATGCATGATGTTTATTTACAGTTTATGAAATATAAACAAGTGTTTGTGAAACGAGCGTTAAAAAAGCGCAACTTGATTATTCATAAGTTTGAACTGTACAAGGAAGTGGATATGTACACGAACGAGTTTTTATGTACAGAAAAAGATGGATGTACATAGGAGGGTTGGGACTTACACCGTAAGGGAGGCCCATTGATTTGAAAACAAATTCACAGGGAATAATGCTCCTTTCAAAATCAATGGTATTTAGTGTGTATACAGATGAAACAAAAACGGATGATCAAAGTTTATCTGTGTTTGAGTATTTGTAAAAAGTATCTGTGTTATGTACAGATGAAAGTTTTGTATGAAAAGTATTTGATATGTACAAAGAAATATTATGTACATAAAAGAATTTTATGGGACTTACACCGTGATGGAGGCCCATTGGTCAAAAAGAAATTTCGCTCAGAAGAAACCTTCCTTTAGAACCAATGGATTCAGCGATAAACAAACGAATGAAACGAAAGAAATTTGTTTACGTTTGAATATTGACAATGATAATTTGAGTATGTACAAGTAAAACTAAATATGTACATAAAGGATTGGGACTTACACCATAAGGGAGGCCCATGATCGATCGAGAAATTCGAGAAAGAACGAATTTGTTTTATCGTTTTAAATCGGATTGATCATGGTAAAAGATGCAAGTTTGATGAAATGTTTTGAAAAATGATTTGAAAATGTTTTGAAATGTGAGGTTCATTTATGAAAAGTTTTGAAAAAATCGGAAGTCGAAAACTTGAAAATTCACCTTTAAGGAGGTTTGAAAAGTGTTCGAACGTCGTTTTCTCGATTAAAATTTAATCGATGAAAGTTTTTCTGAAAATTTTGCACTATCACAAAATAGATGTATTTATTGACAAGTGTTTAAAAAATCATCTCAAAATGAGAAGTTTTGATTGGTCAAAAAAATTATGAAAGTTTGATAAAAAAACATGAAAAAATTGAAAGTTTGTAAAAAGAATGGAAAAAATGGTCCTGATGGGTGTTGAACCCATGACCATTGAGGTGGACGCGTGGCAAGAAGACCTTAAGGGCAAGCAGACAACCACTAGGCCAAATGCGCTGGAGTGTTAGTGGACTCAGAACACGCGTTGATATAAGATTGGCTTATTTAAAAATTTGAAAATTGAAGAACACCAAGAACACGCACGCAGCCTGGGTTTATGGTTTTGATTTTCAGATTCTTTGATTCAATCCAAAATCTTCGTTTCTCAACCAAATTCAATGATGTAAACATCAAAGTTGCTCGGTTTTTCATCACGAACATGATGGTGTTTGTTAATTTCATTTATTTTAAGTCTATCATGTTTGGATTTCTGGAAATCGCGATGAACCCTAAACTTAAGATTTCAAATTAAATGATGCACAGTTTATGATTCTTTGATTTTGTTGAGGGTTAATGATCGTGTTAGGTGCAGAAAGAGAATGGCCAAGAGCTTTTTTCAATTGATGCACAAAATCATGGAGTTTGAAGTTCAGTCACATACCTGTCGAAGCTGAGATCGAAATATGTTTTAGAGTACTTCCAGTTGTGATTTCTTGATCATTTGAGCACCAACGACCTTCAAGGATTGTGTATGAGTGGTCTGCTTGCTCTGGAATTGCTTCAATCTCTCCAACCAAGTCAACCTACAGTCATTTCAAAAGAAAACTCGAAATCGAGGTTAATGGATTTACAGGTTGTTGTTCTTGTTTTGGATCACATACAGGATGTATAGTGATGCTTTTTGAATGGTTAGAACATAGTTTGATCAAGCCTAGCTTCAGTTTCGAATTCCATGGCAGTTTTGGAAGCTTGAAAAAATGGAAATGGAATTCTGGTTTTTAGCTTAGTTTAGTTTGATTTTAAGCTTTGAATAAGTTTGATAGTGATTATGCAACATGTGTGACACCAAAGAACTTCATGATTTTCACTGATTTTGTAAATTGCAAGTTTTTCAAAAGTTTATCATGTTTCTTGATTTGGAAGAAAGAAATGAGAAAGCATGATTCTTGCAATGCTTTGGTGTGTATTTGAACTTGAAATGTGACCCTTTATAGGCAAGAGGTTCGAAAATGTTAGGCAAGAAGGACAAGCCATTTGGTGATTCATGGATTGCTTAAGGGGCAAGAATGGTATTTCAAAAGCAAAGGAACCTTCCTTTTTTACCATGTGCTATTTTTTACAATCTTGATCCAATCTTCAATTCTTATCTTCAAGCTGATATTTATCAGTCCATTAGTCAAGTTGGCAAGGTTAGAAAGCTTCTAGATGAAGAAAACTCAAAATGACCTATAATTTGATGTTTTGATCTTTGAAAATCAAGTTTCATGGAGCCTTATGTTTCAATTTCAAAGACATAGCTAGACTCCATGGATTTGAGAGTTCTTGGACATTTTGGAAAGATCTTCCCACAAGCTACAACTTTCATGTTTTGAGTTTTTTCAAATTCAAATTAGAACTTGGTGAAAAAATGGCTTGAAGTTTGGAAAAAATGAGAAATTTCAACACTTGGAAAAAATGGCTTGAAAGAATGGTATAAAAACTTTTGACTTTTTGTTGACTTTTTCAAATTCTTGAATTTTTTATGATCATGATGGATCATGTGAAGTATTTTGATGATGGAAAAAGTTTTGTTTTGAAAAATTTGACCAAAAGTCAAAGTTTGACTTTTCTGTGCAGATGAAATTTCATCAGATGTTTCTGAAAACGACTGATGAATTCTGTGAACCTCTGTGATGTTTTGAATCCAGAAATTAGGTCAAGATGTTGTATCTAAGATATGATGACCAATCTCTATTCAAAAAAGTCAATCACTGCTCAAAAAATCAGAGAATGCCTATGCTCGACCAAAACCCTAATTGGTCGATCCTTGATTGATCTGTGAGAAAATTTGATATCTGAGGATTGAAGGTTGATGATTTGATCAAGATAGATCAAATAAGATGAGAAAATCTCAAACCCTAATTGGTTAGCTCTTGAATCAGATGAAAATCTGATGAAACCCTAATTTTGTCCTATGAATGCTATACCGATTAATGTTATCGATGATGCAAATGTAAGGTGGTATGATGCAAAGGTGGTGGTATATGGTGCTACGCTCATTAGGGATGTTTCGATCGATTGGTAGGTATTGAAATAAAGCCTACGAGAAAGATCAATGATATGTGATTCCTAGAACCCACTATTATAGGAAACCAACTCAAACTTTGGTAGGGTAGACACCTATACCTCATTTAAGCCTTAAATCTAGGGCTATTATGTGAATTTCTTGTGCTTGCTATTTGTTTAAACTTGACATCATGACATCATAAACATCATATCATTTATAACCATTTCAAGGACCTAGGAATTTATCTTTGCTCTATTTTGTAGGATTATGGCTTCCGGAAGACCATCCGAGGAGAATTAGTTTGAAGTTCCCGATCCATTTATCAAGAGACATGGTTATCTTCTTTACTTGGTTAAGAAGATATGATGATAGTTGATCCAAAGAGTTCCTACATTGGAAGAGTTCTCTAATTTGGGATACCTATCCTTGATCATATGCCATTCACCGGTTCAGAAAAAGCTCCAAAATATGAAGACATTGCATCAACATTACATCTAAAGCGATCAGACATTGAAGCTAATTGGGAAACAAGAAGCGGAGTTAAGGGTTTACTTGCCAAGTTTCTGATAAAGAAAGCTCAAGAATTCCTCAAAGCTATGAGTTTCCATGCATTCGAAGACATTTTGGCCTTGCTAATCTATGTCTTGTTGCTATTTCCTAATCCATATCAGTTCATAGATGTAAACGCCATCAAGATATTCCTCACTCGTAATCCTGTTCCTACCTTACTTGGGGATATTCTGCATTCTCTCCACACTCGTACTATCAAAAGACAAGGAACTATCATGTGTTGCATACCGTTACTTTCCAGGAGGTTTATTTCGCACCTTCCTCAATCAGTAATGAAGAACAAGCAAAGATTGAAGTGGTCTCGAAGGCTGATGTCACTCTCTCACTCAGATATCCGTTGGTGTCTCTTTTCTCAAAAGGATTTCACTTTCATTAAGTGTTGTGGAGAATTCCCTAATGTACCTCTCCTTGGCATAAGGGGAGGTATGACTTACAACCCTTCTCTAGCTCTACATCAGTTTGGTTATGCTCGAAGAGATGGTCCTCGTGATATGCTTCTCCAAGACATTTTATTTGACTACAACAGCGATCTCTAGAATTACCGTCGAAGATTTGTACACGCTTGGGGCATGGTAAAGAAGACTGATACCAAGACTTTGGGACACAAAAATTCTATTCCTTGGGAACCTTACCTCAAATGGGTGCGAGCTCGAGCTCAAAACCTCATGATGCCGTTTACACCGGTGCTACCAATGATTATGGAACCTGTTGCTATAGGTGACAAACCCTATACCGTTCTCTATCCAGACATGCCTACTGATCTTGAAGACTTGAGGAGATCCTGGATTCAACTTAAAGAAGAAAGGGATACATTCGAATCCCAGTGCTATGCAAGCGAGAAGAAGGTATTAGAGTTGTCAAAGCTACTTCAGGAGGAGCAAAACATCAACACCTACCTCAACACAAAGAGGAAGCGCCCATGGGAGACCTAAATCTCTAGGAATTTAATTTTATTTGTTTAAACTTTCTTTTGTACTTGATAAAAGTAAACTATTAAAAAGTTTGTTCGTGCTTGTCTAACAAAGTTTGTTCGTGCTTGTCTAACAAATTTAAATTCCTACGGGCTCTTAGTTGCTTTATCTCACTTTAAAATTTGCTTTCAGTATGTGTGTTTGAAAAGATTTCGGAAAAAAAGCATTTCGCTTTGACTTCGTAATGATTCACGCTGGAATGTATACGAAGTTTTTAGAAAAGTTTCATTTTTTTAAAGGAATTTTATAATAGTGTGAGGTGTGAAAAGTGTTTTGATAGAGCAAGCAACTACAACTCTATTACCTACTCAGAATGGTCGTTTCCGTGTTATTTTTACTTTCCTTTAGAATAGTGCTACACATACCATTAGTTGGTAGGTAACCCTATTCGTTGGATGTAAAGGGACATTCGAAAGGGACATCGGATGGTCATAAAAAGAAACTTGTAGGAGTATCCTAGCACATTTGAAGCAACGATCATCACTTTTCGTAGGCAACAATCGAGGGACTAGATCATGTATTCGTAGGCAACATCGAGGGACTATGATCTTTGATTCGAGGGGACCATGATGATATGTTTGTAGGCAACTGTGTTAAGATACCTCTACGTTCGAGGGACTTGACCATTTATTCGAAAGGCAACGAGAGAGAATAACCTAGGGGGTGCATGTGTGAAGAGAGTGTGTCAAGTTCATATATTTTATCTTGAGATTTAGAAGTGATCTACGTTTGTTTTTATCTTTCCATACACGCCTAGTTACTAGCAGTTTATATGGGTGCGGAAAGTAAATTGCGGAAAGTAAAGTGCGGAAAGTAAATCCTACGCTATTACATGGCTTTGGGGCAGTTACATAATATAGGAGTGCGGAAAGTAAATCCTAATTAAGCTATTACATCCCATGAGCAGTTACATAATATGGAAAAAGAAATGCGAGAAAATTAACCTAACTATTACAACCTGGAAGCAGATACATAATAATCGGAAAAAAAGAAACGAATTGCAGATTACGAGAAAATATGTTAGTAAAAAAGAAAGATTTTTGAATTGGAAAAAAAAGTTTTTTAGGGTTAGTAATCCTAGCTAGATGAGAAAACACTTTTTTTTGGGAATTTTCTGGATTAATTTTAGTAAGGAAAAATAATCAATTTTCTGATTAATTAACTATTAATTAGAATGTGCATGCAAAATATAATTTTTTTATGCTAAAAATTAAATAAACATTTTTCTGACCTAAATGCAAAATGAAAATATTCTTTGTGATTTTTTAATATGTTAGAAAAAATATTTGAAAAGAAATTAAATTAAGTGGAAAATATGGGGAAAAAAAAGGCTTAGAGTACTTCTGGATGAAGCTATCCCAGAAGCTGGAGCTTCTAGAAAGCCTCTTGCTGACCATACCTAGAAGTAGGCACTTCTGGGGATACTTGCGCTGGAGTTGCCCAAAAATTACACTTTCTGGGGCTTTTCGCTGAGACGCCGATAAGCACTTCGGGATTGTTGAAGATGAGCCCGTGCGGAGCTTGGGCATGGCATGTGTGGGGTCCAGTGGAGCTTCGGACGTGTTGCTCTAAAGGGTCCGTTGTTGGCTTGACGTTCTATTGAAGAGCTGAAACATAAAAAATAGTAGAATTTTAGGGAAAAGGCAGGGTTCGAACCCGTGCCTTCTGAGAGAAACACGCGCTGCCTCCACCATTTGAGCCAACCTATTTTGGTGTTAGACATATAAAATAGAAAGAATATAAGAGAAATTGATTTTTGGGAACCAATTTAAAATCAGAAAACGCGCGCAACCTTCATCTTCTTCCTTGGGACATAGGCTTTTAGCTCCGGTTTTTACCTACGGATTTCCTCTATAGCTATATCCCTGCAAAATCATAACTCAAGCAATACGCAATATAAATTAAATGTAAAGCCATGGATCGAGTGCAAATTGTCCCCTGAACATGAATATGTCCTTGGATTGGTCCAATTTTTCCTACAACGATGGATCCCAATTTAGAGCTTTAGAACCCTAACAATCATGTCTTGGTATTCCTGTGTCTAAAATCCAATTGAACCACCCAGATAGCTTGCAAACATCATTCTAAACACAAACAAACAATCAAAACAGATTAAATATACATGTATGATCAAAATCGATTTTGAAAAATAAGTCTGCAAACCGTGATAATGAATTCGTGTTTCTGGGTGTTTTAGTGCGTGGTAATGATCTGATTCGCTTCAGAAAACACCAAGGAACCGATTGGAAGGCTTAGAATGACTTGAATTGATCCAAAATTATGGCTGCTAGTTGCTTGTGTAACACGGTTTTTTGATGCTTGGGTTGGGGTTCTTGAGGCCAGAATTTCGTCCTTTGTGCATGTAGTATCATTGTCTATTTATATTGTAAGGAATTAGGTCAAGAATTGTAGGAAAATACCATGCCATTCAATGAAAAAAGATTTGATTTGAAATCAAACCAAATATTTCTTCTTTTGAGCCAATTTCAATTAAATCAGTTGCCAATCATGATTATTTTGAAATAATCAGATTTAATGGCTTGCTTGGACCTCAAGGATGAGAGAAAATTCATCTCGCAATTAATTTTTGATTTTCTATCTTTTATTTTAATTAAATTGGTTTTAAATGATTAAAAATACAAAATAAATAAAAAATAAAAGATAAATTCGTGGCCTTGGGCTTGGAGGTTCCAATTCAGCTAAGGAACATGTTTGAGTCAAGAAAAGTTAGGCCCATTTGGAAATTTTTTGATTTTCTCAAGTATTTCTCTATGTGCACCTCCTCAAAAATGCTTAACTTGCACAAGGTGTATCTTGCTCAATTTTTAACATTTTTGACTATTCTTGGACTTTTTGGAAATATCAAGATGTCTTCTAAACAGCCCTTTTGGTTTCATCTTCATTGAAGTTTTCATGCTCATGAACACTTCTTTACAAAAAGTTGACTTTTTGTTGACTTTTAAAAGGACCTGCAATGTTTTGATCCATAACTTCCAAATGAAGTATTTTCTGCCCAAGCTTGTGAGACATGAAGTTGTAGAGAATTGAATTCTCTTCAAAATGAGTTGCCGTGGAAAAATTTCTGATAAAGTATGTGAAAGTTATGCCTGGTCAAAGTTCTATTGACTTTTGTCTGAGAAAGCCTAATTTAGAAACTTTGACTTTTAAATCTTGACTTTTCTTGACGAATCATGATCAGCCCTTGATCAAATGATGAATATTACTTCAAAATATTGATGTTGACCTAAAATTGTGAAGTTTGTCTGTATGTTGACCACATTTGACTTTTTGTCTAATACAACTAATTTTCATCCATCTGAGCAATTGTTTGAGCAAACTTGACTTGTAAGGCTTGAAATTTGACATGGAGATTCTTTGAAGCATATGATGAGGTATGATGACCACTTGAAATGTTGGATGTCCATCTTGACTTGAGAATGGCAATTCCCTAGTTTGGATTGATTGCTTAGGAGAGGGTTTATCTGGTCAACCCTTGTGAAATCCTTGAGCATGGACATGTGAAATGTCTTGAGAAGTGGGAGGGCAAATTTTTGGGTATAACAGTTGCCCCTGTTCAATCTTCTTGTGTTGGAAGGGTTAGATTGGAATTTTTTCCTTTCGTGACATGAAAATAGAAGATGATGGAACACTTGAGCACACCTGAAAATTTGCACTCGATATTGGCTGATGATGTGCTGGAATGGGCTTATATACGCCATTTGGAGAAGCTGAGCTGGAGAGTGAGTCATACGCTAGACTCGCTAGCGTCGTTTGAATAGGAGAAGCATAGGAGATAGGCTTAAGATGCCATCCGGGAGAAACTGAGGTTGAGTCGTACGTTAAACTTCGTAGGTGTCTTTGAAAATAGAACAAAACACGGAGATGGGCTTAAGATGCCATCCGGGAAGGACTAATGCTGGGGAATGAGCCGTACGCTAGAATCTGTAGGGGTTATTTGAGCAGAAAAGGCGACGGAGATGGGCTTAAGATGCCATCCGGGCGGCTGATGTTGAGTCGTACGTTAGACTTCACGCTCGTCTTTGAATGAGGTTATTGGTATGTACTGATTTTTAACCAAATATGCAGCATTTTGAAGGTGGAGAGATGTCGACGAGTAGTCGGAGATGGGCATAAAGATTCAATCCGGGGCAACTGAGTCGTACGCTAGACTCTGTAGTTGTTGTTGATAATAAGAGAGAGTCAGAATAAACCTTCGTCTTGGCTATTCTCGAGGTGGATATTTGGCAGAATGCGGATAGCTTTCCCGTCTTGCTTCGGGTGTTAATCCGATGTCTGTTGCCTGGGGACCATTTGTGTGGTCTTTTAGATAGGTTTCCCGTCTTGTTTTGGGCATTAATCTTTGACCTGTTGTCTGGAAATAATTTCCATGGTCGTTCAGATAGTTTTCCCGTCTTGTTTCGGGCGTTAATCTTTGACCTGTCGTTTGGAAAATAGCTTTTTACCTGTTGGGGAGATAAACTTTTGACAGGATATGGTTAGTTCTATGCAAATTATGATGCATGCGTGTCATACCCTAAAATTTGCCCTCCTACTTCTCAAAACATTTCATACATCTATACTCAAGGATTCCTCAAGGGTTGATTAGACAAATCCTCTCCTAGACAATCAACCCAAACTAGGGTTTGGAAATTCTCAGATCAAGATGGACTTCCAACATCTCCAATGGTCATCATGCCTCCTCATATGCTTCAAAGATTCTCCATGTCAAGTTTCAAGCCTCACAAGTCAAGCTTCCTCAGACAATTGCTCATATGGTTGAAAATCAGTTGTATTGGACAAAAAGTCAATTGTGGTCAACATACAGTCAAACTTCCTGATTTTTGGCCAACATCCTTATTTTGAAGTCACATTCATCATTTTATCAAGGGTTGATCATGATTCACCAAGAAAACTCAAGATTTGATCAAACGTCAAAATTTCCAAATTAGGGTTTTTCAATGAAAAGTCAACTGAACTTTGACTGAGCATAACTTCTTCATACTTTATCAAAAAAATTTCCACCACCTCTCATTTTGAATGAAATTCAATTCTATACAACTTCATATCTCACAAGAATGTTCAAAAAATGCTTCATTTGAAAGGTATGGATCAAAACATTACATGTCCTTTTCAAAGTCAACAAAAAGTCAACTTTTTGTAATGAAGTTTTATTGAGTATGGAAACTCCAATTGAGATGAAACCAAAGAGGTTGTTTATAGGACACCTAGAGCTTTCTAAAAAGTCCAAGAACACTCAAAAATATGGAAAATTGAGCAAAATACACCTTGTACAAGTTGGGCATTTTTGGACAATTGCACAAAGAGAGATATTTGTCAAAACCTAATTTTTTCCAAATGGGCCTATAATTTTATGATCCAAACTTGTTCATAAATTATTTGTGACCTATTGATGCCTTTCCACGACCACCTTTTATTTTTGGATTTATTTTTGAATTTAAAAGCATTAAATTCAAATTTAAATTAAATAAAATATGAAAACAAGGTATATTTTCAAATGGATTGGATTTTTATCAAACTTGAGGTCCAAGATAGCCCACAAGACTTGCCAAATTCGTGCTAGCTCTCATATGGAAGAGAAAATAAAATTTGCAAAAGATTTGATTTTATTTGAAAGGAAATTATTTTGCATTGAATGACATATCTTTTTTCCTTCCTTTTGCTCTCATTCCTCACTCTATAAATACCCAACACATTGCACAAGACCAAGGACGGAAACCCTAGCCCATTGATAAGGCATTTTTATATAGTATATTTGATTTAATTTTCATAAATAATGTTAGTGTTTTTATTTAATTATTTCATTTTATTTCTATATTACGTTGGTATTTTTATTGTTTCAGGTAATTTGTTTAAATCGGACAAATTGAGCAAAGAGAAGATATTTTGAAAGAATTAATTAATTAAATGTGCAAGAAATGAAGAAAAGGGGTGTGCAAGCAAAAAGATGGATTAAAGGACTACTATAATCAGCAACCAAGCCCAAGCAAGCGAAGCAACCAAGTCCAAGCCCAGAACAAGAGTGAGACGCACGTCTCACCCCCCCCCCATTATACTTGAGGCGCCCGCCTCAGCTTCCTACTTTTGTGGGAGGCGCCCGCCTCCTTGCCACGTAGCCCTTAAAGAAATTATGGAGACGACCGTCTCAATATTTGACAGTTGGGACGAGAAAATTACGGAGACGCACGTCTCTTGGAGTTGAGATATTTTCGTTTAATTGGGACGAAAATATAGGAAAGAGGCAGTTACTTTCTACTACTATAAAAAGTGATCAACGAAACATTGCAAGGGTTCCTCCGTTCTTAGCTTTCTTTTTACAGTTTCCAAATTAATTTTCCAGCATTATTATTCCTTTGTAATTCAAATTCAAGCATTGTTTTTTTTCAGTATTGTTCTTAGTTTTGTTTCTATTTTATTTCCAAGCATTTGTTTTAATTTCCATTGAAGAACCAAGACACTGTACCAGTAATTTGAAGCATCAAGATTATTTCCAGCAATTTAATTATTTCAGGTTTCTTATTTAAATTGCTTTAATTTAATTAATTGACTATTTGCATGAGATTAATTTATATTGCTATGGAATTATTTATGCATGTTAAAATCCTTAATTTATTCATGTCTGATTTTATAAATATGTCTGGCTAAATTTATTAGATATCGGTATGTAACAAGTTAAACTGAAAGGATCCGGAAGAAACAGGCTTAATTATATTTTATAAAATAAACACTTTTCTGATTTAGTTATCCAAATTAATTTGTTAAAAAAGGCTTAGAAACCAACAGAGTGAAAGTTTAAGGTTAATAAACTGGACTAAGATTAGAAACCAACAGAGCGAAAGTTTGAGGTTTAAAATCAGATAGTGGATACTAGGTATTGTTTTTAAAGACTGCGAAAGCGTTTTAAAACCGATTAAACTTTATTTATTTTCAAAAAGTAATTTTAAAATCAATGGGATAGCGAGAGCATACATTAGAGTTTAAAATTATAATCCGATTCAACAGAGCGAAAGTTTGAGATAAGATTTTTAAATAAATATTTTTTGCTGAAAAAGGACTATTATCATTTTTGAGAAAATAAGCCAGTGGAAAGCCGGATTCTTTAGGATTAACGAAGTACGTACCGATATTCGCCAATTATTATTTCAATTAGAATTAAGTTTAATTACCCAAAAATTCCCCCAATTTATTTATTCGATAGCTATAGCTTTACACAGTAGTTTAGGTTACATTAGTTCGATTTATAGTCCCTTAGGTTCGATATCTTTTAAAACTATGCGATAGGGCTGTATACTTGCAGTCTCCCGATTAAAAGAGACGATAAAGTCGCGATCACCCATACAAGCAACCCTTATTTTCTCAAAAATTTATCAAAGTTGGCAAATTCGATTTCCAATTTCCAGCAAGTTTCAAGGTGTTTTGAGCATCCAAACGTATTCCTTGATATCTCCCAGCAAGCATTCCCAATCCTTACTCGAAGCAAAACCACCCCAGATCGCGCTCCCTAGCTCTCATCGGTTTGGAATTTTCTTAATTTCGATTCTCATATTTCATGCATTGCTAACTGTTTTTGATTGATTGTATACACTCAGGGCATTCATTAGATCATGAATGATGCATTACATGTAAGGTTTTACGCAAATTCATGTAAAATAATGATAAATTATAAATAAGCAATCCCATAAACCATTCATGCATAAAAAAAAGAAATGATTTTTCTGCACTCAGGAAACTGCGCAAAGTGCCACCCCGCCCGCTCAGCGGCCTCACGATTATGCAGAAAATTCTACAGCGAAACATCTCTGTCCAGCTACAAATTTCTCCCACCAAAATAGTTCTAATGCTCATTTATCACTAATTAAACATCATCTAAGATGTATACATTATAGGGAACCTATTCATATCATAAAATCTAGTTTTCCTCATTATGAACCCCAAATTCCAAATTCAATTTGAGTGAACAAATACCTAAAAATTGAAATACCCATCCCTATAGCATGTTACTAATCACTACCCAATCATATAAAAATCAACAATAATGAGGATTCTCCCGCTTACCTCTTGTAGATTCTTCCTTTAGGGTTTCTCCTTCTCTTTCCCTCTTTTTCCTCTTCTCTTCTCTTCTTCTCTTCTTTCGTTTTATGACAACACTAACACTAATATCTATTATTACAACTTATCTCTTAAATGGACTTACTTACTCTTACCTACTTATTACTCATAGTAATTACAATTAGGCCCAACACCAATAAATCTTATTTCTACTCATAAATCATGTTATCCAACTAACACACATATTCAAATAATTCAAATATTCACCAATTCACACTATTTAATTAATTAATATATAAAGTAATAATAATTAATAGAATAAACTGTTAGTTCTGTAGATTGACAATAATTTTGGTAAAAAATTCTTCTCAGAAAATGAAATGAAGAATAATGTATCAGCATGTTTTATAAAGATGTCACAGCAGATATCCTCACATGTGCTACAAACCTTAACTGGTTTGTTAGTTCAGAAACATTAGGAGTCTGTTTGTTTTAGATTGTATGCTTGGATTAAGCAACCTTTGTAACGTTCTTATGCAAAATTCTTGGAGAACTTTTATCCTACTTTCATGGAGAAAGTATAGGACTCGGTGAAGACTTAATGTGAAGCAACCCTAGTTGTTGTCAACATATAAAAAGGTTGCTAACCCTGTTTACAGAGTTGGCCATTCCAGAAGAATATTGAATGTATTATTTTAGTTGTTGGTTGTAAGTCTTTGTTGGTTGTTAATTGTGAGCCACTATAGTATTGTTTAATACTTGAGGTGGACGTTAGTTGAGTTGTAATTTGTTAATCATCAATAAGCTTTGATGCAACAATGATCATGTGTTTTTGAAGTGTGTCTTAAAGTTTTATGTTATTGTTAATTGTCACCGTGTGTGACTGAGGGGAGTGAGAGGGGTTTCTCGTATCTAAGAAGGTCTTAGGTATAAGGTTTATTGGATAGTGATTAAGTGAGGGGTGTAAACGGGGAAGTTTAACTCTAAATTAATACTGCTAATAGTGGACTTCATCCCTGGCGTGGTAGCCTCCAGACGTAGGTGTGTAGCACCGAACTGGGTAAACAATTCACTGCTTTATTTAGTTTTCTGTATTTAATTTATGTCCTATAAATTGTTCATCCAACAGATATTAGTGTCGTAACATCACCTTCGATATGTCATATCTGATACCAGAATTTCAATTGGAATCAGAGCAGGCATCTTGCTCTGTCTCTGGGCGAGATCTAGGGAAAATACTTTCTGGTACTATGGATAAGGAAGGAGGATTTGTGAGTAGACCACCCATTATGGATGGTACTAACTATGATCTGTGGAAACCTCATATGGTACCATTTTTAAAGTCCTTGGACAGTAGGGCTTGAAAAGCTATTTTGAAATGATGGTCACATCCAGTTATTATTGGAGAAGAAAATCAACCCAATGGTGAGTTGAAGACTGAAGAAATGGTCTAAGGAAGAAGATGAACTAGCTCGTGGAAATTCAAAATCCATGAATGCTATATTCAATGGAATTGACAGAAACATCTTCAGTTTTGTAAATACATGTGAAGTGGCCAAAGATGCTTGGGAAATTCTAAAAACCACTCATGAAGGAACTTCCAAGGTAAAGATGTCAAGACTGCAGTTGTTAACTACCAAGGTTGAAAACTTAAGGATGAAGGAAGAGGAAAGTGAAATTCCTGGCAGCAGATACTTGATGTCACAGAGAATGTTATGACACAGTATCTGACACTATGTTAACAATTCACACGAAATCTAGCGATAAATAACACAATAAGTTGTTCACCCTTCGGTTCAACAAACCTACATCTGGGGCTACCAAGCCGTGGAGGAAATTCACTATTAGTAGAATTAATTGGAATAAACCACCGGTTATCTCCTTCACTTAAAACCTACCCAATGCAACTTCAACCTAAGTCCTACTTAGATCCGAGTACCCACTCACTCCCCTCAATCACGCAGTGATATCAACCTATTGACTAATTGAATTGTGAAGACACACTTCAATAAAATATCTTGATCTTGCTTCACGCTTCAATCAAGAGACAAACACTCGTGCTTTAAAGCTTTGAGTGATAAACTACCCTTACAAGAAATCCTAGTCCAATGCACTTATCAATTGATAGTTGCTTGGCTCACAAGAGAAACTAGAATTACACAATACCAATCGTTATAAATCCTAACGGACACAAACACAAGTCGCTATCTCTTCAATACATTCAAAGGCGTGACAGAGTAAGGGTTCTTTTCCTTTTATAGAAGTCCCAAACTTCTTTTGGGCTTCCATAAAGATAGCTAGGGTTCACTTAATTTAATCCTAAAACATGGTCTTTTCAACAACCAATTTAGGTTTAATTAAGATTAACCTAGCAGCCACGTGAGCATGCTTTCTAATAACGAAAAACAATATTTAGCACCAACAAACTTCTAAAAATCTCAGAACAACCAAATTCGGCATTATATTTCGAATGTCATAACATCCGTTATGACATCGATATTTCGAATTTCCGACAGCCTTTAGCTTCGAATGTCTTTTAACATCCTTAGCGGTAGGATTTATCTTCAATCTCTCGAATGTCATAACATCTATCATGACATTGCTAAATCCTAGTTTTACCAAAATTAATGCCAACCTAAAAACACTAACAAACTCCCCCTTTGGCACATTTTTGGCTAAAACTAATTAACACATCAGAGTACCTATGCAGCAGAAGACAATAAACTAGTTCTAAGCTTTCCTAAGCTTTCCTAAGCTTCAAGTAACTAGAACTTAGAGAAGATAAATTCTACCCATACAAAATTCCCACAATTCCCACAATTGCCCCATATACAAAATTTTAAACAGGCATACAATTTCCCCAAAGTCCCAAGTCCCATACTACTGTCATATAGTAGTTCTTCTCCCCCTTTTTAGCCATAAAGGGCCAAAGGAAACAATACAAGTTCCCCAAACTTTTAATCGAACAGTACCAGAAACAATTATACCAGCATATAATTAAGTACCAGCATTGTTTTTAGAGGTACATTTACATCAGACATTATAAATCATCAATAATGATTACAAACATTCAAACACAATTGGGAAAATACAAGAATCAAAACAGAACTGAAAACAATTGACAGAATAAAATTAGAGGCAACAGGACAACACAAGTGCTTTCTTCTCGGAAGCAGTGAAAGGACACATCTTGAGCCTTCTTTGTCGCCTACTTTTGGTCAGAACATCATCTTCCTCCATATGAGCAGCAGAGGTATCACCATCAAGCCTTTCTTCTCCAACCTCATGTTCCTTTTCAAGAGTAGAGATCGAGCTTCAAGGGTCTGCTTGCTTCAAGTTCCCTGTGTCTCCTTTAGTACAGCTATGACATCGCCCGAGAATTGGCTTTGACATTTGATGTCTCGGTGATGTCATGACAATGTCGAACATGCTTCCCTTGAAATAGCTTGTAGGAAGCCAAGGGAGCTCTCTGCATGAGTCTCTATTAACCAGAATGTCAGGGTATCGATCAGTTATAATACCACAAGAGGGATGGAAAGGCTATAGGTCCCTTGATTGCATAGCTTTCGATGCTTGAGGGTCTCAAAATATGTAGGTACCATAGTCAAATTTGGCTGAGTGCCCATATATATAACCGCCATCAATGGAGATAGTTGACTTGTGATTGGTTGGGACCCGCTTAGCGCTCCTATCTTATGCAGAATGGAAAGTTTAACACTCAGCTTGCTTGCTGAAAGTTTTCCCTTCAGAGGCCAGACTTTCACTTGTTTGGCAGTGATGGTTTGACAAATTTGATTGTCAGTTTCTTCAAGTTCTGGCTGAGCATCTTCTGATCTCCTCAGAAATTTGTTGACCACTCTTGGAGAGAACTTTACTTTTCTCCCTCTCACATAGACTGCCTTGTAGTCTGCGATCTCCCATCACCACAACCATTTGACAAATTCACTATGAATTCCTTTACCAATACATCATAATTGAGAAACTCACAATGTCTTCATTAATCCAAAGATCCTTAATCGATTGACAATCTCTTTACACTCCAGAGCACTCTTATTCAGCTCCCTCTCCAAAGCAATCCTCTTCAGGCAAACATACTTCCATCTCCCAGCATTCTTAGGATGATGGAATGAGATGTTGTCAATGGCCACTTCAGGAACCATGGGCAGTTTCCCAAGAGTTGCCTTCTTCCTTGGATGAATGTCAGTGACATTTATTTTAACATCAAACTCAGAATCTTGATCTGACTCTGAAGGTTCAGGCATTTTTCTTTTCTTCACAATTGGTGTCCTCTTGGGTCTGGAGCCACCACCAACAGTTTTTACTCTCCATTTCATTGTAGAGGGTTCAGCCTTGGTCTGTTTCTCAGCCTTAGAAACATTTTCATCAACCTTTTCTTTAACAGGACTCTGTGAGGCAGCCTGTTTTCCCTTCCTTCTCATCATCCTCTTTGCAATGCTAGGATTAACATTGGCTATGAGGTCATTGTCTGAGAACTCTTCATCTAAATCAATGACAGGGGGATCAACTAAATTTTCAGAGTCTTGAACTGGAGACTTTTCAAGATTATCTCCACTAGGTTTTTCTGGAGTCTCTTCTAAGATACTATCAGAAATAGAATCTGCAGGAGTTTTATTTGAAGCACTCTTTGCAGGGGATTCCTCAAGTACACCATCAGACATCACATTTTCATTAACAGCGGGGGTTTCATTATAAACATCATCAATACTCACTTCAGAATCTTTAACTGAAGGGTCTTCATTATTCTTGACAGGAGAAGTATCATGATCACCAGATGTCTTGACATTCTCTGTGACATCTGGATCAACTGCTAAGCTAGGGCTAGAAGACTTTTCATTTAGAGGATGAAACCCGTGAACAGATTGGTCTTCATTGAGGATCCGGTTACCAATCTAGCAATGGCTATATGCAACCCTAGACTCCTCTGTGTTTACCATTTCGAGGGAAAAGAGGATGGTATGTGTCTTACTGTAGGTGATGCTTATTCTTCTTACATTCCTTGTACGCAATTTCTTGACCTTTTTGGTGCATGGCCATTGCGCACAGAGGAGTGATTCTCAGAGCTTCAACATGCAAGTCATCAGTATTTGCCCTAACTTCATCCATGGCAGGAGATGACGAACCAGATTTTTGAGAAGATGAAGATGATGAAGACATATTTTGCTGGAAGATTTTGAGGAAATGAGAGCGAGAATGGCAGAGGTTTTGAAAGTTTCTTTTAGATGAAGGAAATATGATACTTTCAAAAGAAGAAACTATTATAAGAAGGAGTCTCTTCCTATTCTTGGACCTTTTAAAAATAAGAGGAAAATACTTAAATAACCTACTTATAAATACTTGAAGAAAATGATCCTTTTCATTCCTTGTTGTATGCAAGGTTAATTGCTACAATTCCTCATTTGGACAATTACCCAACTTGCCCCTTAACATTTCAAACTGGCTAGTCTCAAGCACTTTAGTAAAAATGTCACAGTACAATGTCATGACATCCTGTATGACATTGTATTCAGTCAGCATCTGCTTCATCCAGTTCATCTGAGAACAATTGCTACCAGCTGCTATGTGATCAGTCTCAACATTGTCAGAATACGGTTTGCTTCTTTGACCAAGAACAGGATGGTTTCTCAAGATGAACCATCCTTCAAAAGAGCTTTCACACAAGCATTTATCAACACTTTCTCCACTTATTTTCTTGGACAACTTCAAGTGTGGAAGGGTGAGAGTCCTAGTGTAGCTGCCATGATTCAATCCAAGCTTCTTGACATAATTCCTTGCATATTTGCTTTGTGAAGGAATTGTTGAGTCTTTCATCAATGTGTCTGACATTCCTCCAGATACT
Source organism: Vicia sativa (assembly GCA_021764765.1). Lineage (NCBI taxonomy): Eukaryota > Viridiplantae > Streptophyta > Magnoliopsida > Fabales > Fabaceae > Vicia > Vicia sativa. Next base: position 2,457,741 of record CM038796.1, on the reverse strand, counting down.
ATGTTATTAACATAGATGAATGCCACCATGATCTTTTTCCCTCTGACTGAAAGGGTTTCATTGAGAACTCCTCTTATGTATCTTTTGACAATAAGACACTTGGTTATCCTTTCATGCCAGATCCTAGTACTTTGCTTCAGTACCTTACAAGTGGTCAGATGTCTAGACATTGAGAGTGACATTCTGATTTCCTGTTCAGCCTTATACTTACCACAAATTTTCCTTTTGTCTATGAACAATCTTGGTATCCTTCTGACTCCCCCTATGAAACTGATCCTTTTCATGCTTGAGGTGTGACCGATACTTGCTGCCACAACTTTACTTCCTCTTCATCTTTGTCTGTGGGACTCATAGAGGACAGAGTGGTGCTTTCAGATTCCCACTTGTAGCAGTTGTCCTTTGATCTGGCTCCTCTCATAATCACTACTTGATCACCATTGATTACAAGACATTTAGACTTGGTGAAGCTGACTGTGAATCCCATATCACATAGCTGACTTATGCTAATGAGATTTGCAGTCAAACCTTTTACCAGCAATACTCCATTTAAATTTGGAACTCCAGACCAGTTTGAGTTTCCAATACCTTTGATTTCTCCTTTGGCTCCATCTCCAAAAGTAACACAGCTGGTAAAGTGATGCTTAACATCATTGAGAAGATTCCTGTCTCCAGTCATGTGCTTGGAACACCCACTATCAAAGTACCACTCTTTCTTGGTAGACATACTAAGAGAAGTGTTAGCTACCGAGCAATGCCTCTTCTTCCACTGTTGAGAGTATGATACCCTGTTGGTTTTAGGCTTCACATAAGACCCTTGAATAGGATATCCATGAAGTCTGTAGCAGAAAGATTTTATGTGACCAAACCTTCCACAATAATGACATCTCCATCTTTGAAACTGTTTGTTCATGTTTCTATGATTTTGATGTTGCACCCAATGTTGTGACATCTGCTTTGACATTGGTCTATTAGGTCTGTTCTTCCTTTTGTTATAGACAAACTTCTTAGTCTTCATATACCCGAGGCGCACTGCCAGGCTTGTGGTATGACATCTTCTTTGTCATTGACTTCCGTGTTTGTTCCATTCCCGGTTATTTGTAAATCTCTTTGCGACATACCACAGCCGACACATTTTGGGTTTGTGACACCGCTTTGACATTGTTTTCCTATGTCTCTTCTTCTTAATGTCACCAACAGGTTGCTTTTCACCACATATCCTAGACCATGCTTATTTCCGCATTTTGTCCAAGTCAAGAATTTCTTCCAACTTATCGATTCGGATGTCAACATTTTGATGATTTAGACATCTGATCAAGTTTGGAATTGATAACAATATCACTATTGAGGTGATTTATAGTGGTGTGTTTTCCTCTTCTCACCTCCAACTTCACATTCTCACCAACTTCTCAATCAGCTTTTTCTGCTCCTCATTCTGCTGACATGCTTCACCATTTTTTATACACAGCTTCCTGTAGTTTTCAGCAAGCTCTTCAAATGTCACTTCCTCATCACTAGAATCCATATCAGAGTTGTACACTCCAGAGAGAGCAGTGACAAGTTTGGCACCTTCTTCCTCAGATTCACTTCCTGAATCACCATCAGTCCAAGTGACAACCATTCCTTTCTTTTGTTTCTTTAGAAAGGTGGGACATTCAGCTCTAATATGTCCAAATCCTTCACATTCATGACATTGGACTTTACTGTCTTGACTCCCTTTTTCTTCTGACTTGGATCTTCTGCTGGAATCATAAGATCTGCTGATGTCAGATGCAATGTCCTTGACATGTGACCTTGACTTTGGATCAATTCTCCTGATCAGTTTGTTGAACTGTCTTCCAAGCATGGCTATAGCTTGGATATCTTCTCCTCATCTTCCTCCTTGCATCCTCTTGAATTGGATACAAGTGCTATGCTCTTGTTCTTCTTGTCACAGCTTCATGATTCCCATCTCAAAAGTCATAAGAGATCCTATCGTTCTTCAACCTTCAAGGTGCTGATGTCCGAGCCTCCTCTATTGCGGTGACTTTCATTGCAAATCTCTTAGGCAAGGATCGAGAATCTTTCTCACCGACTTCTCTTGACATTTTTTCACCAAGTGCTCTGAGGCATTGAAATTTCAAAATATTCATGTGAAATTCATGAATATTCTCATCTTCCTTCATCTTCAAATTCTCAAATTTGGTAGTGAGCATCTGAAGTCTTGACATCTTCACCTTGGATGTTCCCTCATGAGTAGTTCGAGAGTGTCCCAAACATCCTTGGCCATCACATTGATGAACCAACAAGATATTCTGTCAATACCATTGAGAGCATTCAATGCTTTAGAGTTCCCTAGAGCTAGCTCTTCTTCCTCTTTGCTCCATTCCTCCTCGGGTTTCAAGACAAGTAGTGCCATCTTTCTCAAGCTTGGTGGGATGTTTCCATCCTTTGTCGAGCTCTCAAAGCTTTAATGTCTAGTGACCTCAAGAACACAACATCGTGGTTTCCAGAGTCATAGTTGGATCCATCCAGATAGGTGGTCTTCCTCCAACTCCTCCTTCTTTATCCATTACGCGAAACTATTATCCCTAGATCTCACCGAAATAACAAGTGGTGCCCGCTCGATGCCAATTGAAATTCACGGCAGCAGATACTTGATGTCACGAGAATGTTATGACACAAGATTCGACACTATGTTAACAATTCACACAGAATACTAGCAAAATAACACAATAAGTTGTTCACCCCGGTTCAACAAACCTACATCCGGGGCTACCAAGCCGTGGAGGAAATTCACTATTAGTAGAATTAATTCGGAATAAACCACCGCTTATCTCCTTCACTTAAAACCTACCAATGCAACTTCAACCTAAGTCCTACTTAGATCCGAGTACCCACTACTCCCCTCAATCACAAAGTGATATCAACCTATTGACTAATTGAATTGTGAAGACACACTTCAATAGAATATCTTGATCTTGCTTCACACTTCAATCAAGAGACAAACACTCGTGCTTTAAAGCTTTGAGTGATAAACTACCCTTACAAAGAAATCCTAGTCCAATGCACTTATCAATTGATAGTTGCTTGGCTCACAAGAGAAACTAGAATTACACAATACCAATCGTTATAAATCCTAACGACACAAACACAAGTCTATCTCTTCAATACATTCAAAGGCGAGCAAAGAGTAAGTGGTTCTTTTCCTTTTATAGAAGCGGTCTTGAAACTTCGTTTGGGCTTCCATAAAGATAGCTAGGGTTCACTTAATTTAATCCTAAAACATGGTCTTTTCAACAACCAATTTAGGTTTAATTAAGATTAACCTAGCAACCACGTGAGCATGCTTTCTAATAACGGAAAAACAATATTTAGCACCAACAAACTTCCCGAAAAATCTCGGAACAACCGATTCTGCAAGAATGTCACATCGAATGTCATAACATCGTTATGACATCGATTTTCTCGAATTTCAAAGACTTTAGCTTCCAGTTAAGTGTCTTTTAACATCCTTAGCAGGTAGGATTTATCTTCAATCTCTGAATGTCATAACATCTATCATGACATTGCTAAATCCTAGTTTTACCAAAATTAATGCCAACCTAAAAACACTAACAGAAAGAATTCAAGAATTTCACATGAATATCCTTGAGACAGCCAACGCGTGCAGTGCCTTAGGAGAGAAGATACCAGAAGAGAGACTGGTGAGGAAGATTCTCAGATCTCTCCCCAAGAGATTTAACATGAAAGTGATTGCCTAAGAGGAAGTTCAAGAAATCAACAACATGAAAGTAGATGAACATGTTGGATCTCTTTAAACGTTTGAGCTGGGCATTAATGATAGGTTTGGGAAGAAGAATAAAAGTATAGCCTTTAAGTTAAACACTGAAGAAAGAGACGAGGAATGTGATCTAGACATTGAGGAAGGGCTAACTAATACTATGGTCTTTCTTGGAAGACAATTTAATAAAGTGCTGAAGAAGATGAAGGGAAATTCAAGACCTAATGTCAGGAAAATCCCATATGACATCAGCAGAACAAATAATTTTGGGAAGAAAGCACAAGTTGAGGAAAGGTCTATTCAAGGAAAAGGAGTAAGGTGTTATGAATGTGAAGGATTTGGTCACATTAAATCTGAGTGTCCAACATTCCTTAAGAGACAAAACAAAGGACTGAATGTATCCTGGTCTGATGAGGACTCTAAAAATGAGGTGGAAGAAGAATCTGCTAAATATGTAACAGCTCTGACTGGTACATACATCTCTAATGGATATTTAAGTGATGAGGAGTTAATATTTGAAGAGTCGGCTTCTACATTCAAGGAGCTATGTATTAGAAGTGTTGAAGTATGCCTAGAGAGTGAGAAACAAAAGAAGCTCATAATTCAACTGCAAGATAAAAAGAAGGAACATATGGAGACTATCTCTAAGCTGAAAAGTGAAGTAACTATGCTAAAATCTGATCTTGACAAAATGTCCAAATCTGTCAAGATGTTAAACACTGGATCTGACATACTGGATAAAATACTTCAATCAAGAAGAGTAGCAGGGGATATGAATTGTTTGGGATACAATGAAACAAAGGAACCTCTTACAAAACCTAATCAAATCTAGGCCAAACCAAAGATGTTGAATCAAATGTTTCAACATAGTGGAATTCAAATTCAAGCATTGTTTTTTTTCCAGTATTGTTCTTAGTTTTGTTTCTATTTTCTTTCCAAGCATTTGTTTTAATTTCCATTGAAGAACCAAGATATTGTACCAGTTATTTGAAGCATCAAGATTATTTCCAGCAATTTAATTATTTCAGGTTTCTTATTTAAATTGCTTTAATTTAATTAATTGACTATTTGCATGAGATTAATTTATATTGCTACGGAATTATTTATGCATGTTAAAATCCTTAATTTATTCATGTCTGTTTTTATAAATATGTCTGGCTAAATTTATTAGATATCGGTATGTAACAAGTTAAACTGAAAGGATCCGGAACAAACAGGCTTAATTATATTTTATAAAATAAACACTTTTTATGATTTAGTTATCCAAATTAATTTGTTAGAAAAGGCTTAGAAACCAACAGAGCGAAAGTTTGAGGTTAATAAACTGGACTAAGATTAGAAACCAACAGAGCGAAAGTTTGAGGTTTAAAATCAGATAGTGGATACTAGGTATTGTTTTTAAAGACTACGAAAGCGTTTTAAAACCGATTAAACTTTATTTATTTTCAAAAAGTAATTTTAAAATCAATGGGATAGCGAGAGCATACATTAGAGTTTAAAATTATAATCCGATTCAACAGAGCGAAAGTTTGAGATAAGATTTTTAAATAAATACTTTTTGCTGAAAAAGGACTATTATCATTTTTGAGAAAATAAGCCAGTGGAAAGCCGGATTCTTTAGGATTAACGAAGTACATACCGATATTCGCCAATTATTATTTCAATTAGAATTAAGTTTAATTACCCAAAAATTCCCCCAATTTATTTATTCGATAGCTATAGCTTTACACAGTAGTTTAGGTTACATTAGTTCGATTTATAGTCCCTTAGGTTCGATACCTTTTAAAACTACGCGATAGGGTTGTATACTTGCAGTCTCCCGATTAAAATAGATGATAAAGTCGCGATCAAGCTTTTGGCGCCGTTGCCGGGGACTATTTAAGTTGATATCGTAATTTTATTACGAAATATAGACTATAGCAACTATTTCTTTTCCCTCTGTGTATGCCAAATACTCGCTCTCAAGGCGGTCCTTTGCATATACCTATATACGATATCGAGCGTTATCTTAGATTAAGAAGACGAATTTAAGAGTATTGTGAACTCAACAATCTTCCTTCGACCAAACTTCCAGACATTGAAGAACTGAAGAAGATGGTTGATCCACCTCCTCCACCTCGTCCTCTTAAGGATTACACAGTTCCTTCTCAAGCGGAGCCTCAAAAGATTGTTGCTCGCTATCGCCAAACGATTTCGAGTGAAACCTTCGCTTCTTTCCGCTGCTCAGCAGAACCGGTTTGAGCTCCATGAGGACCCGAACCTTCATCCGCCGTTGTTTGTGCGATGCGACCTTCGTGAAAGCGAATGGTGTAAATCCCGAGGCGATACGATTGCGCCTATTTCCTTTTTCTTTAAGAAACAGAGCTCGCGCATGGCTCCAATCTCTTCCTTCCAACTCAATCACCACATGGGATGAGTTGAAGAAAGTCTTCTTAGCTAGATATTTTCCTCCAAGCAAAACTGATATGCTCAGAGCCAATATCAATGGTTTCAGACAAAAAGACAATGAATCACTTATTGAAGCTTGGGAACGCTATAAAGACATGCTAAGACTTTGTCCTCATCATGGTTTAGAAGAATGGCTGATCATTCACACGTTCTATAATGGTCTCTTGTACAATACGAGATTGACTATAGATGTTGTTGCTGGTGGCACACTGATGAATAAACCGTATACTGAAGCAAGATAACTTATTGAAAGCATGGCTCAGAACCATTATCAATGGGGAACGGAGAGAGTTAACGTAGAAAAATCTCAGACAAAAGGTGCCATGGTTGAAGTGAATAGTCTGGATCAAGTCAACGCTAAAGTGGAAGCTCTCACTCAAAAGCTTGAGAATCTTACCACCGCTCCCGCAGCTACTGTAGCTGCAATTGCTCAAACTTGCAATTTATGTGATCTTCAATCACATCCTGCTCCAGAATGCCCACTTCTAACAGGAGTTCCAGTTGAACAAGCGAATTAAGTACAGGGAAATCCTTACAGCAACACATATAACCCTGGCTGGAAGAATCATCCTAACTTTTCATGCAAGAGTAACAATGCGTTACACGCACCTGGACAAGCTCCTGCTACACCACCTGGTTATCCTAAAGCTATTCCAACTCACCCTAATAATGGACCTAATTCATCTAATGCTCCCAGGAAGTCTAATTTGGAAATCATGATAGAACACTTCATTGCTACTCAATCCCAAACTAATAATACTCAATCCCAAACTAATAAAGATGTTCAAAATCAGAATATACACATTAATGAGCAGCTTAAACAATTATCTAACAAAATTGACGCTTTAGCTACACATAATAAAATGTTAGAAACACAAATCTCTCAAGTATCTCAACAACAAGCGGCTTCTGCTGCTCCTGCTGGCTCATTTCCTGGACAGCCTCAACCTAATCCTAAAGGACATGCAAATGTTGTTATCTTAAGAAGCGGAACAGAGTATGATGGACCTGTAGATCCCAGAAACAATAGCCCAGCTATGCAACAAAATTCTGTTAAACAATCTGAAACTCAAGATAAACCAGAAAAGGAAAATCAAAAAGATAATAATGAAGATACCACACAAAAGGACGAACCATACGTACCCCCACCACCTTATAAACCTCATATTCCTTACCCTCAAAGGTTAGCTAAAACTAAGAATGTGGGTCAATTTAAGAAATTCGTGGATCTTCTGAAGCAACTTAATGTTACAATTCCTTTCACCGAAGCTATAACTCAAATGCCCTCCTATGCTAAATTCCTTAAAGAAATTCTATCCAATAAGAAAAAGCTAGAGGATAATGAAACTGTCATGCTTACTGCTGAGTGTAGCGCGATAATTCAAGACACAATGCCTCCTAAACTCAAAGATCCTAGAAGTTTCTCTATTCCATGTGTAATTGGTAAATTTGTCATAGATAAAGCTTTATGTGATCTAGGAGCTAGTATAAGTGTGATGCCGCTATCCATATGCAAGAAACTTGACATGGGAGAACTAAGACCAACCAAAATGTCCGTTCAACTAGCAGATAGGTCAGTTAAATATCCTGCATAGGTCAATTCTATATACCAATTGATTTCATTATTATGGACATAAGGGAAGACGAAGGGACTCCAATCATTTTAGGAAGGCCTTTCTTAGCAACTGCTGGTGCAATTATAGACGTCAAAAGAGGAAAACTTACTTTTGAAGTAGGCGAAGAGAAAATCGAATTTATCCTCTCTCAATTCCTGAAAGAACCTGCAATTGAAGATACTTGTTACTTTATGGATATCATCGATGAATGTAGAAAAGAAGCTGAACTTGAAAATAAAGACAATCTCGATGAAAGTCTGAATAGTAATTTAAGTGAATGCTTAGCTATAGCGCCAGATCCTACACAATGTCTAAGGAAACCAACCCTAGAACTTAAAACACTTCCTAAAAATCTAAGGTATGAATTCCTAGATTCCGAACTCGAACGACCAGTGATAGTCAACGCAGAACTTGGAGAAATCGAAACTGAAAAACTTTTACAAATTTTGAGAAAATATCCAACAGCCTTAGGGTATAATATCACTGATCTAAAGGGAATAAGTCCCTCTATCTGTATGCATCGCATTATGCTAGAAGAAGATTGTAAAACTTCAAGAGAACACCAGAGGAGACTAAACCCGATTATGAGCGAGGTAGTGAAGAAGGAAGTTATGAAATTGTTAGAAGCGGGAATCATATATCCTATATCTGATAGAAAATGGGTTAGCGCTGTGCATGTTGTACCAAAGAAAGGAGGTGTCACAGTGGTTGAAAATGAGCAAGGAGAAATTATAACCAAAAGAGTTGAATCTGGATGGAGAATGTGCATTGATTATCGAAAACTTAACAAAGCCACCAGAAAAGATCATTTCCCTTTACCATTTATAGATCAGATGTTAGAACGTTTAGCTAGACATTCTCATTTCTATTTCTTGGACGGTTACTCAAGTTTCTTTCAGATACCTATTCATCCTGATGACCAAGAGAAAACAACTTTCACATGCCCCTTTGGTACCTTTGCTTATAGACGAATGCCATTTGGTTTATGCAATGCCCCTGCGACTTTTCAAAGATGCATGATGGCAATATTTGCTTATTTTCTGGACAATATCATGGAAGTCTTCATGGACGATTTTTCCGTTTGTGGACAAAGTTTTGAAGAATGTTTAGAAAATCTAGAAAGAGTATTAGAACGTTGTGTGAAGGTTAATCTAGTGCTTAATTGGGAGAAATTCCATTTTATGGTACAAGAATGAATTGTACTAGGACACATTATATCCAAAAGAGGAATTGAGGTCAATTCTGCTAAAATCGAAGTTATTGAGAACCTTTAACCTCCAAAAACTGTTAGAGAGATTCGAAGTTTTTTAGGACACGCCGGTTTTTATCGACGCTTCATTAAAGATTTCTCTAAGATAACTAAACCTCTAACCGAATTATTAATGAAAGACGCTGAATTCATCTTCGACGAAAAATGTTTAGAAGCGTTTCAAACACTAAAGAAAGCATTAATTTATGCGCCCATCATGCAAACTCCAGATTGGAATGAACCTTTTGAAATAATGTGTGACGCGAGTGACTACGCCGTAGGAGCTGTTTTAGGACAACGAAAGGATAAAAGACTCCACGTCATATATTATGCAAGCAGAACCTTAGATGAAGCGCAAATGAATTATGCTACAACCGAGAAAGAATTTTTAGCAGTTATCTTCGCGTTAGATAAGTTCCATTCCTATTTAGTAGGATCCAAAATAATCATCTACACTGATCATGCTGCTATTAGATATCTCCTAACCAAAAAGGACGCTAAACCTAGACTCCTGAGATGGATATTGCTGCTGCAAGAGTTTGATTTAGAAATCAAAGATAAGAAAGGAACTGAAAATGTGGTAGCAGATCATCTCTCTAGACTAGAAAATCTCAAACATGAACAAGTGTCGATCGATGATGAATTCCAATACGATAGAATCATTGCCCAATTGGAAGACACAGAACCTGATAATCTCGTAGAAACCACCTTAGTAATTTCCTCTGTGCCTTGGTATGCTGATTTCGTGAATTACCTCGCTGCAGGCGTTCTACCACCTGAATTGACTTATCAACAGAAGAAGAAATTCTTCCATGATCTTAAACAGTATTATTGGGATGAACCTTTACTTTTCAAGAGAGGTCCCGATGGAATTTTCCGCCGATGTGTGCCAGAAGAAGAAATTGAAAACATCATAACACACTGTCATTCTGCACCTTACGGAGGACATGCTAGTACATCCAAAACATGTGCGAAGATATTACAAGCCGGCCTCTATTGGCCTACTTTATGGAAAGACGTACATGCCACCATCTTAAAATGCGACAGGTGTCAACGCACCGGTAATATATCCAGACGCGACGAAATACCACAAAAAGGCATTTTAGAAGTCGAAATCTTTGATGTGTGGGGAATAGACTTTATGGGACCCTTTCCATCTTCTTCCGGTAACAAGTATATACTCGTGGCTGTGGATTATGTCTCAAAATGGATCGAGGCTATCGCTTCTCCAACAAATGACACCCGAGTAGTACTTAAGCTTTTCAAGAACATAATCTTCCCAAGGTTCGGTGTGCCCAGACTCGTTATAAGCGACGGTGGCTCTCATTTCATTTCCAAAATCTTTGAAAAACTATTAGGGAAATATGGAGTTCGACACCGCATAGCTACACCTTACCATCCTCAAACTAGCGGACAAGTTGAAGTTTCAAATCGCGAGATAAAACAAATCCTTGAAAAAACTGTCGCTACATCCAGAAAGGATTGGTCCTTTAAACTTCATGAAGCTTTATGGGCATATAGAACTGCCTATAAGACTCCCATCGGTACTACTCCTTTCAAGCTTATTTATGGTAAATCGTGCCACCTCCCGGTTGAATTAGAACACAAGGCTTATTGGACCATTAAGAATTTGAACCTAAGTTATACAGCCGCTGGTGAGAAACGTATCCTTAATATAAATGAATTAGAAGAACTTAGACAGGATGCGTACGAAAATGCTAGGATTTACAAAGAACGCACGAAGAAATGGCATGACAAGCGTATATCTAGGAAGAATTTTAACATAGGTGATATTGTCTTACTATTTAACTCAAGATTAAAATTATTTCCTGGAAAATTACGATCTAGGTGGTCAGGACCTTTTGAAATTACTCGATTTTATCCAAGTGGTGCAATAGAAATTAAAGGACCATCGATTGAACCGTTTGTAGTAAACGGGCAGCGTTTAAAACATTACCATCTTACCGAAATCGAGGAAAATGCTCAAACGATAAATCTAGACGAGCCACACGCTCGATTAAAAGATTAATCTTTAGTTTTATTTGTCGAGCTTACGACATAAAACAAAGCGCTTTGTGGGAGACAACCCACCGTTTTTATATTTCTTTCTTTTTATTTTATTTCATTTCTTCTTTATTCTATTTTAAAAACATAAAAAAAATATATTTCTTTTCTTTATCTATTTTCTTTTCATTATATTTCTATTCTCTGTCTTATTTCTTTCTATTCTATGTTTTTCTTCTTATTGGCATTTGGCCAATGCTGATCTTCTTTATTTTTCTTCTCTTCAAGATTTTTCTAGCTGCTTATTCTCTTTCCACTATGTCTCGAGTTGATAACATGCCAGTCTCATTCAGAGGAAGAAATCAGGCTACAAAATATGGAGTTTTATCCGGGCGTGAGATGTTTCCTACTATCTACCCTCATCATGGTACTATGGCTACTCTTGGTATTCGTGATAGTGTGCTTTTTCTGCTGAATCAAATCGGATGGGATAATTCGCGCCTTATGACTTGCTATGCTACTTATCGGAACCTCACTTTGGAGTTCCTCAGCTCTCTGACTTATATTCCTACTCATGGGTTAGCTCAACGCCGTGGACTTATTATTTTCAGACTTTTTGGTATTAATTTCAAGTTTAATCACAAGGAATTGGGTGAGCTTCTAGGATTTCCTAATGGCATAGGAGTTTACCATGAAACTCAGGAGGATCATCTTGGTTTTAGAGAATTTGATAATTTTTGGGGATCTATTTCTGGAACCTCACTTTGGAGTTCCTCAGCTCTCTGACTTATATTCCTACTCATGGGTTAGCTCAACGCCGTGGACTTATTATTTTCAGACTTTTTGGTATTAATTTCAAGTTTAATCACAAGGAATTGGGTGAGCTTCTAGGATTTCCTAATGGCATAGGAGTTTACCATGAAACTCAGGAGGATCATCTTGGTTTTAGAGAATTTGATAATTTTTGGGGATCTATTTCTGGAATTCTTAACCCTGAGCCTGAAGACTTTGTATCAGAAAACATCCATAACCCAGCTTTCAGGTATTTCCACAAGATTCTGGCCCACGCCATTTTTGGAAAGCCCCAGAATATCACTACTGTTTCTAGAGATGAGCTCTTTATCATGTTTTGTGCTTCGCAGAACCGCCCGGTTAATGCGGTCACTTATATGCTGCGTACTTTTGTGGATCTTGTTGATACTGACCATGCACCCATTCGGATGGGAGGACTTGTTACTATGATTGCAAATGTGGTTGGCCTCAGACAGCCTTTTAGGAATCTGAATGCTTTTAGTGGTGTTACTTGCATGACCCTCGAGTTTTGTTTCAACACTGGTATGATTGGTGACCTTGGCCCGACTCAGTTTACCCTGTTGATTAAAAACCAAGTTATGAATCTGTTTACCTTGCCTAATCCTGCTACGAGTATGCATAACAGAGCCAATTGGCTATATGGTCTTGATCAGCCCCCTGCTCAACCCAACACTCCTGAGACTCCGCAAGATTATGAAATTTTAGAGGATTCCGAGGAAGATCCCACTGCTCCTCCCGATTATTATGACATAGACCCTCCTCAGCATGCTTCCACCGCTCACTCTGTTGCACCAGATACCGTCATGCATCAGGCTCCTCCTCTTGATTATGCTACAGCCATCCACGCTCTCCAGGTGGAACATCAGGCTTTGAGGGATGATTTGACCAGTCTGCGAGCTAACTTCTTTGGTTTTATGGACACTGTTTCAGCACAATTTCAAGAAGTTTTTGCGTATTTTCATTCTTCCTCTGCTCCTAAAGCAGGACCTTCTAGTGGCTAGAGTTTTTAAGTAGTTAATTATTTATTTAGTTTAGTTTCATTTAATTTAGTTAGAATTTGCAATTTTCTTTCCGTTGTGTTACTTTATTCTGTTTTATTTCCGAATATTTGATCCTTAAATTGTAAGCACTTTCATCTCCAATATAATGCAATTCTTGTTTATTATAATGTTGCAGTTCTGTTATATAATATTACTGTTTCATTTTATTCTTTAAATTGCATTATTCTTATTACTGCTATAACTATAAGTATTGCTCCCTATGTAATCCGGGTACTGCATTTATAATCTGCATTTGTGATTCTGTCCGTCTGCATCCATTAAAGATTCCCTGCGTGCTGTCTAACATGTTCCCCAAACATGAGACGCACGCCTCTGTCCATCACACATTATCCGAGACGCACGCCTCTGCTATTCCCTGCCATGCAAAAATTTGGAGACGCCCGCCTCCCTTGATTCTCATATTCCGAGACGGTCGCCTCAGCCAGTCAACAATTTTGTTTTGAGACGCACGCATCCATGCGTGGTCTCTTTGGTCAGGACGCGCGTCTCCCTATGCCTGTCTCGTGCAGTGATGTCTGGTCTTCCCTTGTCTTTAACTGTTTCGTCCGTTTCACCTTTTCCTCTCCCACCATTATATCCCATTCAAATATTCCTTACTCTCCCATTAATCCAAATATTCTTTTCATTTCCCACCATCAATTCAATTCAAACTTTCCCTCATCATTTCCCAACATCAAATTATTATAATTTATCACTCTTAGATTTCATTTCACTATAAATATCCATCCTCATTCCCTCTCATTCCACATCCCTTCTATCCACTTCTCATATATTTTCTCTCATCAACCCATATTTCTACCATATTTCTTCTTCAATCCATCCTTTTCTATGGCTCCACGAAACAACCAACGCCAAGTTAAACCAGACCGACCACCACCCGATCTATCCACAATCATATTCCGAGATAGCGACGACGGCCAACAACACACAAAGTACCTAAAATTTTATACCCGTTCGGTCGTCCTTACAAAATATGTAGATTCCGAGTGTTTGGATACCTTAGGAATGACAGATAGCATCACCTTCATGCTTACCAACACCGGTTTACTCAGTCTCTGCACAAACCCATATCCAACCTTTGAACCACTCATGCTTGAATTCCTTAGTTCTTTCTCCTACACAACACCTACCGACGATCCTTACACCACCGGCACTGCTAACTTCCGCATGTTCAACCAGGAATACTCTATTGATCAAGAAAGAGTCGCCGAGCTTTTACATTTCACTCGTGGTGAGAATGTCCATTACAAACCGTTCGACGATGACCAGCGATTTTTCTTGGGATCAAGTCGGCTTCTCCCTATGGAATGATCTTACCGATCAACCGACGGAAAGTTGGCGCGATCTCTATGCTTCACACATCCATAATCCCGCATTGAGGTACTTTCACCGCATTCTTGCTAACACCATCTTTGGTCGGAACAATAATCACAAGGTCAACCAAAATGAGTTGTTTATCATTTTCTGTGCTCTCAATGGTCAAGCTGTCAACGCCGCATCTTTCTTGCTCAGCCACATTCATACATGCGTCAATGCAGCAGGTACAAACCCATTCGTTTTTTGTGGCATCATCACTTCTCTAGCATTTGCTTTAGGCCTTTTCGCCGAGCTGTTGTCTTTGACACAATATATGATGCCAGCAAATCTGCTAGATGTCATATATTGTCGTGATTCTCACATTATATCTCCTCGACAAGATGGCCGGTACACCTTAATGATAAATTGTCGTCAAATACCCGGTGTCGTGTTGCCTTGTACTAATCAAATCGACGTCCGAGTCCGCGCTAATTGGCGATTTGCTCTTGATGCACCTGCAGCACAACAACCAGAAAATCCAGATGCTAATTTCGCGGCTATGCGAGCTCACATGAATCGTCAAGATCAACTGTTCAACACCATGCAACAAAACCAAGCTGAGACTTTACGTCTCGTACAAGATTTACGACGTGAACAATAGGAGTATGCTTTCCGCAATGATCGCAACTTCGAAGCTTTAACTGCTCGCATCGCGGATGCTCTTCATCTCAATGATTCTGATTCCGACAGGTATCAAAGACCTCGTACTAGAGGTAGAAGATCAAGAGGTCAAAATTCTCCAAGCAACGAGTGATCACCATCTTTCAGTCTGATTCTCCCACGTTTTTTTATCGCATTGAGGACATTGCTCCTTTTAAGTATAGGGGAGTCGGATCATTTCCTTGTTCATTTCTTTTTCCTTTGCTCTCTTTGTAGTATTTTCCTTTTATTTCTTTTCATGTATTGCAAATTTCAATTCAATAAAATACATGTTTATGAAAATTTTAATCTTATATGCAAAATTTAGTGCTTATTCGAATTCTTCCTGTTTCTTGAGCCATAACGGAAAAAAATTAAAACGCATTTATTAACATATTCAACTAGTATTAAGGTTATCTATTTTAAATAAGAATTCGAGAGCAACTTAGCAAAATTGTTATCGTCCTAACACTTTAAAACCCCCAATGTGTTAGATTGATTTAAGTACTTATTATACCAAAACCTTTAAAAACTTAGTTTTAAAATAGCCCCGAGTAGTTTATTAAGCAGTCGGCACCGCCGTAAACACAAACTACATGGAGAACCGATGAATATAAGTGATTGATCAAATATTTTTAAGAAATTGCTTTTATCTGTAGATGCACCTACTAAGTTAGATGATCCTTACCAGATCATTTAATCCAACAGTTGTGGAAACTATAAACTTTATGGAAAACAATCCATTATAAATTGGTTCAGTGGTCCCTGGTGCTGAACTTGGTAGGGCGAATTACGGTTCGATCCCCCGCAATTTTTAATTGGAAAAAGGAGTACCAAATATCTAATTACCAGAACTCCTAGCTGGCTTACAAAGATCAAATTCACTAACCGGTTACTCCACTATGTGCGTGTAAGGTAAAGGGCTTAATGTGATTGCACTAGAATGAAAACGGGTGAAGCAAATGAAGCATTAGGTTGAGCTATAATGACATGACTTAAATTGGTCTGCATAAATGGGGTTGTCTAGTGTTTCTACGGTAATTTTGGTGTTTAAGTTCGACTTAAATTCTCCAACAAAGAATCAACTTGCAACCTAGTACAAAGTGATGTATGTTCTTATATTTGCGTTTGACTGTGCTTCAGAAATTTTCATTTTACTTTTTGCTTGAGGACAAGCAATGGTTCAAGTATAGGGGAGTTTGATAACGCATTTTTATATAGTATATTTGATTTAATTTTCATAAATAATGTTAGTGTTTTTATTTAATTATTTCATTTTATTTCTATATTACGTTGGTATTTTTATTATTTCAGGTAATTTGTTTAAATCGGACAAATTGAGCAAAGAGAAGATATTTTGAAAGAATTAATTAATTAAATGTGCAAGAAATGAAGAAAAGGGGTGTGCAAGCAAAAAGATGGATTAAAGGACTACTATAATCAGCAACCAAGCCCAAGCAAGCGAAGCAACCAAGTCCAAGCCCAGAATAAGCATTTGTTTTAATTTCCATTGAAGAACCAAGATATTGTACCAGTTATCTGAAGCATCAAGATTATTTCCAGCAATTTAATTATTTCAGGTTTCTTATTTAAATTGCTTTAATTTAATTAATTGACTATTTGCATGAGATTAATTTATATTGCTATGGAATTATTTATGCATGTTAAAATCCTTAATTTATTCATGTCTGTTTTTATAAATATGTCTGGCTAAATTTATTAGATATCGGTATGTAACAAGTTAAACTGAAAGGATCCGGAACAAACAGGCTTAATTATATTTTATAAAATAAACACTTTTTCTGATTTAGTTATCCAAATTAATTTGTTAAAAAAGGCTTAGAAACCAACAGAGCGAAAGTTTGAGGTTAATAAACTAGACTAAGATTAGAAACCAACAGAGCGAAAGTTTGAGGTTTAAAATCAGATAGTGGATACTAGGTATTGTTTTTAAAGACTGCGAAAGCGTTTTAAAACCGATTAAACTTTATTTATTTTCAAAAAGTAATTTTAAAATTAATGGGATAGCGAGAGCATACATTAGAGTTTAAAATTATAATCCGATTCAACAGAGCGAAAGTTTGAGATAAGATTTTTAAATAAATACTTTTTGCTGAAAAAGGACTATTATCATTTTTGAGAAAATAAGCCAGTGGAAAGCCGGATTCTTTAGGATTAACGAAGTACATACCGATATTCGCCAATTATTATTTCAATTAGAATTAAGTTTAATTACCCAAAAATTCCCCCAATTTATTTATTCGATAGTTATAGCTTTACACAGTAGTTTAGGTTACATTAGTTCGATTTATAGTCCCTTAGGTTCGATATCTTTTAAAACTACGCGATAGGGCTGTATACTTGCAGTCTCCCGATTAAAATAGACGATAAAGTCGCGATCACCCGTACAAGCAACCCTTATTTTCTCAAAAATTTATCAAAGTTGGCAAATTCGATTTCCAATTTCCAGCAAGTTTCAAGGTGTTTTGAGCATCCAAACGTATTCCTTGATATCCCAGCAAGCATTCCCAATCCTTTTTCGAAGCAAAACCACCCCAGATCGCGCTCCCTAGCTCTCACCGGTTTGGAATTTTCTTAATTTCGATTCTCATATTTCATGCATTGCTAACTGTTTTTGATTGATTGTATACACTCAGCGCATTCATTAGATAATGAATGATGCATTACATGTAAGGTTTTACGCAAATTCATGTAAAATAATGATAAATTATAAATAAGCAATCCCATAAACCATTCATGCATAAAAAAAGAAATGATTTTTACTCGGAAATGCGCAAGTGCCCACCCGCCCGCCGCCTCACGATTATGCAAAATTCAACAATAAACATCTCTCGTCCACTACAAATTTCTCCCACCAAAATAGTTCTAATGCTCATTTATCACTAATTAAACATCATCTAAGATGTATACATTATAGGGAA
Organism: Vicia sativa; assembly: GCA_021764765.1. NCBI lineage: Eukaryota > Viridiplantae > Streptophyta > Magnoliopsida > Fabales > Fabaceae > Vicia > Vicia sativa. The sequence goes on along the minus strand of CM038796.1, from coordinate 2,439,853 downwards.
CCTATTCATATCATAAAATCTAGTTTTCCTCATTATGAACCCCAAATTCCAAATTCAATTTGAGTGAACAAATACCTAGAAATTGAAATACCCATCCCTATAGCATGTTACTAATCACTACCCAATCATATAAAAATTAACAATAATGAGGATTCTCCCGCTTACCTCTTGTAGATTCTTCCTTTAGGGTTTCTCCTTCTCTTTCCCTCTTTTCCTCTTCTCTTCTCTCTTCTCTTCTTTGGTTTATGACAACACTAACACTAATATCTATTATTACAACTTATCTCTTAAATGGACTTACTTACTCTTACCTACTTATTACTCATAGTAATTACAATTAGGCCCAACACCAATAAATCTTATTTCTACTCATAAATCATGTTATCCAAATAACACACATATTCAAATAATTCAAACATTCACCAATTCACACTATTTAATTAATTAATATATAAAGTAATAATAATTAATAGAATAAACTGTTAGTTTTGTAGATTGACAACAATTTTGGTAAAAAATTCTTCTCAGAAAATGAAATGAAGAATAATGTATCAGCATGTTTTATAAAGATGTCACAGCAGATATCCTCACATGTGCTACAAACCTTAACTGGTTTGTTAGTTCAGAAACATTAGGAGTCTGTTTGTTTTAGATTGTATGCTTGGATTAAGCAACCTTTGTAACGTTCTTATGCAACATTCTTGGAGAACTTTTATCCTACTTTCATGGAGAAAGTATAGGACTCGGTGAAGACTTAATGTGAAGCAACCCTAGTTGTTGTCAACATATAAAAAGGTTGCTAACCCTGTTTACAGAGTTGGCCATTCCAGAAGAATATTGAACGTATTATTTTAGTTGTTGGTTGTAAGTCTTTGTTGGTTGTTAATTGTGAGCCACTATAGTATTGTTTAATACTTGAGGTGGACGTTAGTTGAGTTGTAATTTGTTAATCATCAATAAGCTTTGATGCAACAATGATCATGTGTTTTTGAAGTGTGTCTTAAAGTTTTATGTTATTGTTAATTGTCACCGTGTGTGACTGGGGGGAGTGAGAGGGGTTTCTCGTATCTAAGAAGGTCTTAGGTATAAGGTTTATTGGATAGTGATTAAGTGAGGGGTGTAAACGGGGAAGTTTAACTCTAAATTAATACTGCTAATAGTGGACTTCATCCCTGGCGTGGTAGCCTCCAGACGTAGGTGTGTAGCACCGAACTGGGTAAACAATTCACTGCTTTATTTAGTTTTCTGTATTTAATTTATGTCCTATAAATTGTTCATCCAACAGATATTAGTGTCGTAACATCACCTTCGATATGTCATATCTGATACCAGAATTTCAATTGGAATCAGAGCAGGCATCTTGCTCTGTCTCTGGGCGAGATCTAGGGAAAATACTTTCTGGTACTATGGATAAGGAAGGAGGATTTGTGAGTAGACCACCCATTATGGATGGTACTAACTATGATCTGTGGAAACCTCATATGGTACCATTTTTAAAGTCCTTGGACAGCAGGGCTTGAAAAGCTATTTTGAAAGGATGGTCACATCCAGTTATTATTGGAGAAGAAAATCAACCCAATGGTGAGTTGAAGACTGAAGAAATGGTCTAAGGAAGAAGATGAACTAGCTCGTGGAAATTCAAAATCCTTGAATGCTATATTCAATGGAATTGACAAAAACATCTTCAGTTTTGTAAATACATGTGAAGTGGCCAAAGATGCTTGGGAAATTCTAAAAACCACTCATGAAGGAACTTCCAAGGTAAAGATGTCAAGACTGCAGTTGTTAACTACCAAGGTTGAAAACTTAAGGATGAAGGAAGAGGAAAGAATTCAAGAATTTCACATGAATATCCTTGAGATAGCCAACGCGTGCAGTGCCTTAGGAGAGAAGATACCAGAAGAGAGACTGGTGAGGAAGATTCTCAGATCTCTCCCCAAGAGATTTAACATGAAAGTGATTGCCTAAGAGGAAGTTCAAGAAATCAACAACATGAAAGTAGATGAACATGTTGGATCTCTTTAAACGTTTGAGCTGGGCATTAATGATAGGTTTGGGAAGAAGAATAAAAGTATAGCCTTTAAGTCAAACACTGAAGAAAGAGACGAGGAATGTGATCTAGACATTGAGGAAGGGCTAACTAATACTATGGTCTTTCTTGGAAGACAATTTAATAAAGTGCTGAAGAAGATGAAGGGAAATTCAAGACCTAATGTCAGGAAAATCCCATATGACATCAGCAGAACAAATAATTTTGGGAAGAAAGCACAAGTTGAGGAAAGGTCTATTCAAGGAAAAGGAGTAAGGTGTTATGAATGTGAAGGATTTGGTCACATTAAATCTGAGTGTCCAACATTCCTTAAGAGACAAAACAAAGGACTGAATGTATCCTGGTCTGATGAGGACTCTAAAAATGAGGTGGAAGAAGAATCTGCTAAATATGTAACAGCTCTGACTGGTACATACATCTCTAATGGATATTTAAGTGATGAGGAGTTAACATTTGAAGAGTTGGCTTCTACATTCAAGGAGCTATGTATTAGAAGTGTTGAAGTATGCCTAGAGAGTGAGAAACAAAAGAAACAAAAGAAACAAAAGAAACAAAAAAAGGAACATATGGAGACTATCTCTAAGCTGAAAAGTGAAGTAACTATGCTAAAATCTAATCTTGACAAAATGTCCAAATCTGTCAAGATGTTAAACACTGGATCTGACATACTGGATAAAATACTTCAATCAAGAAGAGTAGCAGGGGATATGAATGGTTTGGGATACAATGAAACAAAGGAACCTCTTACAAAACGTAATCAAATCTAGGCCAAACCAAAGATGTTGAATCAAATGTTTCAACATAGTGGAAGAAGCATCTACATAAAGCCCAAAAGAAGATCTCAACACTGGAGATGTCATTACTCTGGAAGATATGGTCACATAAAGCCCTTCTATTTCAAGTTGTATGGTTACCCTAACCCTACACCTCAACCAAATGTAACTCAGGCTAGCAAAAATGAAAAGAAATAATGGATTCCCAAAGCTGGCATTTCATTTTTCTTAGCACACACGTCACCAAGAGTAAGAGCCAAAGAGGACTGGTATTTTGATAGTGGATGCTCAAGGCATATGACAGGGGACAAAAATTTACTGGTAAATATTCAAGTACATCCAACTGGATGTGTCAATTTTGGAGACGGAATGAAAGGCGAAATCAAGGGAGTAGGAAAGACAAACTGCTATGGAATTCCTAACATTGAAGATGTGTTACTTTTCAAATGATTAACATCCAATCTGATTAGCATAAGCCAACTGTGTGATTAAGGATTTAAATTAAACTTCACAAAGTCTGAATGTATTATTACTAATATGAATGTGAAGTTGTTATGTAAGGTATGAACTCAAACAGGATGAAGACAACTGTTCCCAGGAGAATAAGACAAAGAATATGGTAACTGGTCTCAATGTTCCATAGGATGTCATGACATCATATAACTCTGCGAAAATCATTAATGATCAGTCTGTTGAAAGCGAGAATGTGGACCTGAACCATAAATTTACTAAGATGAAACTGGTAAACTGTTATTCAAATGGATGGAATGTAAGTGGAATTTCAAGAAGTGAATAAGAGGTATGTATGCTAGAGATTATAATAATTAAAAGCGTGTGGGAATGTCATTAAAGGGCTTGAAATTTCAAAATATCACTTAACACTGTTGAATCACGACATTCAACATATAAAGAGCTCATTGTTGTACCCCAAAATTTGCTCTCTTCATTTTTTTGATAAAATACTTGGCTTGCATTTAATATATAGTTGCATTACATGCATATCATTGATCATATAGTGATGAGGTTCAGAGTATCTCAATTTGTGGAAGAAACTGTACGTTTCAACCATTCAAACTATTTTTGAGCCAGAAATGGACAATTTTCGATTCGTATGCTTGAGGAAAGATTTTCTGATCAGAAGGTCTTCTCGGGTTAGGGCCAATTCAATATTTTCTCCAGTTTATCTCTTCATATTGGAGGCCATTTTGTCAAGAAAAAGATTTCAACAATTCATTTTCTTAATAAAGTGAATTTTTATTTTATTATGTGTTTCGTGCGCTCCAGAAGTCATATTTCTCAGCTCGTTGGGTATTTTCTGATGATTTTAGACTGGCAAGTCCCTTTCCATATTATCTCCAACTTTCATTCACAAGTAGGAAGCTAATTTTGTGAAGAAAGTCTCTAAATAAATCAATCTTTCAAGTGGGATAAACTGAGTTTTATGGCTGAATCGGGTTCACGGAACACTAAAAAATTTATAATTCCTTCCTGGAATATCGAAATTAAGCGCGGTCGATGTCTAAAATTCCGACTTGAAGTCCTCTACAACTTTTATTCACTAGTCGAGAGCTATTTCTTCACCGATCAATACCAAAGTTTTGTTCTCTAAAGGTGAATTTGAGACGAACCGAGCATTTTTCATCTAACGTGCATCGTTCAAAAAATCATATCTCGCTCGATTTTTATTGAAACACGACGAACTGGTGTCAAAAGGCCACAAATTTCTTTGGATTCGATTGTTATGAACATACCGAGTTCATATTTTGGTCAGAAGATCCTCGTTTGAGGCAATTTCCCCGAGTGGCGCAATAAAAATTATGCATGTGTCAGATACTTGAAAAGTGTGCTGAAACTTGAAAAATTCATATCTCATCAACCATTCATCTGATTGCGTCGATAGTTGGATTTAATTAAGCAATTTTTCGTTCCGGACATTTTCGTGAAGAGTCCAAGTTCAAATTTCGCACGGTTCATGATGTTTTAGGATGTGGATGAAAATTATTCGGATAATCGTGATTTGAGCCTAATCTTGATTCCAAAGCCCAAAATTAGCACCTATAAATAAAATTTGCCTCTCACAAATTGAAGGGGAAGAATCATTTTTTAAATTTCACCCAAAAAACTCCATTTCTCTCTTTTATTTCTCTCAAACTCAAGGACACAAACAAAAGAAGAAAATCAATCTTCCTCCTCCCTAAGGCTGAACGGAATTACTCCCTGACCGGCCTGCCACCGTGCTGGAACCACCTCTTCCCCGGTCTTCTCCCTACTGGCCACTCCCTCGCTCCTGCTCGGCCTCACTACGTCAGCCTTCTCACGCGACCGATGGCCTTTAGGCAGCACTTTTGAAAAAAAGCGCTGCCTAAAGTAAACGGAAAATTTCATATATTTGATATATTTTTCCTGTAATTCCATTAAAAATAATATATTATCATTATTGGCCTTTAATTTATTTCAACAAACAAGCTTTATAAACATAGGCATTATAATCAAAAATATGTACACCATTATAAACAAACAATCCAAATTATATACACCATTAATAAAAAATATATACACATCATTATATTATAGTTCAATATACACATAAACCATTTGTTATAACATAACCAAAATCAACTCTAACATATAACCTAATTTTTCTTAACACTTTTCAACTACGAATACCTTATATTTGATTATTTGCTCAATAAAATATTCACACAATTCCTCCTTGATTTCTTCCATCTTATTTTTCGCATAATAAGGACACTTGTATTCACCAAAGTAATACATAACAAAAACATAATATGCACGATTTAGTTAAAAATAATAAATTATAAGAAAAATCCAATAAATAATAAAACAAATCCTAAATTATAAATCTATAGCGTGATTGGAATCTCTATTCGATTCAACTGAATGATTTCTCTCATAAACCTCAAAATGAAGTATCCGCAATCTATACCGTTTTGCTGTTGAGGACACTACATAGAAAAACAAATAAGAATATATAGTTGTCTTGTTTTATCAAGTAGCATAACTATTATAAGCAAAATTATGGAAATTAATATACCTGCACTTTGATCCAAATAATGTTGTTTGATTTAGACCATGGTACCCAAGCTTCTCTTTGACATCAGAATACTTGTATTGCTCTAACAAAATAAAAACATATATTTAGAACAATGTCACATAAATAATTAAATATATAAATACACATGAATATTTAGAACAATCTCACTTACGTATCAATCATTAACTTCATTTTCGGATAATTTGTCCAATCGCCATCTACCAAATTCAGATAATAGACCACTTCTTTTATAGGATCCATGACAACCAACAACCAGTGACGTCTATAAATTAAAATAAAAATATAGACGAAAATTTTCTCTAATAATAATTAAAACAAAAGTTTCGAATAAAGATCTAACCCTGTAGGAATAGTATTATATGCCCAAAGATACAAGCTTTTTGTAGTGCTGGAAATGAATATCTCGACTAAGTGCTCTCTTACTGAATTCGGATTGTCAACAATAGACTGTTGGTTGACACGGGAGGAAGACACAAAATGGAATATGTTTATCAATTTGTCATACAATAACCTTAAATAAAAACATAATAAACATTATACTATTTTCATTGAAATGTGTAAATAAATTGTTCAACTAATTAAATAATAGATTAATCGCATTATCGGATTTATAAGTGTACAATACCGACGCCTAATTCGTGATGCAAGAAAATTTGATCCATGTCCTCTTTTGCAATTTTTTCGGTGGTAGAAAAACCAAAGATACATTCCTCCATATCCAATTGACGAATAACATCATTCATCAAATTTGATGTTCCCACTAGTGTTTCAAGACACATCTAGAATCGAGGTACTATTTTTCTTGGCACGGTTCTTGGAAGATCTCTTTTCTTGCTGGGTACGCTACTAATTTTTTGGCTCACTTGTTGTAACTCTTGAGAAGGTACCTAAAAATCATATAACTTAGGTAAATTATAAAATCATGCAGCTTTTAAATTCGAATCATAGAATTATGTTAACACTTTCAATTTACCTCTTTTTGTGATGCAACAAACTCGTTGTGTCGCAAAATCTCTTTATCCTTAGGTGCGGGTTTTGTCGGAGGCTAAAATTACCATGTAAAAAAAAAGTAACGTAACGGTTCAAAATTGACATTTGAATACTTAAAGATTCATAATGGTTTTCAACATACCTGGTCATCTATGATAATGAGGTCTGAGGGCCATGCAACAAACGATCCTATTGCATCTCGCAGCAAGGTTGTCTCTGAAACAATGTCAGATATCGGTAACAAGGCATCCAGATCTAATGCAATATCAACCGATGCTTTCAGATGTCCATCAGGGAGCGGCCTATGGTGAAGTAAATCTCTCATAGTATTATGCATTTTTCCCTTACCGACCATGCGATATGTCGGTGACGAAAAATATAGTTGACATGATGAAATGCCATAAACCAATAATAAATATGACATTATTAATGTGTGTGTTTGTGTGTGTGTGTGTGTGTGTATATATATATATATATATATATATATATATATATATATTTCTATTAAATAAATTACACAACTTTAATTTCATAATTATATATATTACCTCAGGAAATTTCGTTTGAAAATCACAATTGATACTATTTTTCTCACTAGTATCCTTGATCCCTGAACCTTGCCCTTCTGCCTGGCGTCTTTCTTTATCCTTTTCCAGCTCATAAATTTTAGCCTTTAACTTTTCCAGCTCCTCCGTCACTTCTTTTTTTCTATGAAGTTTCCCCTTATTCTTTATACCCAAAGATGTTGGAGTCACCCCAAATCCCTTACCCCTCACCCGACCGAAGTATTCAGAAACATTTAACACTCGACTAAGTAAGCTCTTGGAATCATGGTCTTCGCCTAGAGTTAAAGATTGAGATAGACTCTCCTAAAATTCATATGCATATCGAAATTAGTGGTGATTAAGAAACATGAATTATTTGTATTAATTCAAGGAATAACAATATACTTACACATTTCTGATAAAATTCTTGCACATCTTCCTTAACAACTCCATCCTTGCCAACACGGGCAGCCCGCCACAAAACATGCTCCGAAAGAGATGTTTCTTGACTTTTTTCCTCATCCAACTACACGTCAAGAGAAATAAATTAGTATTAAGATCAAGAATATAACACATGAGAAATAATAACATCAAGTATATCATAGCATTTAACAAGTACTTACTATTCTTTGTTGTAAGCGTGCATATCCCGTACGTCCCTTTTTGTATGGAGACGACGGATTTGATGATCTTTCGGTATTTACCGCACTCACAACCTAAAATTTTTTGTCTCTTCTTTTGGATTTAAAAATATTCCATTATTCATGTGAGACAAAGTCGGCATACGTTTTTGGATATTCTGCATCAACATAATTTTCATCGGCATCCTTAAGGTACTTTCTTGTTAAAAAAGTTTGAAATCCCCTATGTCTTTTTCCGGCCAGTTGACGACAATAGGTCTCTCGTTTATCCTCAATGTTAAAATACCACTACAAAAAAACATACATTGAGTGCGTTAGTAATTTAAAGACATATTCCTTAACAAAAACAAAAAACATCACTTATGGCACCTTTATCTCACTCTAAATTTTTTCCTTAGCGGGTTTCTGATAACACATAAATGTATCGAATATTTAGCTGGATTTACTTAAGTTATTTCCCATTTTTTATCTTAATTTAATTGCATTGAATTGCTATTACGCTAGTATTTGTTTATTTTGCAGATATTTAATTAAATGAAGAATTTTTGAGAAAAGAAGTAAGAATGGAGAAGACATGAAGAAAAACGCTCAAAATATAAAAGAAAAGATAAAAGGCCCAAGTAAATAAGCAAAGCTAGGCCCATCAGCCAAACTTTCCATTATCACCCCATGATCTTTTCAACTTCCCACTTTTCCACTTCTTTCTCCACTTTCTCCATTATCATCACTACTTCTCTCATGATAACTTCCACAATTTTTCACTATATAAACTAGTTAGCATTCATTTTAGAGACATCCCAAGTTTGTGCGCGGAAGCGCTATTCATAGTTTTAGGCAGAAATCATATTTGTAAAAGTGGTAGTTTCTCATATCGGGGAACTACCACACCATTAGTTTTAAGCCTACAATCTATGTACTCTTGGATCACAATCTTGCCATCATAATAGAAATTTATTTCAAGTTCTTCATTTCTCGCATTTACAGGTTCTTTATTGTATTGCTATTATTATTATTATTATTATTATTATTACCATTATTACTATTATTATTATTATTATCATTTATTGCTGTTAATTTAATTATCATGTTGCTCTTAATTTCAATCTTCATGTTTAGTTTGTTTATGCTAAATTCTATGTTTGGCTAAACCGAGTAGGTATCGGTATGTAATAGCAGTAAGAGTAGGAATTAAATCGTTCCCAGGCTAAAATCTTAATTAACTTAATTTCTGGTTATGACTTTTTGTAATTGAAAATCAATCTTTTGTTACAAAGTAAGAAAAGTAGAATAGGTTGGGATCGAGACCACGAAAGTGTGAGGTTTTAACCGGATAGCTAGTTAGGCATTCGATTTAAATACAGCGAGAGCGCTTTAAAACGAATTAGATTTTATTAAGTTTTCAAAGAATATTTTCTAAACACTTATGGGCTAGCGAGAGCAGGCATAGGGCTTTAGGAGTATAATCCGAGATAAGACCACGAAAGTGTGAGTTGAGGGTTTTTAAACTGATAATATCTACAGAACAATTAAGTTAACAATCTTTATATGCTTAGGTTCGAGTAAATCCGCTTAGGTTCACTATATTACGTAACGATATCCGTTTAATTTATATTTTTCTTTAACCATTATCTAAAAGAATTATTCGCCTTAGCTATATACAGTAACTTAGGATAATAGTAGATCGATTTATAGTCTCTGTGGGTTCGATATCTTTTAAAACTACGCGATAGGACTGTGCACTTGCAGTCTCCCGATTAATAGACGATAAAGCCGCGATCAAGTTTTTGGCGCCGTTGCCGGGGACTATTTAAGTCGATATTGTAACTCTGGTGTTACACCGTATAGACTAAGGCACTGTTACTTTATTTACTATGTATCACCGATATTTTTTCTACACCCCTTATCAATATTTTGAGGAATCACAAGAATCCCATAAATCCTATCTCGAAATACTGATGGAAGATTTCAATGCTTCACAAACTCACTCTTACCCAAATTACCTCTACAACTACCAATCCCAACATTTTGAGGAGTCGCAAGAATACCAAAGATCCGATCTTGAAACGTTATTGGATGATTACAATGCGACACTAACTTATCCTCAACCGAATCTCCACTACAATCACCACGCCCACTATTTTGAGGAGTCGCACGAACCCCAAAATTCCACCCTCGACGCATTAATAGAAGAAATGACTGCGACACAACATCGCATTAGGTTATAAACTATGAAGATGGAGCGCTTTGTGGAAACACAAAATGAAATGCAGATTCACTTTGAGGAACCACAAGAATCCTATAATTCCAACCTCGAAACATCAATGGAGGATTTCGAAGCGACGATAACTCACTCTAGGCTAGAATCTATGATAGAGCACTATACAGAGACACAAACTGTCCAAAATGAAGAGGTAAGAAAAGAAAATCTTCAAAATAATGAAGCCCTTAGGCAACTAACCATTGTGGTTGAGTCCCTCGCGACTCACAGCATGGCCTTGGAGACTCAAATCTCCCAACTTGAACAAAACCCTTTAGGACCCTTCCTTGAGGAGCGTGTGGATTTCGAAATAACCATTAGTGAAAAACGAATCGAAAATCCTAAGGAGAGTGATAATGAGGTTGAAGAGAGTGATATTGTGGTTGAGGAGAGTTCCGACGAGAAAAGAGTAGAGATTGAGAAAAATCCACCAACATCATTCGAAAGGAAGGTTGTAGAAGTTGTAGAGAAAGAAGCACCTATCATTATTCCAAGTCACTACATCCCACTGATTCCTCTCCCGAAAAGTTTTATGGAAGCTCAGGCAGACCCTCAATCTAAAACTTATGTTAAGGTATCAAAAAATATCCACACCAATGCACCATTGTTTGAAGTCCTGCCTAAAAAGAGAAAATTCGAGGACCATGAAATTAGGGATATAATTATTGTAAAAAGAGGGTAAGGTTAACCTTTGAGGTGGTGGATGAAATCACTAAGCCCAAACTTGAAAAGCTGATACTTAGGATAGATCCAGAACCACCACCACGAGTTTAAAAGAATGAACCACCCCACAGAAGAAAGAAAAGAAAATGTGAGGGATATGTGAGATGGCTTGATAAGTGTCCATGGAAAACGAATATCACTAAAAGTTCAACTGAGGAGTGAAAATTTAGTTTCCACTTCCCTTTTTCATCTTTTGTCAATACATTGAGGACAATGTACGATTTAAGTATGGGGGAGGAAGTATTTCCGTTTTTTCTAGTAATTTTATTATTTTCTTTGTAATTTCCCTTCTAGTTATTTCCCTTCAATAAAATTTTGTATTCATCAAGTTATTTATGCAACATTTGTGTTTTTTTTCCGATTCCCCTATTTTATTGAGCCCCAAGAAATGTTTTACAATTTTATGCATAACTTGACTCACACGACAAGTACGTAGGTTGCCAATTTTTAAACTAGTTAGAAATTTTAGCAAGATTAGACGAAATCACTACCGTCTTGACACTCTAAAATCCCAAAGTATAATAGACTAGTTAAAATACCTATTATTTCGAAACCCTGAGTTTTAGTATTGAAGTAACCCTGAGTAGTTTATTTAGCAGTCAGCACCGTCTTAAACACAAACTACACAGAAAGTTGATGAATATAAGTGGATGATCTCAGTTAATTATTTAGAAAAATGTTACATGCTTTAAGGAAATAGGTAATGCACCAATTAAATTGGGTGATCCTCACCCGATCGTTTAATCCAACGGATGCAAACCTTACTAAGTAACATAAGAGTCCATTGTTAGGTGGTTTAGAAGCATCTGGTACTGAACTTGGTAGGGCAGACTACGGTCTGATCCCCCGCATCTTGCAATTGGATAGAAAAGGTTGCCACATTATTGTGCCAGAAACCAATGTGCTAAAAAGATCAAAACCACTAACCGGCTGTTCTGCTATGTGCGTGTAAGGATAAAGGGCTTAATGTGATTGCGCTTGAATGAAATGGGTAAAAAAAGACGATTACTTGGGGCGAGTTATAATAGCATCTGCAACTGGTTTATATAGGATAAGAATATATAGTGTCATCACCGTAGTGCTGGAGTATAAATCGAGCTTTTGATTCTCTGACAAAAACACGAGGCGACCATGTACAAGTTGATTTAAGTCATGTATGTGCATCTGACCAATGTTTAGAAAACATCGTACTGAGCACTTGCTTGAGGACAAGCAAAGTTCAAGTATGGGGGAGTTTGATAACACATAAATGTATCGTATATTTAGCTGGATTTAGTTAAGTTATTTCCCATTTTTTATCTTAATTTAATTGCATTGAATTGCTATTACGCTAGTATTTGTTTATTTTGCAGATATTTAATTAAATGAAGAATTTTTGAGAAAAGAAGTAAGAATGGAGAAGACATGAAGAAAAACGCTCAAAATATAAAAGAAAAGATAAAAGGCCCAAGTAAAGAAGCAAAGCTAGGCCCATCAGCCAAACTTTCCATTATCACCCCACGATCTTTTCAACTTCCAACTTTTCCACTTCTTTCTCCACTTTCTCCATTATCATCACTACTTCTCTCATGATAACTTCCACAATTTATCACTATATAAACTAGTTAGCATTCATTTTAGAGACATCCCAAGTTTGTGCCCGGAAGCGCTATTCATAGTTTTAGGCAGAAACCATATTTGTAAAAGTGGTAGTTTCTCATATCGGGAAACTACCACACCATTAGTTTTAGGCCTACAATCTATGTACTCTTGAATCACAATCTTGCCATCATAATAGAAGTTTATTTCAAGTTCTTCATTTCTCGCATTTACAGGTTCTTTATTGTATTGCTGTTATTATTATTATTATTATTATTATTACCATTATTACTATTATTATTATTATTATCATTTATTGTTGTTAATTTAATTATCATGTTGCTCTTAATTTCAATCTTCATGTTTAGTTTGTTTATGCGAAATTTTATGTTTGACTAAACGGAGTTGGTATCGGTATGTAATAGCAGTAAGAGTAGGAATTAAATCGTTCCTAGGCTAAAATCTTAATTAACTTAATTTCTGGTTATGACTTTTTGTAATTGAAAATCAATCTTTTTGTTACGAAAGTAAGAAAAGTAGAATAGGTTGGGATCGAGACCACGAAAGTGTGAGGTTTTAACCGGATAGCTAAAGTTAGGCATTCGATTTAAATACAGCGAGAGCGCTTTAAAACGAATTAGATTTTATTAAGTTTTCAAAGAATATTTTCTAAACACTTATGGGCTAGCGAGAGCAGGCATAGGGCTTTAGGAGTATAATCCGAGATAAGACCACGAAAGTGTGAGTTGAGGGTTTTTAAACTGATAATATCTACAGAACAATTAAGTTAACAATCTTTATATGCTTAGGTTCGAGTAAATCCGCTTAGGTTCACTATATTACGTAACGATATCCGTTTAATTTATATTTTTCTTTAACCATTATCTAAAAGAATTATTCGCCTTAGCTATATACAGTAACTTAGGATAATAGTAGATCGATTTATAGTCTCTGTGGGTTCGATATCTTTTAAAACTACGCGATAGGACTGTGCACTTGCAGTCTCCCGATTAATAGACGATAAAGCCGCGATCAAGTTTTTGGCGCCGTTGCCGGGGACTATTTAAGTCGATATTGTAACTCTGGTGTTACACCGTATAGACTAAGGCACTGTTACTTTATTTACTATGTATCACCGATATTTTTTCTACACCCCTTATCAATATTTTGAGGAATCACAAGAATCCCATAAATCCTATCTCGAAATACTGATGGAAGATTTCAATGCTTCACAAACTCACTCTTACCCAAATTACCTCTACAACTACCAATCCCAACATTTTGAGGAGTCGCAAGAATACCAAAGATCCGATCTTGAAACGTTATTGGATGATTACAATGCGACACTAACTTATCCTCAACCGAATCTCCACTACAATCACCACGCCCACTATTTTGAGGAGTCGCACGAACCCCAAAATTCCACCCTCGACGCATTAATAGAAGAAATGACTGCGACACAACATCGCATTAGGTTATAAACTATGAAGATGGAGCGCTTTGTGGAAACACAAAATGAAATGCAGATTCACTTTGAGGAACCACAAGAATCCTATAATTCCAACCTCGAAACATCAATGGAGGATTTCGAAGCGACGATAACTCACTCTAGGCTAGAATCTATGATAGAGCACTATACAGAGACACAAACTGTCCAAAATGAAGAGGTAAGAAAAGAAAATCTTCAAAATAATGAAGCCCTTAGGCAACTAACCATTGTGGTTGAGTCCCTCGCGACTCACAGCATGGCCTTGGAGACTCAAATCTCCCAACTTGAACAAAACCCTTTAGGACCCTTCCTTGAGGAGCGTGTGGATTTCGAAATAACCATTAGTGAAAAACGAATCGAAAATCCTAAGGAGAGTGATAATGAGGTTGAAGAGAGTGATATTGTGGTTGAGGAGAGTTCCGACGAGAAAAGAGTAGAGATTGAGAAAAATCCACCAACATCATTCGAAAGGAAGGTTGTAGAAGTTGTAGAGAAAGAAGCACCTATCATTATTCCAAGTCACTACATCCCACTGATTCCTCTCCCGAAAAGTTTTATGGAAGCTCAGGCAGACCCTCAATCTAAAACTTATGTTAAGGTATCAAAAAATATCCACACCAATGCACCATTGTTTGAAGTCCTGCCTAAAAAGAGAAAATTCGAGGACCATGAAATTAGGGATATAATTATTGTAAAAAGAGGGTAAGGTTAACCTTTGAGGTGGTGGATGAAATCACTAAGCCCAAACTTGAAAAGCTGATACTTAGGATAGATCCAGAACCACCACCACGAGTTTAAAAGAATGAACCACCCCACAGAAGAAAGAAAAGAAAATGTGAGGGATATGTGAGATGGCTTGATAAGTGTCCATGGAAAACGAATATCACTAAAAGTTCAACTGAGGAGTGAAAATTTAGTTTCCACTTCCCTTTTTCATCTTTTGTCAATACATTGAGGACAATGTACGATTTAAGTATGGGGGAGGAAGTATTTCCGTTTTTTCTAGTAATTTTATTATTTTCTTTGTAATTTCCCTTCTAGTTATTTCCCTTCAATAAAATTTTGTATTCATCAAGTTATTTATGCAACATTTGTGTTTTTTTTCCGATTCCCCTATTTTATTGAGCCCCAAGAAATGTTTTACAATTTTATGCATAACTTGACTCACACGACAAGTACGTAGGTTGCCAATTTTTAAACTAGTTAGAAATTTTAGCAAGATTAGACGAAATCACTACCGTCTTGACACTCTAAAATCCCAAAGTATAATAGACTAGTTAAAATACCTATTATTTCGAAACCCTGAGTTTTAGTATTGAAGTAACCCTGAGTAGTTTATTTAGCAGTCAGCACCGTCTTAAACACAAACTACACAGAAAGTTGATGAATATAAGTGGATGATCTCAGTTAATTATTTAGAAAAATGTTACATGCTTTAAGGAAATAGGTAATGCACCAATTAAATTGGGTGATCCTCACCCGATCGTTTAATCCAACGGATGCAAACCTTACTAAGTAACATAAGAGTCCATTGTTAGGTGGTTTAGAAGCATCTGGTACTGAACTTGGTAGGGCAGACTACGGTCTGATCCCCCGCATCTTGCAATTGGATAGAAAAGGTTGCCACATTATTGTGCCAGAAACCAATGTGCTAAAAAGATCAAAACCACTAACCGGCTGTTCTGCTATGTGCGTGTAAGGATAAAGGGCTTAATGTGATTGCGCTTGAATGAAATGGGTAAAAAAAGACGATTACTTGGGGCGAGTTATAATAGCATCTGCAACTGGTTTATATAGGATAAGAATATATAGTGTCATCACCGTAGTGCTGGAGTATAAATCGAGCTTTTGATTCTCTGACAAAAACACGAGGCGACCATGTACAAGTTGATTTAAGTCATGTATGTGCATCTGACCAATGTTTAGAAAACATCGTACTGAGCACTTGCTTGAGGACAAGCAAAGTTCAAGTATGGGGGAGTTTGATAACACATAAATGTATCGTATATTTAGCTGGATTTAGTTAAGTTATTTCCCATTTTTTATCTTAATTTAATTGCATTGAATTGCTATTACGCTAGTATTTGTTTATTTTGCAGATATTTAATTAAATGAAGAATTTTCGAGAAAAGAAGTAAAAATGGAGGAGACATGAAGAAAAACGCTCAAAATATAAAAGAAAAGATAAAAGGCCCAAGTAAAGAAGCAAAGCTAGGCCCATCAGCCAAACTTTCCATTATCACCCCACGATCTTTTCAACTTCCAACTTTTCCACTTCTTTCTCCACTTTCTCCATTATCATCACTACTTCTCTCATGATAACTTCCACAATTTATCACTATATAAACTAGTTAGCATTCATTTTAGAGACATCCCAAGTTTGTGCCGAAGCGCTATTCATAGTTTTAGGCAGAAACCATATTTGTAAAAGTGGTAGTTTCTCATATCGGGAAACTACCACACCATTAGTTTTAGGCCTACAATCTATGTACTCTTGAATCACAATCTTGCCATCATAATAGAAGTTTATTTCAAGTTCTTCATTTCTCGCATTTACAGGTTCTTTATTGTATTGCTATTATTATTATTATTATTATTATTATTACCATTATTACTATTATTATTATTATTATCATTTATTGCTGTTAATTTAATTATCATGTTGCTCTTAATTTCAATCTTCATGTTTAGTTTGTTTATGCGAAATTTTATGTTTGACTAAACGGAGTTGGTATCGGTATGTAATAGCAGTAAGAGTAGGAATTAAATCGTTCCTAGGCTAAAATCTTAATTAACTTAATTTCTGGTTATGACTTTTTGTAATTGAAAATCAATCTTTTTTGTTACGAAAGTAAGAAAAGTAGAATAGGTTGGGATCGAGACCACGAAAGTGTGAGGTTTTAACCAGATAGCTAAAGTTAGGCATTCGATTTAAATACAGCGAGAGCGCTTTAAAACAAATTAGATTTTATTAAGTTTTCAAAGAATATTTTCTAAACACTTATGGGCTAGCGAGAGCAGGCATAGGGCTTTAGGAGTATAATCCGAGATAAGACCACGAAAGTGTGAGTTGAGGGTTTTTAAACTGATAATATCTACAGAACAATTAAGTTAACAATCTTTATATGCTTAGGTTCGAGTAAATCCGCTTAGGTTCACTATATTACGTAACGATATCCGTTTAATTTATATTTTTCTTTAACCATTATCTAAAAGAATTATTCGCCTTAGCTATATACAGTAACTTAGGATAATAGTAGATCGATTTATAGTCTCTGTGGGTTCGATATCTTTTAAAACTACGCGATAGGACTGTGCACTTGCAGTCTCCCGATTAATAGACGATAAAGCCGCGATCAAGTTTTTGGCGCCGTTGCCGGGGACTATTTAAGTCGATATTGTAACTCTGGTGTTACACCGTATAGACTAAGGCACTGTTACTTTATTTACTATGTATCACCGATATTTTTTCTACACCCCTTATCAATATTTTGAGGAATCACAAGAATCCCATAAATCCTATCTCGAAATACTGATGGAAGATTTCAATGCTTCACAAACTCACTCTTACCCAAATTACCTCTACAACTACCAATCCCAACATTTTGAGGAGTCGCAAGAATACCAAAGATCCGATCTTGAAACGTTATTGGATGATTACAATGCGACACTAACTTATCCTCAACCGAATCTCCACTACAATCACCACGCCCACTATTTTGAGGAGTCGCACGAACCCCAAAATTCCACCCTCGACGCATTAATAGAAGAAATGACTGCGACACAACATCGCATTAGGTTATAAACTATGAAGATGGAGCGCTTTGTGGAAACACAAAATGAAATGCAGATTCACTTTGAGGAACCACAAGAATCCTATAATTCCAACCTCGAAACATCAATGGAGGATTTCGAAGCGACGATAACTCACTCTAGGCTAGAATCTATGATAGAGCACTATACAGAGACACAAACTGTCCAAAATGAAGAGGTAAGAAAAGAAAATCTTCAAAATAATGAAGCCCTTAGGCAACTAACCATTGTGGTTGAGTCCCTCGCGACTCACAGCATGGCCTTGGAGACTCAAATCTCCCAACTTGAACAAAACCCTTTAGGACCCTTCCTTGAGGAGCGTGTGGATTTCGAAATAACCATTAGTGAAAAACGAATCGAAAATCCTAAGGAGAGTGATAATGAGGTTGAAGAGAGTGATATTGTGGTTGAGGAGAGTTCCGACGAGAAAAGAGTAGAGATTGAGAAAAATCCACCAACATCATTCGAAAGGAAGGTTGTAGAAGTTGTAGAGAAAGAAGCACCTATCATTATTCCAAGTCACTACATCCCACTGATTCCTCTCCCGAAAAGTTTTATGGAAGCTCAGGCAGACCCTCAATCTAAAACTTATGTTAAGGTATCAAAAAATATCCACACCAATGCACCATTGTTTGAAGTCCTGCCTAAAAAGAGAAAATTCGAGGACCATGAAATTAGGGATATAATTATTGTAAAAAGAGGGTAAGGTTAACCTTTGAGGTGGTGGATGAAATCACTAAGCCCAAACTTGAAAAGCTGATACTTAGGATAGATCCAGAACCACCACCACGAGTTTAAAAGAATGAACCACCCCACAGAAGAAAGAAAAGAAAATGTGAGGGATATGTGAGATGGCTTGATAAGTGTCCATGGAAAACGAATATCACTAAAAGTTCAACTGAGGAGTGAAAATTTAGTTTCCACTTCCCTTTTTCATCTTTTGTCAATACATTGAGGACAATGTACGATTTAAGTATGGGGGAGGAAGTATTTCCGTTTTTTCTAGTAATTTTATTATTTTCTTTGTAATTTCCCTTCTAGTTATTTCCCTTCAATAAAATTTTGTATTCATCAAGTTATTTATGCAACATTTGTGTTTTTTTTCCGATTCCCCTATTTTATTGAGCCCCAAGAAATGTTTTACAATTTTATGCATAACTTGACTCACACGACAAGTACGTAGGTTGCCAATTTTTAAACTAGTTAGAAATTTTAGCAAGATTAGACGAAATCACTACCGTCTTGACACTCTAAAATCCCAAAGTATAATAGACTAGTTAAAATACCTATTATTTCGAAACCCTGAGTTTTAGTATTGAAGTAACCCTGAGTAGTTTATTTAGCAGTCAGCACCGTCTTAAACACAAACTACACAGAAAGTTGATGAATATAAGTGGATGATCTCAGTTAATTATTTAGAAAAATGTTACATGCTTTAAGGAAATAGGTAATGCACCAATTAAATTGGGTGATCCTCACCCGATCGTTTAATCCAACGGATGCAAACCTTACTAAGTAACATAAGAGTCCATTGTTAGGTGGTTTAGAAGCATCTGGTACTGAACTTGGTAGGGCAGACTACGGTCTGATCCCCCGCATCTTGCAATTGGATAGAAAAGGTTGCCACATTATTGTGCCAGAAACCAATGTGCTAAAAAGATCAAAACCACTAACCGGCTGTTCTGCTATGTGCGTGTAAGGATAAAGGGCTTAATGTGATTGCGCTTGAATGAAATGGGTAAAAAAAGACGATTACTTGGGGCGAGTTATAATAGCATCTGCAACTGGTTTATATAGGATAAGAATATATAGTGTCATCACCGTAGTGCTGGAGTATAAATCGAGCTTTTGATTCTCTGACAAAAACACGAGGCGACCATGTACAAGTTGATTTAAGTCATGTATGTGCATCTGACCAATGTTTAGAAAACATCGTACTGAGCACTTGCTTGAGGACAAGCAAAGTTCAAGTATGGGGGAGTTTGATAACACATAAATGTATCGTATATTTAGCTGGATTTAGTTAAGTTATTTCCCATTTTTTATCTTAATTTAATTGCATTGAATTGCTATTACGCTAGTATTTGTTTATTTTGCAGATATTTAATTAAATGAAGAATTTTTGAGAAAAGAAGTAAGAATGGAGAAGACATGAAGAAAAACGCTCAAAATATAAAAGAAAAGATAAAAGGCCCAAGTAAATAAGCAAAGCTAGGCCCATCAGCCAAACTTTCCATTATCACCCCATGATCTTTTCAACTTCCCACTTTTCCACTTCTTTCTCCACTTTCTCCATTATCATCACTACTTCTCTCATGATAACTTCCACAATTTTTCACTATATAAACTAGTTAGCATTCATTTTAGAGACATCCCAAGTTTGTGCGCGGAAGCGCTATTCATAGTTTTAGGCAGAAATCATATTTGTAAAAGTGGTAGTTTCTCATATCGGGGAACTACCACACCATTAGTTTTAAGCCTACAATCTATGTACTCTTGGATCACAATCTTGCCATCATAATAGAAATTTATTTCAAGTTCTTCATTTCTCGCATTTACAGGTTCTTTATTGTATTGCTATTATTATTATTATTATTATTATTATTACCATTATTACTATTATTATTATTATTATCATTTATTGCTGTTAATTTAATTATCATGTTGCTCTTAATTTCAATCTTCATGTTTAGTTTGTTTATGCGAAATTTTATGTTTGACTAAACGGAGTTGGTATCGGTATGTAATAGCAGTAAGAGTAGGAATTAAATCGTTCCTAGGCTAAAATCTTAATTAACTTAATTTCTGGTTATGACTTTTTGTAATTGAAAATCAATCTTTTTGTTACGAAAGTAAGAAAAGTAGAATAGGTTGGGATCGAGACCACGAAAGTGTGAGGTTTTAACCAGATAGCTAAAGTTAGGCATTCGATTTAAATACAGCGAGAGCGCTTTAAAACAAATTAGATTTTATTAAGTTTTCAAAGAATATTTTCTAAACACTTATGGGCTAGCGAGAGCAGGCATAGGGCTTTAGGAGTATAATCCGAGATAAGACCACGAAAGTGTGAGTTGAGGGTTTTTAAACTGATAATCTCTACAGAACAATTAAGTTAACAATCTTTATACGCTTAGGTTCGATTAAATCCGCTTAGGTTCACTATATTACGTACCGATATCCGTTTAATTTATATTTTTCTTTAACCATTATCTAAAATAATTATTCGCCTTAGCTATATACAGTAACTTAGGATAATAGTAGATCGATTTATAGTCTCTGTGGGTTCGATATCTTTTAAAACTACGCGATAGGACTGTGCACTTGCAGTCTCCCGATTAATAGACGATAAGTCGCGATCAGTTTCACCGCTTTAGCACTCTATCGATCAAGAGTGATTGGAACCTCTCTCCGTGCAAGGGAACCAATATAACTTGTCAACTTTGAACCGTTGGGCTCAATTAATTGGTTATCTTGATTCCAATGTACGTCATACTTGACTCCTCTATCTTTGTCACGAATGATTGACTTCATGATGGTTATTCCTCGTCTAATATCCTTCTCCGCATCTTTAACTGTTTCATTTCCATCATTATGTTGAAATATGGCATTTAGAAAACACAATGTAAAAACACAAACATATTTAGAAAATTCAAATAGTATTGAATGAATAAACACAATATAATAACATAAACACAAGTACCATCACCATTATTAGAAGCTTCATGTGGTGGGTTGTCCTCCTTACTAGCCATGTGAGTTGTAATAAAGTGACCGTTAGAAAATTAATGTATAAAAACAATATAAAAACATAAACACGATATAAGTACATAATCTTGTTGTCTCCACAACCAGTAAAATATTGCTTTTTTACAACGTCTAATTACATAATACCCGCAGAAATTAAGTAAAAATAAGTTGGAATGCAACAATACAAGATATATATGATTCATTAGTTGTGTGGAATACTTTTGCTTCAAAGACTTCAAAATAATTTTGCTTCCTGATCTCAAGGAATTTCTTCATGGTGATAACATCAAAATATATTAACTGTGTACATATTTATCAATCAATAGAAAGAACTTCTATAGCAAAGAGATAAAATAACAAAACTAAAAATATTTGAGAGTTTGAACAATACCTTTTGAATTTGAAATCTTGTTGACATCAAAATTGAAGTGTTCTTAGGCTACTTTCCATTTCCTCCAACAAATGCTACACAGTGGAAGAAAACAAAATGAGGTACAAATTACCTACACCTACCTTCAAACCATTTATTTTAGAAATAGGTAATTCTAGAATTAGAAGAAACCTTTCAATCCACTAATGTGAACTTTAGGACAAAAATGAACTCCTCACAATCCACTTAAATTAATCTCTAACAGAACTTTACTTTCACATAAATTAAGTGGTGTTTTTGAACCCTTTATATATATATATATATATATATATATATATATATATATATATATATATATATATATATATACAAAATTCTTCTTCTGCAACAAAGGCAATTGGAAAGCTCTATGCACATTTGAAGTAGCTATATCATCTACAACAGATCTTAATGTGGTTGAACACCAAGTGAAATCGGATAAACACACAATATAAATGAATAGCAAAAGGAACATCATGTGATACAACATGTTAGAGCATGCTAAAGAAGTAAATAGTTACAGATAATCACAATCTATCTATGTGAAAGTATAAACTGGGGTTATCTTCAACTTGAACATCTCTACTATTACCAACACATAACAAAACTATTACTTTTATTTTATCCATTTTATTCCATAAAACAAGATTAAAAGAGAGATAGAAAGAGAAGAGTACCTTTGTTGAATAAATATAGAGTTGAAATGGAAAAGAGGTGATGGTATAATGGGGTTGACGAAGGTGGTGCTATGGAGTGGTGACGATGCCAGCGGTGGTTATTGAATGCAGGATGAAATCTTGTTGAAGGAGATGAGATGGAAACAATGAAGGGGAAACCATGATATGTGGCTGGAAACGATGAAGGGGAAACGATGATATGTGGCTAGAAATGATGAATGTCGTCGCCGAGGAAGGGGTATGAAGGTCGGTGGTTCAAATATTATTAAAGATGAAGGTTGTCGCTGAGGAAGTGTTGCAGAGAACGGAGAAAAGGATTTTGCAGAGAAACTGGAGAATGAAATGAAAATAGGGTTTAGGGTTTATTTTTATTTAATAAAAAAAAACTTATACAACGCTTTTCTAGAAAGCGCTGTCTAAGGGGGGGCTTTAAAAGCGCTTTCAAAAAGCACTGTCTAAGGTGGTGCCTCTAGCAACGCTTTTTGAAATAATCTTAAGCAACGCTTTTTGAAAAATGCTTTCTGTAACGCCCCAAATTTAATTAATTATTAATAAAATTTTATAAGGACTTAATATTGCAAGACTAGAATTTATAGTGTACCATCCATTAATTATTAAAATAAACCAAGGCACTTAGAAGTAGGTAATTGTCTAGTTGTGGTGAAGTTGGATTTTTTATTATTAAAACAAGTGCATGTAGTAGGAAGTGGCATTTTAAAAAGGAAACAAAACAAGTATCACTTACAGTAGCACTAGTTCTTAGAAAAGGAAAAGTAGAACACCACATACTGTAGCAAGAGAGAAGAAAGAAGAGGAAAAATTGGGAATAAGGGTTTGCTAGAAGTTGAGGAGAAATGCTCAAAATTGCAGTCCGAGAGTGGTTGTTACTGATCAAGTTTTTCGAGCTCTCTCCAATCCAGAGGTAAGGGGTGGGGTTCGATTTATATAATCATTTGTATGATGATTTTTATTTGGGATTTAGGGTGTATAAATTCACTGTAGATTCGATGATTTGTGATGAAATTGATAGATTAGTATTGAAAATATTGTTGTCTGTTAATTGTTGTTGTTGCTAGTACTGTGTTGGTGTGATTATGTGTGTAGTTATATTAATAGATAGAAGTTTTATTTTTGGAAATAAGTTGATTATGGGTTGAACGGTTAGAACACACAGTGTTGGAAAAAAAAAAGGAAATGATGAAGGAGATGAAGTTGTAAGGGGGAAGTTTAGGTAGTTGTTTTCGCATTACTTCTAAGAACCTTTTAAGTACAATGAATACATGTGGTCTGTAGCAAATAAATAGCCATAGCAGACTAGTTTTGTTGAGTATAATTGAGGTCCAAAAATTCTGATGGTGCAGAAGTTCTGTTGGGCAGAACTTCTGATGATGCAGAACTTTTGATGGTCCAGAACTTATGATGGTGCAGAAGTTCTATTGGGCAGAATTTCTGATGTTGCAGAACTTCTGATGGTTCAGAACTTCTGATGGCGCAGAAGTTCTATTGGGCAGAAGTTCTGATGGTGCAAAACTTCTGATGGTCCAGAACTTCTGTTGGGCAGATGTTTTGATGGTGCAGAACTTCTGATGGTGCAGAAGTTCTGATGGGGGCTGTAGCCTCGGCCTTAATGGCAACTTGTTGATAGCGATCGGGGCTCTAGCCTCGGTCTTAATGGTAACTTATTGATATCCATAATGGAAATGATGGTGGCCTCTAATTACGGGCATTAGCGATAGGGGCTGTAGCGTCGGGTACCACTTGCATAAACATTGTCGAGTCGCATTTTGTAGTTTGTGTCATCGTTGTGGTTTATGTTGTTCAAGTTGTTGAGTTGTTTGGTGATGCATTAATTGTTGTTGATTTCGTGATGATGTTAATGACGATGTTTTACCTCTGATGTTTGGTAAATAAAATTACGAGGGCTTATGCCATTTTGATGATTATGACAATGTTGATGTGTTGTTGTGTGTATGTGTTGTATTATGATGATTGTGATGAGTTGTGGTGATTTATGTGGTGATGATAAAGTGTTGATACGTATAAATTAAATTGATGATAAAAGTTATTATAATGGGTGTTATTTAATATGTTGTTTTGTTGATTGTTATGTTGTAGTTGGTTGAAGCAGTGAACATTGTATGATTCTAGATCTCATATATTAGTTATCATACTTTTGCTTATATTTTTCGATATCTCACCCTTTCTATTTGTTCACCGTTGCCTTTATATTGGTAACGTGTAGGTATCCAAGCATGAAGGATTAGCCGTTGTTAATTCAAGTTGGTGTCTTGCTCTGATACGTAGCACTCGGGGGGATGTTTAGTCTATGTTGTTTATATGTTGACTCTTTTTGTTGTTAGTGAAGCAACTCGTTTTTTTCAAAAATAATCTTTTAAATGAATTTTCAAAAAAAACAGTGAAATCGCCACCTAATTTTATTTGTTCTAAAAAGAACGGGAAAATATAGATAAAACCCACGAGAGAAAAGGATAAGACAGTCTACGAAATTAAAAGTTGTAGGTTCGGGAGTTGGTTATGCAAGGGGAAGGTATTAGCACCCCTTACATCCATCGTACTCGATGGTACCCATTTAGTTCAAAGTGTGGTTGTGTGTTAGTGTGAAAATTTTACGATCTTCTAAGCTTTGAAAAGAGAAAGAAAGGGAGAAGAAATGTTTTTATTATTTTTGAGTTTGACACGGTTTTGAAACCGCGTGCCTACGTATTCCCTCGTGCAATGGGAAAGTCAAAACTCCGTAGTTCTTCTAGAAAATGATTGTTTGTTGATTGATTTTAAATGAAAAGACAAGTCGTCATTTTAAAGGAGAAGACTCATCTAACGTCCACAAGGTGTGATAAAGAATAAAGGACTACGCACCAACATGAGGGAGGGTTTGAGAACACCTCTAGTACTCAAGTGGAGAAGTCGAAAACCTTGGGAATAGAGGAAGAAACATCTCATTTATAAATGAATCATGTCTAATCTTGAAAAGGGTTTAAAGGTAAAAGGTGCTTGGACAAAAGATATTGAATGTGTTGGAATTGATTTTAAATTGTGGATGACAAGTACCAAAACGTTGGGCTATCCTCTAACGATTCAATACTCGAGATTGGTGATTGAGGTCAACCGATCATCTCTCATCCAAAATCTTTATTATGAAAAGAGTGAGGTGAAACAAAGTTCACTTTTATTAAGTGTATGGAATAAAGTATTTAAGTCATTGGGTTACCCTCTAATGGCCCAAATACTTTACATTTTAATTAAATCGTCGGATATCCTCTAACAATTTAATTAAATACCATAGCACCATGTTTTTATTTTAGAACATGGATTTGAAGTTTCTCAATTTATTGGGTTACCTCTAATCAATTAGAAACTTGATTTGTTTTAATCGTTGGGCTAACCTCTAACCATTAAAACAAATCTTATCCAAGTGTTCTTTTGTAGAAATTCATTTTGAA
This sequence comes from Vicia sativa, assembly GCA_021764765.1. Classification (NCBI taxonomy): domain Eukaryota; kingdom Viridiplantae; phylum Streptophyta; class Magnoliopsida; order Fabales; family Fabaceae; genus Vicia; species Vicia sativa. The sequence goes on along the minus strand of CM038796.1, from coordinate 2,413,624 downwards.
AATAACTCGACGTTGGATCGAGGTTTGAGAAGAAGACTCGACGTTGGATCGAGTTTTTTTATTGAAAAGTGTTTTAAGTACTTGGTGAATGGAGAAAGAATCAGGATCAAGATAATTGTAAATAACAAATAAAATCGACAAAGCCCATACAAGGTGGCCAACCTAAGTATAAAAATAATTAAATTACATGTGTACTAGCAAAGTGGGCTAGTCTACTATAACGACTAATTGGAACAATTAATCGAAATAGGCTCACTGTAAGAAGGCCCAGGATCAAGCGTACATGTGTGCATGTGTGGTCATCGCGACGCTTCGTAGCTTTGTCGACTTACGGGTTTAAAAATGATTTACAATTATTAGTTTAAAAATGATATTTTTTCGGTTTTGTGTTAGTGACAGTTAAATTAAATTAAATAAATGTGCACTAAATTATTACAAGAATTGTTTTTTGGGAGAGGGATACATGAATTATAAATGGGGATTAAACGGTAAAATAAAATGGAAAGCGGTAATTAATTACAATGCATCAAGGGATTGGGATGCATTTTTCCGAATGGGATAAAGATAAATTAAAGAGAAAACGGTAAATTAATTATATTAAAAGCATATAAACAGGAATTAAATGCGGAGAAATTTAAATATCGATTATTGTATCATTTGCATTTTATTTGGTTAATTAGAATAGACTATAGAAATTAATTCTAAGAAAATGTTATGCGGAGAATATTACTATAATATAATTCGAATTTATTTACGAATGAATGGATAAAGTATAATAATAATAATAATAATAATAAAAGTAATATGCATATAATATTTACAATACTAAATATAAGAAATAAAAATAATATGTATAAATATATTTACAGTATCAAGTATAAAGATAAAAATACTAAGTATTATACATATATATTACTAAATATTAAAGAGTAACATAAATATAAATGACAGTATAAAAATGTGTATAGATGCAACAATATCAGAATGTATGCTTGTATCATCCTCGGCTATCTTCACAAGTAACGGAATATATTAGTAGCACAGTATGAGATGAAATAGAAATAAAATGAAATTGCAACGAATCGAAAAATGGTTAGTAGACAGTATGAAATCAATATGCAATTAAATGAATGCCCATGGATAAGCAACCAATTGTAATCGAAACCAAAGAAAAACATGAACCAGATATTATTTACAAAGTATAAGATCGGGATAAATTACATGAATGCAACATAAACGTCAAATTGTCAAACAATTATCATGATTATCGATTCATGAACGAAACAAAAAGTTGGAGATTCATGCCATAATTTAAACCAAAACCGGAACATGGAAAAAAAATGAATTTTGAACCAAACAATAATCATAAACATTAAATCCGGGCAGCCACTAATGAACTTGATAATGCTCAAAACTTCATCTCACAAAAGTGTTCAAAACGAATTAATGATGCAATGATAGAAACAAACGGCTATCCATAGTTTCTTGGTTAGATGTACACGCGAAATAACGCGGTATTATCGTTAAACCATCATCGAAACTAAACAAATACATCTTTATTTACAAACTTCAATCGAAATAAAAATGAGAGATACGATATCTTAATGATTTCTCGGTTTGATTTTTACACGAATAAACGTGGCATTATCGTCACCTTCATCGAAACTACACTAATATTACTTCCCTCGCAATTCCAATTCAAATTGAAATAAAACTAGCATAGTAACATAATTTGAACTTTGATTGAGAATAGCGATAAAAATGATGTTACGACAAATATTCTTGTTCGAAATCGCCTCAAAGGGAATAACAACAAAGCTGCCCGCATAGTTTCTCGGCTAGGTTCCTCGCGAATAAACGCAATATTACCATTACCTTCATCGAAACTACACGAGTATTGTTTCATTCACAATTCCAATTGAAATGAAAGTAGCATAATAGCATGGCTGTCCCGACATGTTTCTCGGTTAGATTTACACGCGAGTAACGCGGTCAATCATAAAACATCATCGAAACTACACAAACACTAATCCATTACCAAATCGAAATCTTAAATTTAGCATGAATTCGTAAACAAAGTACAAGCAGAAAACCGGACAGCATTATGCTATTTACAAATCGACATCGAAATTGTTTCAGATTTTTACACATAACTTAACACAGGGTCTTTTCTTCAGAGATTCAACACATAATGTTTTTTGTTATAATTCAAAAGAAAACGAAACCACACATCCCTAAACTGGTACTTCACAGAGCTTATCCCAATTAACAAGCAGAAAATGTTAGTAAAACACATAATAGAAACGGACTAGTAGTTACGGACCAAACTAAGGAATGCACAAGACTGTATTACTGTTTTACTTCGAACAGATTAAAATTCAAAGATAAAACTAAATTCACATTCACAGAAAAGGATCCTCATAGCAGTTTCACAGCATAAAACAGAAGTAAAATCTTACCGAAATGTGGATTGTCGAAGCTGCACACGAGATACGGTGCTGAGCTGCAAAGGTGGAACTGGCACGGTGACAGAAGGAACAAGGAACAGAGGGGTTCGTGGAGTACGGCGAGAGTTGCAGAAGGTTGCTGTTGACCGGTGAGGAAATCAACGGAGGGGGGTGAGTTCCGACGGTGAAGAGGAATCGAGCGGAACAAGAAGAACAGGGGAGGTTTCGGTGGTTGAAGGAAATGGAGCTGCGGGTTACGGTGAGAGAGAGACGCGACTGTGAAGATGAGGAAAGTAGGCTGTTGAAGATGAGGAAGGAAACAGTGGGTTTCGACGAGTGTGAGAATTAGAAAAGGGGTTTAATGGTTCGCGGAACAGAGAGATAAAGGTAGGGATGGAGTTACGACGATGAGTGGGAAAGGTGTGAGAACAGTGGGATCCGTGAATGGAGATGGGTGAAATCGATGAAGAAGAGAGATAGGTGAGACAATGGGGTTTCACGAAGAAGATGAGAGCCGTGGAGGAACAAAGTTGTTTCTGTTTGGTTCTTTGAACGAAAGGAGGAATAAAAAAATGAGTTTTTTATAAACTTTTATCTCTTTATTCCGTTTTTAATGTTTGGTCCGCCTCCAATTTTGTCTCCCCCTTTGCAACAGTAACCTTCCACATATTTATACCCAAAATTTAGGTTTAAGTTATTTTTCAAAATGCCAAAATGCCCTCATAATTAAATGGGCCACAAAATTGGATTGGGTAAAATGACAAGCCCAAAAGTATTTTGTTTTGATTTTTGAGATAAAATATTGAACACCTAAACTTGTCAAAATGGTAAAAGTTTGGACAAAAATTTATCCGATAAATAAAATGAATATATTAAAATAAATTACGGGTCTTATAAATTAAAGAAAAATTATTGAAATGGTTAAAATTGAAATAAAATGATAATAAAGAATACCCGATTTTAAAACGTTTACGGTTAAAAGCGAGACTAAAAATGTATCGAAAAATTAGGAGAGCATTTTCATGATCTACGTAGATTCATAAAGCAGAGTAAAAGATAAAAATTTGAAATATTTTTTCCGCTAATTTTTGCATAGTATCGAATCGCCTTTAGCAGTCTGTTTGTAAAATCGAAATATCGATATCATCGACATATAAATAATTTAAAATGAATGCAATAAGCAGGCAGAGAGGTAAAAATGCATGAAGTAAGATAACAGGTATTTTATAATTAAAACAATGCAAACATCGATTTAAACTGACTTTTGGTCAATTCAAATACGACGATATGATGCCTATGCAGTGAGTGAATGACTGTTTTTTTATTTTAAATATAATGCGAGTAGAAAAATAGCAGGGTAAAATTTGGGGTGCAACAGTTGCCCCTATTTAAATATCTTCAACCAGATGATATGAAGATGATCAAGCTTCATATTATCGCAGTGGGAGATAGTTAAATATCAAAAACCCAAAATTTTGCCCTGAGATGCAATGGGTATGCTGTGAATAAAATATAATGAGAAAAGTGCTGAATGCAATTTTTTTTGACATATTTTTTTGAATGATGTATGATATGAGACAAACTCTGCGGGGAAAACATCGAAGACATTTAGAAAAATCATTGAATGAACTTCGGAAAAATATTCGAGCATATTCAGAAATGCATTGAATATACAGGAAACAAAACATCAGAGACATTCAGAAGGACATTGAACGGACTCTGGAAGACATCATCAAAGACATTCAGAAAAATCATTGAATGAACTTCGGAAAAATAAGATTCAAGTATATTCAGAAATGCATTGGATATACAAGAAACAAAACATCAGAGACATTCAGAAGAATCATTGAATGAACTCTGGAACACATCATCGAGGACATTCAGAAAAATCATTGAATGAATTTCGGAAAAAAGATTCGAGTATATTCAGAAATGCATTGGATATACAGGAAACAAAACATCAGAGACATTCAGAAGGACATTGAACTGACTCTGGAACACATCATCAAAGACATTCAGAAAAATCATTGAATGAACTTCGGAAAAAAAGGTTCGGGTATATTCAGAAATGCATTGAACATACGAGAAATAAGACATCAGAGATATTCAGAAAAATCATTGAACGGACTCTGGAACACATCATCAAAGACATTCAGAAAAATCATTGAATGAACTTCGGAAAAAAAGATTCGAGTATATTCAGAAACGCATTGAATATACGAGAAATAAGACATCAGAGATATTCAGAAAAATCATTGAACGGACTCTGGAACACATCGTCAAAGACATTCAGAAAAATCATTGAATGAACTTCGGAAAAAAGATTCGAGTATATTCAGAAATGCATTGAATATACAGGAAACAAAACATCAGAGACATTCAGAAAAAACATTGAACGGACTCTGGAACACATCGTCAAAGACATTCAGAAAAATCATTGAATGAACTTCGGAAAAAGATTCGAGTATATTCAGAAATGCATTGAATATACAAGAAACAAGACATCTATTTTGGTAGGTACCGAGTAAGTTGGACTTTGACCGCAAGGTAAAATATTGACTGTAACAAGACCTCGGGAAATGCAAATGATGACAAAACACTCTTGTTATGCATGATATATGAATTTTATGATGCATGATATATGATATATGAATGATCTATGCATGTAGTATGTAATGCAGGCGTTTATGACAATGGAGATTGACTCATTTGTGGAGGTAAGATGGGAACTCTGATTCCTCAACACGGAGAACACTACCAACTTTGCCTAGAGACAAAATGTCTTAAGAAACACTTATAACACATTTGCGAATTGTATTGAAATGATGATCCTTGGAGGAAGGACTGCAACGCTGCTTAAGGATTGCCCCGGATTAGCTGATTGTTGAGGATAAACCGATCATGGCTTCAACTCTTGAAATAACTTAGGGGAAAGGAGTGCCCCGGTATAAGTCTTGAAAATGCTCTTCTGATTAAAACAATTCTGATAATGACTTGCACTGAGCGATAAATCTTGAACTGATTCACAACAGGATCTGAAAGACACTTGCCCCTGATTAGGATCACTGACCAAGTTTCATAATAGTTTGGACTTCCTAGATGAGGAAAATTTGTTTGCAAAAATTGTTTATTCAAACATGGTAAATTTAATGCAAAGTTCATGCACCAGTTTTGAAATGAAAATCATTTTGAGAATGATGTAATTGCTGTATAAAAAATGGATCACTGGTTAAAACACAGCGGTTTGAAAATTTAAAAGTGAGAGAGAAAACAACGGTATGGATATACCAATACAATTGATTTGCAAAAGACCTTAGGAGTCATATTACGCAACCTTGCTGTAGTATACTTTCAAAAGAAACCTGGCTTCAATTAGGTCTTTTGAGGGTCAGAATGGTCGTTCACGGTTTAAGAAACAAAGGATAAAGGCTCAAATTTACTTGTACCCAACCCAATCTTCGTGATGTTCTTCAGCCCACGCCGCTTAAATTAGATTGTGCATTCAGGTTCCAATTGATTTTGGACCGTACTGATGATAGTGATGATGGCTCAGAAACTGATATATTCTTGAGATAGCAGTCACTTCTTTTTGCAACATTTGTTGTTTGAGGACTTTTGTCAACTCTTGTTTGAATTTGTCATCCCTAACTTTTGATTAAACCGTTCCATTTAAGATTACGGTCAACAGGATGCCCCAAATTATTATTATTATTTTATTTTTTTTGCCTAAGTTGCCTTTTAGTTTTAACTTGGCGGCTTTTTCTTTTTGATATATTTCTTGAAAGACAGTGACTGCTTGACTTAAAGATTACGGGGAACCATCATCATCACTTTTTGACTTGTATGACATCTCCGACACTTCTTGATGTGTGCGAAGGAAGCTTGATTGAATACAAACTTTGTTGAAAGGCGTCTTGAATAAATGCACTTCCGAATTAACTGAGAACTACCCTACCCCAGGTTAGAATTGCGGGTTTTTTCGTATAGAAAGAAACTCCAACTTCTAGGCTCGAAGGGGTTGACAAAGGTTTAACTTCCTTATATCTCCAGTGTTTGGGAATTAAAACAATGCACAGATATCATCGAAAGTTTTATTCAAAGCATACCAACAACAATTATGGGTATCTTGTTTTTATCATCCTCCTCCAATCTTTGCAAAACAAAAGTTCGGTAAAGAAATTAAACAGGGAAAATATATATTTGGAAAGAAAGCAGTAAATAAAAATTATTTGAATCAAAACACGCAATGCTCATTCCATTAAAATTAACATGGAATTACAAACAAAGATTTGAAAGCAACGGTTAACATGGAAAATGCAAGATTGGCCTAGTGACAATCTGTCAAACACCGGCTTTAGGAAGTAACTTGTAATATGTTGGCCCGCCTTCACCACTTTTTCACGGCAACGGGTTATTGATAACATTTGGCGGAGGATCCCCGAAATTTATCTCCGCTCGATTAGATCTCGAACTCTAGCCTTTAGTGCATAGCAACTTTCCAAATCATGGCCGGCAGCTCCCTGGTGGAACTCACAATGAAGATCAGACCTGAATCCAGTTGGGAGAGGATTTGGAGGAATCAAAGGCCTAGTTGTGATCAGACCTAGTTCAACCAAGTGAGGATACAATGCGGTGTAAGTCATTGGAATAGGATCAAACTGATTCCTATTCCTTGCATTATTGTTCGATTTTGTCCGACAAGGCCGAGGAATCAATTTGTTGAGCCTTATCGCGGAGTGATGGCATCTACTGCGGTTGGTCATAGTATTGAGGCCACGGCGAGGCCTTCTCCTTTCAATCGAGACAACATTAGTTTCACCATCTTTCTTCTTATGGAAGTTTCCAAAGATTTCTTGGCACCACTAGAGGATTCACCAAATGACACTTTTCCTCTCTTGATTCCCTCTTCTAGCCTTTGGCCAATAGTCACCAACTGTGAAGCGAGAGGACACGCTACCAATCATCTTCTCCCAATAGAAAGGAGATAAGGTATCCATAAACAAACCAAGGAGCTCCTTCTCGATAAAGGTGGTTCAACTTGTGAGGCCGCTCTCCACCGTTGAGCGTATTCCTTAAAAGATTCCTTATCATTCGAGACATGTTTTGCAATTGACGCGATCGAGCCATGTCAAGATTGTAGTGGTATTGTTTCATGAAAGCATTAATCGATCCTGAAGCATTGAATATGGTCTTTCTCAAGTCCCATATACCATTTCAATGAAGCTCCACTCAGGTCTTGGAAGTGGATAAGAAGCTTGTCATTCCTCGTATAAGGCACATTTTCCAAGTACATCAAGAATGACTTTTGGACAAGTGTACCCTTGTATTTCTCAAATCGAGTCTTGAATTTATGAGGCATAACTAGATCGAAACAAGACACATGTTCTCTGGAATACCAAAGACATCGTTGCCTTCCATAGCTCTCATCCTTCTTTCCAGTCCGATATTGCTCGCGACTTCTTCAAGTTCATCAAAATCTTCTCTACTCACACGGGAGCGTCACTACGGTAATCAAAGAGAGGATTCTCATAAGCAACTTGTGCGAGGTTGATGCACAAAAGGTCGAAGAGAGCATGCATGATCGGTTGAGGCTCGGTGAAAACGGAGCTGGAAACTGGTCGGGAAGACTCGCCAACCATTGGAGTAGTTGCGAGGTGGAACGTAATTCGAGGTAACCCAAATTCGCCAAGTAGTGGCGGCATCCGAGAAGACGAGGATCAACAACAGCAATGAGACTTGAAATTACATCCTTTGAGGTTGTTCACCGCGATCGAACTTGCATCATTTCGAAGTCTAGTCATGCGACTTCAACTCATCGATTTCCATTCGGACTTCTACATCGTGTTGCTCTTGGTATTCCATTCTTCTCTTGACGTTGGCTCTAGTTCCGTGCTTGTGCGAGGAATCGACGACAATAAATCAACAACTGAAGATGGAGACAGACGAAATGAGTCTTTTGACAACTTGGATGTATGCATGAAATATACAGATGATGCATTGAAATGTAATGACATTAATGCAAAATATGTGATGAAATGCAATGTCACATACACAAATGGAATGCAACATAATGATAGTATAGGTTCACAGAGACGTGAAACAGGGATGATACAAGTGATCAGAACAACTTATTTATGTGGGCTCCTATGATAGGATGACTCTAAGCTTTCTACCCAAATTCCCCACAGGAAGGTTTTAAGGTTTTTGCTAAGTGTTTCTCGGAGTCTCAGATCCCCTTTTAACAAACACTATCATCACGCGAGAGGCCTACGTGGTAATAGTATTTGGAAAAGTATACCCCAAGAAACGGCTCTTAACGGATGCTCAAATCCAAAATTTGAGCGTTTGGTCTCGGTTAGGACAACATGAACAAACTTAGAGTTATAGGTCATTTGTCCAAAGATTGATGTCCTGCGCTATCGCGGGCCAACAACCTCCTTAAAACAACCAACTCTAAGTCGGAGTCTTCGCTTCGGGCCAACAAGACAATGGAGTCAGGTGGACCTAGGCTACGCAACCCCTCTATTCCTAAAAAGGTGACCTAGAAGCCTGGGTAGTGGGCTTATCTATGTATCAATAATCCCATCAAGAATTCCCATACAATGGATATATAAACAAGATAATAAATGAATAGAAAAATAAATAACCGAAACATAAACATAAGATAAAGTACAAAGAAGAAAGTAAAATAAAACGATAAACACACAACCACACAAAGAACTAAACTAGGGTTAACTCGCTTGAGAAACAGTCCCCAGTGAAGTCGCCAACTGAAGCAACTCGTTTTTTTCAAAAATAATCTTTTAAATGAATTTTCAAAAAAAACAGTGAAATCGCCACCTAATTTTATTTGTTCTAAAAAGAACGGGAAAATATAGATAAAACCCACGAGAGAAAAGGATAAGACAGTCTACGAAATTAAAAGTTGTAGGTTCGGGAGTTGGTTATGCAAGGGGAAGGTATTAGCACCCCTTACATCCATCGTACTCGATGGTACCCATTTAGTTCAAAGTGTGGTTGTGTGTTAGTGTGAAAATTTTACGATCTTCTAAGCTTTGAAAAGAGAAAGAAAGGGAGAAGAAATGTTTTTATTATTTTTGAGTTTGACACGGTTTTGAAACCGCGTGCCTACGTATTCCCTCGTGCAATGGGAAAGTCAAAACTCCGTAGTTCTTCTAGAAAATGATTGTTTGTTGATTGATTTTAAATGAAAAGACAAGTCGTCATTTTTAAAGGAGAAGACTCATCTAACGTCCACAAGGTGTGATAAAGAATAAAGGACTACGCACCAACATGAGGGAGGGTTTGAGAACACCTCTAGTACTCAAGTGGAGAAGTCGAAAACCTTGGGAATAGAGGAAGAAACATCTCATTTATAAATGAATCATGTCTAATCTTGAAAAGGGTTTAAAGGTAAAAGATGCTTGGACGCACAAAAGATATTGAATGTGTTGGAATTGATTTTAAATTGTGGATGACAAGTACCAAAACGTTGGGCTATCCTCTAACGATTCAATACTCGAGATTGGTGATTGAGGTCAACCGATCATCTCTCATCCAAAATCTTTATTATGAAAAGAGTGAGGTGAAACAAAGTTCACTTTTATTAAGTGTATGGAATAAAGTATTTAAGTCATTGGGTTACCCTCTAATGGCCCAAATACTTTACATTTTAATTAAATCGTCGGGATATCCTCTAACAATTTAATTAAATACCATAGCACCATGTTTTTTATTTTAGAACATGGATTTGAAGTTTCTCAATTTATTGGGTTACCCTCAATCAATTAGAAACTTGATTTGTTTTAATCGTTGGGCTAACCTCTAACCATTAAAACAAATCTTATCCAAGTGTTCTTTTTGTAGAAATTCATTTTTGAAAATAACTCGACGTTGGATCGAGGTTTGAGAAGAAGACTCGACGTTGGATCGAGTTTTTTATTGAAAAGTGTTTTAAGTACTTGGTGAATGGAGAAAGAATCAGGATCAAGATAATTGTAAATAACAAATAAAATCGACAAAGCCCATACAAGGTGGCCAACCTAAGTATAAAATAATTAAATTACATGTGTACTAGCAAAGTGGGCTAGTCTACTATAACGACTAATTGGAACAATTAATCGAAATAGGCTCACCGTAAGAAGGCCCGGATCAAGCGTACATGTGTGCATGTGTGTCATCGACGCTCGTAGCTTTGTCGACTTACGGGTTTAAAATGATTTACAATTATTAGTTTAAAAATGATATTTTTTCGGTTTTGTGTAAGTGACAGTTAAATTAAATTAAATAAATGTGCACTAAATTATTACAAGAATTGTTTTTTGGGAGAGGGATACATGAATTATAAATGGGGATTAAACGGTAAAATAAAATGGAAAGCGGTAAATTAATTACAATGCATCAAGGGGATTGGGATGCATTTTTCCGAATGGGGATAAAGATAAATTAAAGAGAAAACGGTAAATTAATTATATTAAAAGCATATAAACAGGAATTAAATGCGGAGAAATTTAAATATCGATTATTGTATCATTTGCATTTTATTTGGTTAATTAGAATAGACTATAGAAATTAATTCTAAGAAAATGTTATGCGGAGAATATTACTATAATATAATTCGAATTTATTTACGAATGAATGGATAAAGTATAATAATAATAATAATAATAATAATAAAAGTAATATGCATATAATATTTACAATACTAAATATAAGAAATAAAAATAATATGTATAAATATATTTACAGTATCAAGTATAAAGATAAAAATACTAAGTATTATACATATATATTACTAAATATTAAAGAGTAACATAAATATAAATGACAGTATAAAAATGTGTATAGATGCAACAATATCAGAATGTATGCTTGTATCATCCTCGGCTATCTTCACAAGTAACGGAATATATTAGTAGCACAGTATGAGATGAAATAGAAATAAAATGAAATTGCAACGAATCGAAAAATGGTTAGTAGACAGTATGAAATCAATATGCAATTAAATGAATGCCCATGGATAAGCAACCAATTGTAATCGAAACCAAAGAAAAACATGAACCAGATATTATTTACAAAGTATAAGATCGGGATAAATTACATGAATGCAACATAAACGTCAAATTGTCAAACAATTATCATGATTATCGATTCATGAACGAAACAAAAAGTTGGAGATTCATGCCATAATTTAAACCAAAACCGGAACATGGAAAAAAAATGAATTTTGAACCAAACAATAATCATAAACATTAAATCCGGGCAGCCACTAATGAACTTGATAATGCTCAAAACTTCATCTCACAAAAGTGTTCAAAACGAATTAATGATGCAATGATAGAAACAAACGGCTATCCATAGTTTCTTGGTTAGATGTACACGCGAAATAACGCGGTATTATCGTTAAACCATCATCGAAACTAAACAAATACATCTTTATTTACAAACTTCAATCGAAATAAAAATGAGAGATACGATATCTTAATGATTTCTCGGTTTGATTTTTACACGAATAAACGTGGCATTATCGTCACCTTCATCGAAACTACACTAATATTACTTCCCTCGCAATTCCAATTCAAATTGAAATAAAACTAGCATAGTAACATAATTTGAACTTTGATTGAGAATAGCGATAAAAATGATGTTACGACAAATATTCTTGTTCGAAATCGCCTCAAAGGGAATAACAACAAAGCTGCCCGCATAGTTTCTCGGCTAGGTTCCTCGCGAATAAACGCAATATTACCATTACCTTCATCGAAACTACACGAGTATTGTTTCATTCACAATTCCAATTGAAATGAAAGTAGCATAATAGCATGGCTGTCCCGACATGTTTCTCGGTTAGATTTACACGCGAGTAACGCGGTCAATCATAAAACATCATCGAAACTACACAAACACTAATCCATTACCAAATCGAAATCTTAAATTTAGCATGAATTCGTAAACAAAGTACAAGCAGAAAACCGGACAGCATTATGCTATTTACAAATCGACATCGAAATTGTTTCAGATTTTTACACATAACTTAACACAGGGTCTTTTCTTCAGAGATTCAACACATAATGTTTTTTGTTATAATTCAAAAGAAAACGAAACCACACATCCCTAAACTGGTACTTCACAGAGCTTATCCCAATTAACAAACAGAAAATGTTAGTGTAAAACACATAATAGAGAAACGGACTAGTAGTTACGGACCAAACTAAGGAATGCACAAGACTGTTTTACTGTTTTACTTCGAACAGATTAAAATTCAAAGATAAAACTAAATTCACATTCACAGAAAAGGATCCTCATAGCAGTTTCACAGCATAAAACAGAAGTAAAATCTTACCGAAATGTGGATTGTCGAAGCTGCACACGAGATACGGTGCTGAGCTGCAAAGGTGGAACTGGCACGGTGACAGAAGGAACAAGGAACAGAGGGGTTCGTGGAGTACGGCGAGAGTTGCAGAAGGTTGCTGTTGACCGGTGAGGAAATCAACGGAGGGGGGTGAGTTCCGGACAGTGAAGAGGAATCAGAGCGTGACGGAACGATGGAAGAAGAACAGGGGAGGTTTCGGTGGTTGAAGGAAATGGAGCTGCGGGTTACGGTGAGAGAGAGACGCGACTGTGAAGATGAGGAAAGTAGGCTGTTGAAGTTGAGGAAGGAAACAGCAGGTGGGTTTCGGCGAGTGTGAGAATTAGAAAAGGGGTTTAATGGTTCGCGGAACAGAGAGATAAAGGTAGGGATGGAGTTACGGCGATGAGTGGGAAAGGTGTGAGGAAACAGCGGGGGATCTGTGAACAGGGAGATGGGGCTGGAAATCGATGAAGAAGAGAGATAGGTGAGACAATGGGGTTTCACGAAGAAGATGAGAGCCGTGTGGAGGAACAAAGTTGTTTCTCTGTTTTGGTTCTTTGAACGAACAGTGGAGGAATAAAAAAAATGAGTTTTTTCTTTATAAACTTTTATCTCTTTATTCCGTTTTTAATGTTTGGTCCGCCTCCAATTTTGTCTCCCCCTTTGCAACAGTAACCTTCCACATATTTATACCCAAAATTTAGGTTTAAGTTATTTTTCAAAAATGCCAAAAATGCCCTCATAATTAAATGGGCCACAAAATTGGATTGGGTAAAAAATGACAAGCCCAAAAGTATTTTGTTTTGATTTTTTTGAGATAAAATATTGAACACCTAAACTTGTCAAAAATGGTAAAAGTTTGGACAAAAATTTATCCGATAAATAAAATGAATATATTAAAATAAATTACGGGTCTTATAAATTAAAGAAAAATTATTGAAATGGTTAAAATTGAAATAAAATGATAATAAAGAATACCCGATTTTAAAACGTTTACGGTTAAAAGCGAGACTAAAAAATGTATCGAAAAATTAGGGAGAGCACATTTTCATGATCTACGCGACACGTAGATTCATAAAGCAGTGAGTAAAAGATAAAAATTTGAAATATTTTTTCCGCTAATTTTTGCACAGTATCGAATCGCCTTTAGCAGTCTGTTTGTAAAATCGAAATATCGATATCATCGACATATAAATAATTTAAAATGAATGCAATAAGCAGGCAGAGAGGTAAAAATGCATGAAGTAAGATAACAGGTATTTTATAATTAAAACAATGCAAACATCGATTTAAACTGACTTTTGGTCAATTCAAATACGACGATATGATGCCTATGCAGTGAGTGAATGACTGTTTTTTTATTTTAAATATAATGCGAGTAGAAAAATAGCAGGGTAAAATTTGGGGTGCAACAGTTAGTAATTTTTGAATCTTAAGTGATGTTGTGAAATAAAAGTTGTTTAGTATTTTAGAAGTTGAACATGATGTTTCAAATTATTTTGAGTGAATAGAGATGATCAGTTGCTTGATTTGAATACTTATGAATTTCCGTTGTATATTAAATAAAATGTTGTTTTGTTTTAAAAGCTGAAGCAAGTGTTATGTGATCCCCTGTTAATAAAGGTGTTATGTATTTGTTATGTTTTTGTTGTTAAAGATGATAGTGTGGCATCTCATGTGTTGTATGAAAAATTAAAAATACTCTGATTTTATTTATACTTTCTAGGTAGAATTTGGGTTGTTATACTTTCTAAGGGGGTCCTTTAGCAGCGCTTTTACAAAGCGCTGTCTAAAGTGACCCTTAGGCAGCACTTTTAAAAAGCGATGTCTAAAGTTAACCCTTACGCAGCGCTTTCGCTGAAATTTCTTCTAACTTTTCCGTGTTTTTTTTAGCTTTAGGCAGCGCTTTCTGTAAAAAGCGCTGCCTAAAGTGCGCTGTCTAATCTAATTTTTGGCGTAGTGTGTCCAAATTTTACTTTATTATAAAAATTTAAAAATACATCTAAAAATTAAATAAAATAAAATTAACTGTCTACAAGTATTTTCGGATTTTTTCAAAAATATGAAAATGGAAAATAAATTAAATAAAATAAAAAACAAGAAATTTAGAGTTTTTAGGGTGGGTCTCCTATAGGACATTTTAGACCCTAATTTTTTCCGGATGAATTGACATTGTAACATTTTAATTCAACGTCGATTTTTCAAAAAACTGAATTTTTTACGTTTGGTCGCATAAATAATAAAGACACAAGAATGCAAGGTCTAGAACATCGAGATTATTTAGTTACATTACATTTTACTATAAAATATATCAAGTATTATATTTCACCATTATAATACAAATTTAATTATTGCATTCATTGTTTAATTTCATATCATAAATTTACTTTAATATTGAATTTTCAATTATAAATTAAAATTATTTTTTATTAATAATAATTTAATTTAATTATATTATAAATAAATATTTTTTCTAAATAAAATTAAAAGAAATTTGAAATATTGAGTTATTTTAGATATGCATATCCGAAATTTCTCTGAAAATAAAAAATAAAGATTTCCTTTAAATATGCATATCTGAGATAACTCAATATCACAAATTTATAAAATGCATTAGAAAGTGCATATCCAAAACATATTTTCAGAGATGAAAATCACCACTACTATATATATAAAGAGAAATTCACTATTTAATTCCTATTCCATTATATAATGGGCTAGATTTTATACATCTAGTTTGGGCTCTTCATTTATAATAAATTGAAAATTACTATTGTTGGAGACATATACCTTGTTGATGCGATGTTGTGCAAACCCGACAAACTACACTAATTCACACAGGATTGCAGGTAGCTAGAATAACCAGTGTCAACATAAAATTGGATTCCATACACCTAGCTAGCTAGGTAGCTATTAGAATAAATAGAAACATTTCAGATTCTAAGGGACAACAAGTTAGGCTATCAAGAAATTTAGAAATGTGAATATCGACTGGATTGTCTTTTAGAGGAGACATATGGTCTAAATGGATCTAATCAACATTGGGAAAACATTTGGTTTTGTTGCAAAAAGTGAATTAAACAGACCAAGTAAACACTTGTTTCATGGCTGTTGTAAACATGGATGTTTACATTTGTTAAGATCAAGGAAAAAAGAATAGTAAATTATGGATAGTAGCATGTTACATTGGGTTCATAAAACTCGCATTAAAGTTGAGTTCAGTCAAAACATTAGCTTTCTCAAAAGTAAATATACCTTTAAAGATTTCACACTTTACACACTTTGGCTTTTCGGTATCTTCATATAAATTAGGGAAGTGTTTGCAATACATATTTTATAGATTAATTTTCTATCATAATTTTAATTATCTATCAACTCATGCAAGGGATAAGTTTATACCATAATTAGGGGTGAGGGTTACAAACTAAAATATCCGTTTTGATTAATATCGTCTTGTAAAAACCATAAAAAATAGTGAGGTGGAATAGACATTATTAAAGGGTATAAACATAAAACTTTGACATGTATAGCAAAAAAGATGGGTCTACTTACACTATATCTTTAAAGTTTAAAAATTATATTAATCTAAAAGAATAGGACGAGGTAAACATAAGTGATATATTAGAGTTTAGAGCCTCAAATCTTGG
Organism: Vicia sativa; assembly: GCA_021764765.1. Lineage (NCBI taxonomy): Eukaryota > Viridiplantae > Streptophyta > Magnoliopsida > Fabales > Fabaceae > Vicia > Vicia sativa. The sequence goes on along the minus strand of CM038796.1, from coordinate 2,397,179 downwards.
GATTATGATTGACTATAGTTATCAAAACAACACAATCACCCAGTCAACAATTATAACCAATCGATTTACATATTATGGTTTAAATAAAATTTCAACATTTTTGAATTATATAATGAATATTGAATAAATAGTATTTAGAGTCATTAAATCGAGTATGTTGTTGGGAGAATTACATCATAGTGCATGAATAAACACATTTATAAGAGATACACCACTTATCTACTTAAAACATAATAGTGAGTAGATTTTTCTATTTATATGGTCAAATCTCCACATTTATATGTAATGTGACACTATTTCTCTATTTACTCACTTACATTATTATTTTAACATCTCTCATAAAAAAGTGTTGGTAAAACAAATATGTGCAATGTGTGGGGTCGGTTTATCACCTTAATTTTAATGGAGAATAGTTATTATTATAATAATAATAATAATAATTAATAATAATAATAATAATAATAATAATAATAATAATAATAATAATAATAATAATAATAATAATAATAATAATAATAATAATAATAATAATAATAATAATAATAATAATAATAATAATAATAATAATAATAATAATAATAATAATAATAATAATAATAATAATAATAATAATAATAATAATAATAATAATAATAATAATAATAATAATAATAATAATAATAATAATAATAATAATAATAATAATAATAATAATAATAATAATAATAATAATAATAATAATAATAATAATAATAATAATAATAATAATAATAATAATAATAATAATAATAATAATAATAATAATAATAATAATAATAATAACAACAATAATAATAACAACAACAACAACAACAACCACATTTGCAATCACATCAATTACAATACTAGCATGGGTAATTGCATCTAGGAGGTATGATTCAAAAAATCGTAAAATCAAAGAGAACCACCAAATTAAATTCAATTGAAATTAAAATAATTAAATAATTATAATTATTAATAAATTAAACTATGTTATATAAATAATTATAGAATAGAACAAAACGCCACTCAAACTAAAACTGAAAACAAAATTGTAAAATACAGGTTTAAAATTTTTTATTAAAAAATAACAAAAATAAAAGGGTCTAATACTATAACAAATAATTTGATTTACGAAAAATTATTTTTAACTGTTTGATAAAGTTTAAAATTCTGATCTGATATATTAAATTAATAATTTTAATTTTATTCAATTTTAAATAAATCAAAATAATTCAGTTCAATTTGAATGACCTGTTGAATTCGTTTTTTTTTTTACTCAACCAACAATAAATAGTCCTAATTTCGTCCACTATCATAGTTACATTTAAAACTATAAACTTTTCAATACCAAACCTATCATTAAATGATTAGAAGATATTAACTTTCCTTTGACAAAAGAGTGCTATTCTAGACATCAAAAATGATAAATGCAATAAAGGAAAACCCTACTAGTTTAGGTAGATTAATTACTTCAAAATGTGGACCCTAACAAATTCATAAATATAAATAGTTATCCATCCACCCCATACCGCCATCACTTGCATGTTCCACTAGCATCCTTATAAACTCTCTCCCATAGAAATTCTCAAACTTGTTTTGAACACATAAAAAACGTAACTTGAAAAATTTGAGTTTAACTCATTTTTTAAGAGGCTCGTTCTACTTGCTCACAATAACTATCTTCAAATGAAGCTTTCTTTTCTAGTTTCTCTTCTGCTTTTGTTCCTCTTTCTGACCAAAGCTCAAGGTAATCTATTCCAATGTATTCTATAGTTTAAACTAAACTTATATCAACCCTTTATAAATTGTTATTCATATGGCTATAAGATTACTCATATTATAGTTCTTTTCTTTTAATTAGGGATTCGCTTGGACAAAGGATCGTTAGCAGCTCGTCAAAATAAATATGTTAGTTGTGAGCTTTAAATAATATTACTTTGAAACTTTTCTTATAAATTTTTATTGATGATGTGTAATACGGATTCGGTAAAAAAAACTTTATAAAATATTTAACATGATTAACTGTAACTAAATAATGCTCGTATTCAATTTGTCACCGTAACATGATTAAAGCTTACGAAAGCGCTTTCGTAGAGGCGCTGCCAAAAATTATTTTTTTTTTGTAGTGTAACCTAAATAGGTCTTCGAAAACGGCTCTGGTTTCTATATGTTTGTAATGTTAACCTTCATTTTTAGTATTATATTTTCCTGGTTCTTATTCTTATGTTGGAAAAAATCACTTGTAATTGCAGGATGAAGACAGAAATTTGTTGAAAAGAAATAATAGTAATGATACTGATGAGGAAACAGTTCTTTGCAAAGATGAACATTGCACAGGTACCTTGAAGAAAAGAGTTACTACTAGATCAACCAAAAAAGGAAACAACCAATTACCTCGTATTCATGAAGATTACTGTGGACCTAGACATCATAGACCTTCACATCATTAGTTTTCTAGCCCCCCATAATTTATCATTGTTTATTTTTATTATGCAATTCGGCATTCTTCAAAATTACCCTTAGGAAAGAAGATGTAGTTCTTGCAACCTTTCTATATGTTGCACCGCCACTTCTTATTAGTGTCTGCTAATGTCGATTAAGGACATGACACCGATAAATGTAGATATCACGATTAGTAAGGTTTTAAATAACAATCGCAAGTCGCAGTCGCGTTAAGTTTTTTTCAATTCTAGTTGGTATAGGTATTGCAACCTTAATTTTGGTCGTCAATAGTGTGAACTAATGATAATATTTATAAATTATATTTTTTATATAATAATTTTGAGTTTTGTAATTTCATATTATGAAAATTTTGCATTCCTAAGTTATGGTAATGACATTTCGCGATCATAACAACTTATTATCTGACATTTTTCTCAATAATAAAATGGTGAATAACGGTGTTCACACGTTCAGATATCCTTTTGTTGTGATTATTATTGTAGTAGTGGATAATTTTTTAAAACCTTGACCATTATACGTAATTTTGGTTGAAGAAGTTTCATTGTATCCAATTTTGCTGTTATAAGAAGAAATATTATAATTTTTTGTTCGAGACAAAAACTTTACAATGCAATAATATTAAGCATATATGTTGCTGCAGGAAAGATAAAGAATAGGAAACTTTTTACATCATCAGCTTCTACCCTTCAGGCCATTTCAAAGGTTAGTTAATTTAGGGACAAAAGATTGTTGGTTGTTAAGGGTTTTGTTGGTTTATATCTTGTTAGTGAAAATAAATTTAGAAAATAAAAAATTGAAAATATGTTTAGAAAAGAAGCAAAATCTTAATTTTCAACAGAAATGATTCCTTGGAATTTCTTAATTTTCATAAATCATATAAATTTTTATGGACAGAATGAGAAGAAAGGAAAAGTGAAGGAGTTTAAAGTAGATAAGCAAGAAGAAGAGGATGTTCATGAAGACCTTATGGACATAACTGACATGGACTATTCCCCAGCAAGGAGAAAGACTCCTATACACAACTGACTCTTGGGATCAACAACTACTAAAACAGACAGTTTTGAATTTAGTATAAATAAAATATTGGCAGACATGTTATTGCAGACAGCATTACTGAAATTTTGCAGTTTTTTTAGGCTTTCAAAAGAATGGTATTATAATATTTTATTATCTTTTCCACATATATCGAAGTCAAGGGATAATAAATATGGATATATCAGAAGTACCAAACATATATGTCAACCACAAAACATCGTAAGAAAGAAAATGACTAAAGAGAAAAACATGAATAGGGTCCGTGCTGTTCTACCTAAGGCTATGCTATCTACATTGCTTAAATTATTCAACACCATTTTTTATTTTTTTTTATCTTTCACCTCATTATCTTTTTCATCCATCTAATAATTCAACATCCATTTAATTTTTAGTCATTACAATAGTTTTGTTTAATAAAATTTAACACATTATTTTATTTCATAATTTTATTTTTTTATATTTTTGTTTTTATAATTATATATTAATATTAATTATCGATTGAAATTAAATTAAAATAATTAAGAATTAATTAATTTGTTTTATTTTTTTAATTTAATAATTTGTTTGAATTTTTGTTTAATTTACATTTTTAATTAATTTTTCTTTGCAAGTAATAAAGATGAAATAAAATAACAAAAACACTAAAAAAATACAATTACAAGACACCAAACACACAACATAATTTAATTAGTACAATAGATTCAACTCACAAATAATCTATTTAATCATGAAATATTCCGAACTTTGCTCATATGTGTTTGACTAGATCTGCTTGCAATTCGTGATATACATTTGAATCACGCATCATAGATCTAGCACGCACATGATTCGCAAGGTAGCACCTCAGTCGAAATTGATATATTTTGGGGACCTAGTTGGTTGGAAGATTGATTTTGAAATATATATAGTTGGGATTTTGGTAGTTGAAAGAGTAATTAGTAGGATTTTAGGTATTAAAAGCGTTATTGTTAAAATTCATTCACTAAGATAATTAGAGCTACAAACAAGAGTTTATGGGAAGCAAAATAGAAAAATTAGAGAGAAAAAAATAATTTTTTTATGAGCCCAAATCCAATGAACCAAATCTCTATTTATAGAGAAAAAAAATGATGAATTTTGGTGAAAATAAAAAATTTATTTACTATAAAATAATTAATTTCAAATAATTAAAATAAAATAAAATATAAATAATTACAACAACCAATAAAATTTTACAAAGCGTTGCATGGGATCCCACTTTTTTCTCATTCAACATGTTGAATCTTTTCAATACTATTTAATCCACATCACATTCAATACCTTATTCAACACACTATTGTATGGATTTAACTATTGAAAAAATTGTCCAACACCTTTATTGTACGTAGTCATAGAAGTTTTTTTTTTTGTCTATGTGGAAAGATGATTTTTACTTCAATTTGATTGACGATATAATGAAAGTTGTGATGAAAAGTTTGTCATTTCTTTTTGGTTACCGAAGTGAAACGCAAAATCATTTTCAAAGATAAATTGCAATAGTAGATAAACCTTTTGATTAAGGTACCATTATTAAAGTATTCTGTTTGAATTATTTATTTTTTAGGTGATGTTTAGGTCTGTCCTAAGAGTACATGTTAAAGATACTATAATTAGAAAAATTTAGATATAATTAAATGTAATTGAATTATATTTAAAGTTTCGAAATATTAAATGCACATGTTAACTTTAATCCTATTTTTTATAATTTATGTTTATAAAAAAGTATAGACTTAAATAGTCTTTTACTTCATGTAAATTTGTGTATTTTTTATTTTCGTCCATGTGTTTTATTATATTTTTTAATGATCTTTTTAAATGTAAATTTTTTTTTGGTTTTAGTCCCTAAAGTTAAAATTTATAGGAAAATTCGAAGAAAAATTTGTAAAAAACCTACAAATTTTCCTGCGAATTTGAACTTTAGAAATTAAAACTAAAAAGATTTTAACATTCAATAATCATTTTTAAAAAATATAGTATATAAGAACTAAAATTAAAAACTCGCAAACTTATAAAGACCAAAAACTATTTAAGCCAACAATTAGGAAAGCATGAATGTAGCTCTTGTTGAATTTTAATATTTCTAACAATAACAACTACATAACAACAAATGACATTGCTAAGTTACATTCATACTTCCTAACTAACAACAAACTTTTTTAACAGACATCCATTTAAAAAAATAATTTTAGAAATTACAAAAGAAGATGCATTACGAAAACAACCTTGAGACATTTTTCTAATTTGTTATTCATTCAAATAAGATAGTGCTGTACTTCATGCAATACTTTTATCATAACTGTTCACATTTCAGTACCATGCACTTTGCATTTCAAGATGAATATCATAGTGGTATTTACGTTCTAATATATTGATTGGTGTGTAAATTGTTGATGTTTCATGTCTTGAGTGTTGTTATTTCATAAATGCATAATGATCGGAAAAATAATAAGTGTATTATTTTTGCCTCTTATAATAATAAGGAAATTCTCCAAATATTGATCTCAAGGACTGCGTATAACTATAAGGTTCAATTCACTGTTCAATTAAACAAAAACTTAACTTGGAGTTTTGTTTGGTTATTGTCACAGTAAATTAAGCAGAAATATAAATTGGTTTTTTCTCAAATATGAGGAGCATGCTAGGGTAAGGTGAATAATTTTCCTTGTAATTATCTGGAATCCTAATCTCCTCAACAAGTTCATATCTTTCAATTATCATCCCTTTAGGTTATTTTCCCCTAAATCCTTAGTGGAAAAACCTTTGAACGTTCATCCTAAATCATAGGTCCTTAGAGAATTATGATGAAATCAAGCCTTTGTTTTATCAAAGGTTAAATCTAATAACTATGAGGTATCCCTCGTCCTAGGTGATATTTATTATAGTCTAATTGTACAAAAATATTTGTTAGAACAAAGTTTGTTTCTAATAATATATATAAAGTTTTGATGATAACAAGCATAATAAATTTTGTATGAATGAATATGATACTCTGACGTGTACATGTTTCACTTCAGAAGATGTTTTGACTCTAGCGCAAAATGGAGAATATATCATGCTGAGCAGAAGATGGAGTTAGAAGTTCTAATGAGAGCAGAACTTCTGGACAAAGCACGCTCAAAGCAACTGCTGAAAGAAACACGCTTTAGAAGTTCTAATGAGAGCAGAACTTCTGGACAAAGCACGCTCATAGCAACTGCTGATAGAAACACGCTTTAGAAGTTCTGAGCGAGAACTTCTGGAAGACACGCTGAAAAGAAAGCTTCCGTAGTAAAGAATAAAATACAACTTCTGATGGAAGCTAGCAAAGCGCAACGTCTGATAACACGCTCCAAAGAAAGCTTCTGAAGTAAATAATAAAATACAACTTCTGATGGAAGCAAGCAAAGCGCAACCTCTGATAAGAAGCACCAAAAGTATGTTCTGAAAAGATGTTAACAAGGCTTACAGAAGATCATGAAGTATTAGAAGTTCTAACGAAGACAGAACTTCTGATAGAAGCAAGCACAACGCAACTTCTGATAGAAGCAAGCACATCGCAACTTCTGATAGAAGCAAGCACAACGCAACTTCTGATAGAAGCAGGCAAGAGTAAACTTCTGATAGAAGCACCAATAGAAGTTCTGATGAGTAAATATTCTAAAGATCATTATCAATATGTACGTTATCTTCTAAGAGACAAAACCTGCTACAGCAATGTTATCCTACTAAGCTAAAAAGGATAAATACATGAGTGGTTCAACTTCTAAGAAATATTTAGCAAGCTAATCAAGTAAAGCTAAGCAAGTTACGTGAAGCTAAGCAAAGTCATAATAACATTTTTCATTATCCAAGACACGCTACTAGCAACGGACATATTCTAGAAGCACTATTTAAGGAATTCAAATTCAAAGAAGAATTAAATGATTCACGCAAGAACATTGTACGAACAACTCACATCAACTTCTAACAGCTTGCAAAAATCATTTTCAAAGTAAACCCACGCTGCAAGTACAAAGAATTATTTTTTGTAAATTAGTTTACTATTCATTGAGCTTCAATTTTGTGTAAACTTCACTTTGTGAAGAATAACTTTTTTAGAAGCATTATTGTACACAATCATTCAAAATTAACATTCTGATAGTTGTTCCTTGAGAAGACCAGTTTGGTTCAGAATTCTTGAGAGGGCTAGGACTAGTTGAGTCTTAGAGGTGTTAGTCACAACGGTTGGTTGTGCGGTTTGTTCCTTGAGAAGACCATTTGGGTCAGTGTTCTTGAGAGGGCTAGAACTAGTGAGTCTTAGAGAAAGTTAGTCACACCAGTTGGGTAGTGTACTCTATAATCGTTGATTATAGTGGATTAAGTCCTCGTTGAGAGAGGCGAAATCACCTTGATGGGTGGACTGGAGTAGTTTGAGTTTCAAACGAACCAGGATAAAAATACTTGAGTATTTTATTTGTTGTTTGGGTAAAAGATCTAAAAAGTAAGAAAAACTTAACCCCCTCCCCCTCTGAGTGTTTTTCCAAGCCTTCAACATTAACAATTGTTGTTCAGCTAATTGTTAACCGTAAATCAATCCTAATTGGTCCGATCAGGAAAACATAAAAACATTATACAATTAAATTGAATTGACAAGACTATTGTATTAAATAAATTATGGAATCAAAATCATTTAAAAGTCAAATCAGAGGCAACCCCTAGCATTGAGAGGTTTAAATACTCATATTGTTCAAAATAATTACAAGATAAAAATTAGACAATACAAGTAGTTGGATAACTTGGATCTTCAATTGCTTCGGCTCATGAGAATCTTCCGCTCTCCAATGACCTTGAATTCTCCAATCTTCAATCGTGTAAATTCTCCGCCAACAAAAAGTCCCCTAATGCTCTTTCAAACTAGACTAAATAGCGAAAAACTCCTTTGTCATAGTCCGAAATGCCCAAAACGTCCCTCTAGATCCTAAATAGCGAAAAACCATAAAAACACTCAAAATCAGCATTGCCTACCAAGACGGGTCATGTTACGCAACACGGGTACCCGTGTTGAACCTTTGATATTTTAATTATTGAATGTTGGTTCAGGCACCCTGACACGGGCCGTGTCAGGTGACAAGAGACGTGTTAGGTGACACGGGCACCCGTGTCAGTCTCCTGATTTCCCTTTTGGAAAACGTTTTCACCATGACACGGCCCATGTCATGTGACACGGGTGGCCGTGTCAAACACCATGTAGCTTAGTTTTTGAGACTTCCTCCGAAACTCAGAAGTTGCAGTTTTTGCAACGATTTTTCTAATTTTATTCCTCTGACCCTAAAACACTAAAACACACAACCAATGCATAAAATATGAAAACAAGAAATAAAATGCTTAACACTGGCAAGAAACTCTAAGTAAAATCAATGGTAAATAACTGTGTAAAAACCACTGATCAAACTCCCCCAAACTTAAACGGTTGCTTGACCTCAAGCGATATATGCAAGATCTTATGACATTCACATCAGACCGGTACTCATACGTGATACTTTTGTTCACATTGATAAAGAGTTAGTTTATCCGACATTCACATGACGAAATGGGTTTTTGTAAGCACCTTTTACTCTTGAGCTTCCTCTTCAGATACCTATCTAACTATGCTTTGTACTAAAGTCTTTTTTCGATTTTCCTTCTCTTTAATTGGGACAATCTCAAATTAAGGCAATGAGAAGTATGATGATCATCAGATGCACAAGACTAATCAAGACTTTTTGTTTGGTCACCAAATGAGCAACATTTGCTACTTTAAATACCAATAAAATTTAAACCTTGCAGTTATATATTGTCCTTATTTGGACGATGTTTAGGGATCAACCCCCTTTGGGATGAATAACCTGGTGAGGACTACCCAACTTAGCAGGATGGTTGCCTTTTACTTCCTTTTTATAATTTGGTGTCGTCTTTATTTATTTCTCAATTAGTCATACCTACATGTGACTCTAAATTATGCTAGACTGTATAGATAAACTACTCAAGGAATACTTCTCAGGATTCAAGCACTATGGTACAAATTCAAACGTTAGACTTGTATCACTGCAACATTATTCTAAACTTCCTACCCTCAAACAAACATCCCATTATCTCTATATACTACTCTCAATCTCTTTGAAATACAAGCTCTTGAGCAAAACAAAACAATTTTTTCACATTTTTGGCCACAATTTGGGAAAATTTGGGGAAAGACTTCAACTCGTGAAGTTACACAGCAATTAACATAAAACAAATAAATCGAAAAGCAAAGCAATAAACCCCCAAACTTGAACTAAACATTGACCCCAATGTTTCAGAATAAGCTCAAGCAAGGTGATTCACATAGGGTAATGCAACACCAGCTGCTACCTCCTATATTTCACCAGTAAGGCTCCCTTTTTATTACCTACAACCAAAACAAAACACAAAAAGAAAACTAAGTTACTAAGAACGTGGTTTGCCTCCCAGAAAGTGCTTCGTTTAATGTCGCATGATTCGACGGGTCATTCCCCTTATTATGGGGGATACTTCCTCGTCCACAACTTTTTACTTGTCCCCTTCGCAACCCGGAAGTCATCTAAGCCAGAGGTATGAACCACTTTGGGCTTCAAGTCACTTTCAATTTCCATATACTCACCTTGGTGTTCCTTTTTCTCTCTCTTCTTGATTGATTGAGTGAACTTCAGAATTTTTATGGATGCCACCTGAGAGATCATGCCTGAGACGTCTTCTAGAAGAGGTTTTGGAAATTTTCCCTCTCCTACTAGTTTAATCCACCAACTGAAGATTCATTATCTCTACTCGCACCTTGCTTCTTGATTTCCAACACCTTCAACTGAAAATACCAAATTGTCAATTTCCACCAATACATCTTCAATTATCCCACATGACTGCTTGATGGTGTGATCATCAAATTTTAATTTTGTCCCACTCCTGCTTATCTTTTCAATACCAAACTTTTTGAAAATAGATAATAGAATTAAGCTCACACTAGAACCAAAATCAATCAGAACCCTCTTGAACTTTCTGTCTTTTATAGTTTACGATATTGCAACCGACCCCAGATCCTTCTAATTTATAGGAATTCTTCTCTCGGGCGTGATTGCACATAGTTTCTCATCACCAGGTAGCGGTCAATCTGTTGTTGGTCTTTTTTAAAGTACCTCCTTCATGAATTTCTGGTACAAGGGCATTTTCTCGAGTGCTTCAAAGAACGGTATGTTGATATCTATCTTTTTGTACAAGTTTACAAATTTATCAAAGTATTTCTCTTTTGCGTCCTTCTTTGCCACTCGAGAGGGATACACTAACTTAATCACTGGTTTAATCTTCTCCTTAGTTGGGTTCACAGGTAATACAACTTCTTCCTGCTTTTTCTTGTTCTCACTCACTTATAACTCTACTTCAATGATATGATCATCAAATTTTACCTCATCTTCTCTTTCTTTAGCAACTTTATCACTCCTTGTGGTGACAACATTAACATTCTCATGATATTCTGATTTCCTTGTACTTGTAGAGATAATTGTTGTGAAATCTGTCCCATTTGAAATTCCAATTTTTTTATTACAGTTGTGGTATTATTATGGTTGCTCCTTGTCTCTTCTTGAAATTGAGAGGTGTGGGCATTCATCTTTTTAATAGATACCTCTCACTCTTCCTTTTCAGGCGCTTGTTGTTGTTGATCTTTCTAGGAGAAATTAGGATGATTCTTCCACCCAGGATTATAGGAGTTAGAATATGGATTATTCTGCTTTAAAAATTACTCTATAATTTGGCAATTCGCGGCAATGGTGCAAAAACTTGATCGGAAAAAAAGCAAGTGTACTATTTTTGCCTCTTGTATTAAAAGGGAAATTCCACGAATGTAGATCTCAAGGACTGCGTACAATTATCAAGTTCAATTTACGGTTCAATTAAACAAAAACTTAACTTGGGGTTTTGTTTGGTTATTGTCACTGTAAATAAAGCAAAAATTTAAATTAGCTTTTTCTCAAATATGAGGAGCATGCTAGGGTAAGGTGTATAATTTTTCCTGTAACTACCTGGAATCCTGATCTCTTCAAAATGTTCATATCCTTCATTTACGTGCCCTTTAGGTTATTTTCCCCTAAGTCCTGAGTAGAAAAAACTTTGATCATTCATCCTAAATCATATGTCCTTAGAGAATTATGATAAAATTAGCCTTTGTTTTATCAAGGGTTATATCTGATAACTATAAGGTATACCTAGTCCTAGGTGATATCTACTATAGTCTAATTGTACAAAAACATTAACAGTCGCGGTTATGCTAATTATTTTCGCTATTTGGGACCCAAAGGGGCATTTTGGGCATTTCGGGCCAAGAAAAATGGATTGTTCACTATTTAGTCAAGTTTGAAAGAGGATTATTGGGCTTTTATCGGCGGAGAATTTACACGATTGAAGATTGGAGAATTAAAATTCATTTGAGAGCAGAAGATTCTCTTGAACAGAAGCAATTCAAGATCCAAGTTATCCGACTACCTACAATGTCTAGTTTTTATCTTATAATTCTTTTGAACAATATGAGTATCTAAATCCCGCAATCCTAGAGGAGTGTCACTGATTGTACTCTGTAAACGATTTTAATTCCTGAATTTCTTTGATCGAAAAAATAGCAAGTGTACTAATTTTGACTCTTGTAATAATAGGGAAATTCCCCAAATGTCGATCTCAAGGAATATGTAACACTATCAAGTTCAATTCACGGTTCAATTAAACAAAAACTTAACTTGGGGTTTTGTTTGGTTATTGTCACAATAAATTAAGCTGAAATATAAATTGGATTTTTCTCATATATGAGAAACATGCTAGGGTAAGGTATATAATTTTCCCTGTAACTACCTGGAATCCTAATCTCTTCAACAAGTTCATATTCTTCAATTAAAAACCCTTTAGGTTATTTTCCCTAAGTCCTTAGTGGGTAAATCTTTGAACATTCATCCTAAATACTAGGTCCTTAGAGATTTATGATTAAATCAAGGCATTGTTTTATCAAGGGTTAAATCCGGTAACTATAGAGTATCTGTAGTCCTAGGTGATATCTACTATATTCTAATTATACAAAAACATTAACAACCGCGGTCTAGCTAATGTTTAATCGTAAATAAATCATAATTGTTCCGATCAGGAAAGCATAAAATCATTGTACAATTAAATTGAATAGAGAAGACTATTGTATTAAAGAAATTCAGGAATCAAAATAGTTTACAAAGTCAAATCAGGAACACCCCATAGCATTGAGGGGTTTAACTACTCATATTGTTCAAAATAATTATAAGATAAAAACAAGACATTATATTTAGTTGGATAACTTGGATCCTCAATTGCTTCCGCTCATGAGAATCTTCCGCTCTCCAATGACCTTGAATTCTCCAATCTTCAATCGTGTAAATTCTCCGCTGGTAAACAGTCCCCTAGCCATCTTTCAAACTTGACTAAATAGTGAATAATCCATTTGTCTCGATTTGAAATGCCCAAAACGTTCCTCTTTGTCCCAAATAGTGAAAAGTTATAAACACACTCAAAATCAGCATCGCCTCCGAACACGGGCCGTGTCAGGCAACACGGGTATTGTAACACCCTAAATTCCCCAACGAATAATAATAATAAAAATCATAGTAATCTTTTTTTAACGCATTTAGGATGTTATATCATCTCGATCACAATTTTCTCAATCAAATGGATACATAACACCTTTTTAGAATAAACATAATATCATAGTCTCAAATAAATCAACATTATTTAAGTAGCGCAAAATAGTTCAAGTTCAACAATTAAATTCAAACCAAATACAAATCATAAAATAAACATTCTGGTGTGTAAACTAATCCACCTGGAATCACCAAATCAAAACAAATAATAAAGCTTTTATCCCTAACCTAGTGTTACGTATCAGAGTATAACACCGACTCTTAATAAACTAAAGAGCAACCTCTTCGAACTCCGCAACTTGGACTACTCCTGATTATCTGCATGTTATCCACGTAGAGGCAACATTCAAACAGAAGGGGTGGGATATCACAACAATATAAAGAACAGAATAATTATAAATATACATAAATAATCATGCATAGTTATTATATTCACTTATCACAACATTGCATCATAATCAGAACTAATAACCGTAAACAACCACAAATCACAATATTATGCCAACAATAGAACATGCAATGAGACACAACACTGGCTTTATGCATGAAGTACCGAGAACACTGCCGAATCCACTCCATCAGGGATTGGAGTCACTATTTTTGTGAATAAACTGGTTCACCTCGCTATTGATCCACTCCATCTAGGACCAGAGCCAACATCAAAGGGAATAAATTGTATTCAACTCGCTCTTATCCACTCCATCTAGGATTAAAGCCAACAAAAACAACAACAACAACTCAAAATTATCAATGCATGAGACACAACCATGCAACCCAACATCATAATACATTGATGTTAACCATCATCAGTGCACTCACCTTTTCCAGCCACCTGTAGTAAATTTTCTACAATAGCACATTGCATCACAATCACCAAATTCACACAATTGTTTTACCACATACAATAAAAAATTCACAAAAAAGAGTTAAATCTCATAAAATAATTAGCTACTATTTTGGAAATTATTTTTACAGAATAGACAATGTTCTCAATTTTACAATGATTCAAACGAGGCGTCAAACATACACCCTAGCACGAAGTTATGAACTTTCAAAGTTTGGAAAATATTTTTGACTTAGCACAGACAAGAAATCGGTTTCCCAGAAGCTAGAAACCAGTTTCTACATTTTTATAGAACATCCAAACCAAAAACACGAAGAGGAAACTAGTTTCTCCAAAACTGGAATCCAATTTCTGCTTCGGCAAAAACTCATATTTTTTTTAAATTTAGAGCGTAAACCAGTTTCTCAAAAACCAGTAACCTGTTTCTGGTTCTTAACACAATTTTTTTTCTACTATTTGACAAAATACGATTTTCGTACCATTTAACCCCAAAACTCACAAATTCACACCGAATACCTGCAAATTGATTCCCACAAATCGATACACTATACATATAGAAAACTCAAACAATTATAGCACCAAATTGATCAATAAAACAACAATTACATCAAGGTTTCTTCATTAGATTCCACATACACAAACAAACCTAACTTATGAACAAACACACAAACAAAAACTATAAAAATAAATCTCCACATACCTATAATTACGCTATCCCTTAGAAAGTTGGAACCCCACCCTTACCTTTGGATTGAAGGTTCCTCTAAGCTTCCAACAATGGTTATTGCCCTAGCTTCTCTTGCTCTTCTCTTCTTCTATGTCTCTCTTTCTTTTTCACGATTGTTACTAATGATAACACTAAACCCCAATTTCACCTTAAGTCTCTTTTGTCCTTAGGACCCCTAATGTTGCTATTCCTTTTCTAACCCCACTTATCTCATCCAACTTATCACATTGTCCTTGTCACTGAGTAAGAACTGAGATTTCTAAGAAATTTTTCTACAAGGTTTAAGATGAGTGGAAGCAGTAGTTTGAACACTAAACTTCCAGTTTTTAATGGTAAAGACTGGAACAGATGGATGATACAAATGCGAGTTAAGTTTGGTGCTCAAGATGTTCTTGAGATGGTAATAGATGGTTATGTTTCATTAGCAGCAAATGCTACTGAAGAACAGAAAACTTAAGAAAGGGGTATGAGGATGAAGGATCAGAAAGCTCTGTTCTATATCCATCAGTGTGTGGATGAAAAAGTGTTTGAGAAGATTGCTAATTCGATGATTTCGAAGGAGGCATGGGATATACTGGTCAGATGTTACGGTGGTGACGCATCAGTGAAGAAGGTGAAGCTTTAGTCCTTGCGAAAGCAATATGAGAATCTCAACATGAATGAAATTCCTGGCAGCAGATATGTGATGTCACAGAGAATGTTATGACACAGTATCTGACACTATGTTAACAGTTCACACTGTAAATACAGAAAGCAGTAAAGAACACAATAAGTTGTTCACCCAGTTCGTTCAACAAACCTACATCCGGGGCTACCAAGCCAGGAGAAAGTTCACTATTAGCAGATCAATTCGAAGACCTACACCAACACACTGTTGATGCCTTCTCACTTAATCACTACCCAATGATCCTTTTACCTAAGTCCTACTTAGATATGAGTTCCTACTCACTCCCCTCAATCACGCAGTGATATCAACCTATTGACTAATTGAATTGTGAAGACACACTTCAATAAAATATCTTGATCTTGCTTCAAAGCTTCAATCAAGAGACAAACACTCGTGCTTTAAAGCTTTGAGTGATAAACTACCCTTACAAGAAATCCTAGTCCAATGCACTTATCAATTGATAGTTGCTTGGCTCACAAAGAAACTAGAATTACACAATACCAACATTACAAATTCTAACGATACACAAACACAAGTCGCTATCTCTTCAATACATTCAAAGGCGCGAACAGTTGTAGGTTGAATTCCTTTTATAGAAGCAATCCAAAACTTCGTTTTGGGCTTCCATAAAGATAGCTAGGGTTCACTTAATTTACTCCTAAAAACATGGTCTTTTCAACAACCAATTTAGGTTTAATTAAGTTTAACCTAGCGACCATGTGAGCATGCTTTCTAATAACAAAAAACAATATTTAGCGACAACAAACTTCGAAAAATCTCAGAATAAGCAGTTCTCGAATGTCACATGAATGTCATAACATACATTATGACATCGACTTTTCTAGAATTCCCAGCTGACTTTAGCTTCCATTCGAATGTCCATTTAACATCCTTAGCGGTGGATTTATCTTCAATCTCGAATGTCATGACATCTATCATGACATTGCTAAAACCTAGTTTTACCAAAAATAATGCCAACTTAAAACACTAACAAACTCCCTTTGGCACATTTTTTGCTAAAACTACTTAACACATCAGAGTACCTATGCAGCAGAAGACAATAAACTAGTTCTAAGTTTTCCTAAGCTTTCCTAAGCTTCAAGTAACTAGAACTTAGAGAAGATAAATTCTACCCATACAAAAATCCCACAATTCCCACAATTGCCCCATATACAAAATTTTAAACAGGCATACAATTTCCCCAAAGTCCCATACTACTGTCACACAGTAGTTCTTCTCCCCCTTTTTAGCCATAAAAGGCCAAAGGAAACAATACAAGTTCCCCAAACTTTTAATCAAACAGTACCAGAAACAATTATACCAGCATATAATTAAGTACCAGCATTGTTTTTAGGGGTACACATATGTCAATACAATGATTACAATCATCCAAAATGAAACTAAAAAAAAATCAAAACAGAGCAGAAAACAATGGACAGAAAAATTGACAAATCAAACACAACAACAATCGGTTGCTCTCTCTCTGAAGAGATATCTTCATTGTCAGCAGCATCAACATCATCAGCCTTATCAGAAGCTTGATCAGACTTTGCAGGTTCAGGAGCTTTCCTTTTCTTGGCCATTGGTGTCCTTTTGTATTTTGAACAGCCAGCAAATTTAGCTCTATACTTCTTTGAAGAAGTTCCAGTTCTGGTTATTTGATCATCTTGAGAACCAAAAATACCATCCTTTGCTTTGACAGGGAAATCAGCAGAAGAATCAGGGTCCACATGAGTTGCCTGGACGTGATCATCAGATGTCATGACATTCTTTGTGACATCTGGATCATCTGCTAAACTAGGGCTAGCAGGTCTTTGATTAAGGGGAACAGAAATTCCAAACAGTGATGTTCGTCTAGGATTCTGGTGACTATCCTAGCAATGGCTTCTTCTACATACTTGGTACCTTCCCTATTTCTTATCTCAGGGGGAATAGATGAGGATGAGGCAGAAGTCTTACCAGTAGACGCTGATGAACCTTGATCATTCCGTGCATGCTGATTCTGAGAGTCAGTTGCCATTGAACGCTGAGGGAAGACCTTCACAGGTTCAACATTCATGGCTTCAGCGAATGCCCTAATCTCAGCCATGGTGGGAGATGAACAGTCAGAGTCTTGGGAAGAAGAGGATGAAGAAGACATATTTCTCTGGGATATATTGAGGAACTGACAGAGAATTTGAAAGTATCTTGTGGGTGGAGAGGAATTGATACTTTCAATAAGAGAGGTTATTATATGGAGGTGTCTCTTGATATTCTTGAAACCTTTAAAAATAAGAGGGAAATAAAGAAAAGACCCATTCAACTTTATTTGAAATACACGGTTTCTTCTCCTCTTTGTAAGCAATTTTAATTGCTACAATTCCTCATATTGACAAATGCCCAGTTTGCTCCTTAAATTCTCAAATTGACTAGCATCAAGAGCTTTAGTAAATATGTCAGCCAGTTGAAGTTCAGTGACTACATGGTCCAGTTTAATCACTTTCTCCTCCACAAGGTCTCTGATGAAGTGATGTCTTATGTCAATGTGCTTAGTCCTACTGTGTTGTATAGGATTCTTTGAAATATTAATAGCACTTAGATTGTCACAGTACAATGTCATGACATCATGTGACATTGTACTCGAACAACATCCGCTTCATCCGACCATTTGAGAACAAGCGCTACCGGTGCTATGTATTCACTTCATGGACAAAGACACACAGTTTTGCTTCTTGCTGAACCAAGAAACAAGATTGTTTCCCAAGAAGAAGCATCCTCCAGAGGTACTTTTTCTGTCATCAGCACTACCAGCCCAGTCAGCATCACAATAACCAGACAAAATGGGTTCACATCCATGGGAATACAAGATACCATAATTGCAGGTTCCGTTCACATACTTCAGAATTCTTTTCACCTGGTTAATGTGACTCACGTTAGGTTCAGCTTGGTATCTTGCATAGACCTCAACAGCAAATGCAATGTCAGGTCTGCTGGCTGTTAGATACAACAAGCTCCCTATCATACTTCTATACAGACTTTGGTCTACCTTTTCACCATTTGTGTCCTTGGACAACTTCACATGTGTGGGGCAGAGTCCTTTTATGGTGGCATTCTCCATTCCAAACTTTTTGACAATATTCCTTGCATATTTGCTCTGTGAGAGGAATGTTGAGTCTTCCATCTGTGTGACTTGTAGTCCAAGAAAGTAGGTCAACTCTCCCATAAGACTCATTTCAAACTCAGCTTGCATTTGATTGGCAAAATGTTTCACCATTGAGTCTGACATTCCACCAAATACTATGTCATCCACATAAATTTGAGCAACCATTATCTTTCCTCCTTCATTCTTGACAAAGAGAGTTTTATCCAAGCCTCCTTTTCGCCTTTGTAAGGAACTTGGTTAGCCTTTATACCGGGCCCTAGGGCTTGCTTTAGTCCATATAGGGCTTTCCTTAATTTGTAGACATGATCAGGGAAACTTGGATCCACAAATCCTTTAGGCTGTTCTACATATACTTCTTCATTTAAGTAGCCATTTAGGAAGGCACTTTTCACATCCATCTGAAATAGTTTGAATTTCAGAATGCAAGCAACCCGTAGAAGAAGCCTGATTGATTCCAGTCTAGCCACTGGTGCAAAGGTCTCATCAAAGTCAATCCCTTCAACCTGAGTGTAGCCCTGAGCAACAAGTCTAGCTTTATTTCTGGTGACAGTCCCTTCTGCATCAGACTTGTTCTTGTAAATTCATTTTGTGCCAATGATGTTTGTTCCTTCTGGTCTAGGAACTAATTCCCATACTTCATGTTGTTTGAATTGGTTCAATTCATCTTGCATTGCTCCAATCCAGAATTCATCACTTAGAGCTTCTTTGATATTTTTTGGCTCTATCTTTGACACAAAGCAAGAGTTTGAGACAGTTTCTCTGGATCTTGTAACGACACCTTTGGTTGGATCTCCAATGATGAGATCCTTTGGATGATCTTTCTGAATTCTGATGGAAGGATCTTTGTTGACTTCCTCTGGTTCAGATTTTGGAAGAGAAGAATCAGGTACATCTTCCTTATCAGGTACTTGAGGTGATGTCTCAAACCATGTCTCAACATCATATGGGACATTGTGTTCCTGATGATGATCATCAACAATGACATTAATAGACACCATCATAACACAGGTTACGGGTTGAATACCCTATATGCTCTTTGTTAGTGGAGTATCCCAGAAAAATGCCTTCATCACTCTTAGAATCCATTTTTCTCCTTTGATCACGATCTGTCAGAATATAGCATTTACTGCCAAATACATGGAAATATTTCACAATTGGTTTTCTTCCCTTCCATAGTTCATACAGGGTGGAGGAAGATCCTTTTCTCAGGGTGACCCTGTTGTGAACATAGAAAGCTGTATTCATAGCTTCAGCCCAAAAATGAATAGGAAGATTCTTAGCATGAATCATTGCTCGGCGATTCTGTATGGTCCTATTCTTTCTTTCCACCACCCCATTTTGTTGAGGCGTTATAGGAGAGGAAAACTCATGATTAATTCCTTCGAGGCGAGAATTCATCAAATTCTTGTTCTCAAACTCCTTTCCATGATCACTTCTTATTCGACAATACAACTTTCCTTCTCTCTTTGAAGTCTTTTGCATAGCTCCTTAAAGACATCAAATACATCGATTTTTCCTTGATGAAGTTTATCCGGTAAATCGGAGAATTCATCCACAACAACATAGGCATATCTTTTCCACCAAGGCTTTCAACCATAGGCCCCATCAAGTCCATATGAAGTAGCTAGCACTGGAAGTGGTCGGATGTCTAGACATTGGGTGTGACATTCGGTTTGCTTTCCACTTGACATTCACCATGACTCTTCCTTCATCAATATGGAGTTTTGGTATCCCTCGGCACCTCCATAGTGATGATCTTTTCATCCCTCGAGATGCAGATGTCCAAGTTTTGATGCCATAGCTTTACCTCCTTTTCATCCTTATGCATGGGACACACGGAAGAGAGTTGGTGATCTCGATTCCACATGTAGCGATTGTCCTTTGATCGACTCCTCTCATAACAACTTCTTGTTTATCATTGATTACAAGACATTTAGACTGGTGAAGTTGACTTTAAATCCCATATCACATAGTGACTTATGCTTATGAGATTAGCGGTCAAGCCTTTACCGAACACTCCATTTAGATTTGGAACTCGAGGCGGTCAAGTTTCCAACACCCTTGATTTCTCCTTTAGCTCCATCTCCAAAAGTAATAAAGTGGTAGAGTGAGGTTTGACATTATTCGAAGATTTTTATACCAGTCATATGCTTGGAACATCCTTTGTCAAAGTACCAATCTTCCTTGCGAGACACTCGAGAGAGGTGTGTGCTATCAATCTTATCCTCTTCTTCCACTTTTGAGTGTAGGGTACTTTGATGTTCTTAGGCTCAACATAGGGAGTCGATTAGGGAACCCATGTAACCTATAGCAGAAGGGTTTTATGTGTCCAAACCTTCCACAATGGTGACATCTCCATCTTTGAAACTTCTTATTCATGTTTCTCTGATCTTGATGTTGGCCCCAATGTTGTGACATCTGCTTAGACATTGGTCTATTAGGTCGTCTTCTTCCTTATCGAAATTTCTTTGCATCAACATGCCCTGAGCCGGAGCATTTCTGTTTTCTTGTGACATACGCTCGGCTTTGGTTTCCACCTCTTCTTTTCTTGTCACTATGATTCCTTTTCGGTCACATATCCTAGACCATGCTTATTTCCGACATTTTGTCTAATCAAGAATTTCTTCCGACTTATCGGTTCCATTGGTCAACATTTTGACTTAGTCATATGATCAAGCTTGGATTTCAACACTATAATCTCACTATTGAGATGACTTATAGTGATTGTATTCTCCTTCTTCTCGACTTCGACTTCACATTTTCGCCTCCACTTCTCAATCGACTTTTCATTTTTCATTTCTTGACATACTTCACCACCGATACACGGTTTCTTGTAAGTATCGCAAGTTCTTCAAAGTCACTTCCTCATCACTAGAGTCATCATCGGGATTGCCACTTTCGAAGCTGCGGTGACAAGTTTGGTGATTCCTCTTGACATCACTACTTGATTCACCATCGGACCAAGTAACATTCATTCCTTTCTTTTGTTTTTAAGAAAGGTAGGACATTCACTCTAATATGTCCAAATCCTTCACATTCATGACATTGGACTTTAGCCTTGACTTCCTTTTTTGACTTGGATCTTCTTTGGATTCATAAGATCTGGATGTCGATGCAATGTCATTGACATGTGACCTTGACTTTGGACCAATTCTCTGATCGGTTTGTTGAACTGTCTTCCAAGCATGGCTATAGCTTGATATCTTCTCCTCATCTCCTCCTTGCATCCCTCTTGAATTGGATACAAGTGCTATGCTCTTGTTCTTCTTGTCAACAGTTTCATGATTCCCATCTCAAAAGTCATAAGAGATCCTATCGGTTCTTCAACCTTCAAGGTGTTGATGTCTGAGCCTCCTCTATGCGGTGACTTTCATTGCAAATCTCTTAGGCAAGGATCCGAGAATCTTTCTCACCTTCTCTTGACATCTTTTCACCAAGTGCTCCGAGGCATTGGCAATTTCAAAAATATTCATGTGAAATTCATGAATATTCTCATCTTCCTTCATCTTCAAATTCTCAAATTTAGTAGTCGGATCAAGTCTTGACATCTTCACCTTGGATGTTCCTCATGAGTAGTTCGAGTGTCCCAAACATCCTTGGCCAGCTCACATTGATGAACCAGTCTGAAGATATTCTGTCAATACCATTGAGCAGCATTCAATGCTTTAGAGTTCCCTAGAGCTAGCTCTTCTTCCTCTTTGCTCCATTCCTCCTCGGGTTTCAAGGCAGTAGTGCCATCTTTCTCAAGCTTGGTGGGATGTTTCCATCCTTTATCGACTCTCCAAGCTTTAATGTCCACTGATCTTAAGAAGGCAACCATACGAGGTTTCCATAATCATAATTAGACCCATCCGAATAGGTGGTCTTCCTCCAAATCCTCCTTCTTTATCCATTACGCGGAAACTATTATCCTAGATCTCACCGAAATAACAAGCGGGGTGCCCGCTCGATGCTAATTGAAATTCACGGCAGCGATACGTGATGTCACAGAGAATGTTATGACCACGATTCGACACTATGTTAACATTCACTATCATCTGAGCGATAAGAACACAATAAGTTGTTCACCCATTCGTTCAACAAATCTACATCCGGGGCTACCAAGCCGGGAGAAAGTTCACTATTAGCAGTATCAATTCGAAGACCCTACACAACACACTGTTGACACCTCACTTAATCACTCCCAATGATCCTTTACCTAAGTCCTACTTAGATATGAGTTCCTACTCACTCCCCCTCAATCACACGGTGATATCAACCTATTGACTAATTGAATTGTGAAGACACACTTCAATAAAATATCTTGATCTTGCTTCAAAGCTTCAATCAAGAGACAAACACTCGTGCTTTAAAGCTTTGGTGATAAACTACCCTTCAAGAAATCCTAGTCCAATGCACTTATCAATTGATAGTTGCTTGGCTCACAAGAGAAACTAGAATTACACAATACCAACTGTTACAAATCCTAACAGTACACAAACACAAGCTGCTATCTCTTCAATACATTCAAAGGGCAGCCACGGTTGTAAGGGTTGAATTCCTTTTATAGAAGCATCCGAAACTTCGGTTTGGGCTTCCATATAGCTAGGGTTCACTTAATTTACTCCTAAAACATGGTCTTTTCAACAACCAATTTAGGTTTAATTAAGTTTAACCTAGCAACCACGTGAGCATGCTTTCTAATAACGAGAAAAACAATATTTAGCACTCAACAAACTTCCTAAAAATCTGAACAAACAGTTCGAGAGAATGTCACACGAATGTCACGAATGTCATAACATCTGTTATGACATCGATTCTTGAGAATTCCCAGCACAGCTTTAGCTTCCAGTTCTGAGCTGTCCATTTAACATCCTTAGCAGGTAGGATTTATCTTCAATCTCTGAATGTCATGACATCTATCATGACATTGCTAAAGCCTAGTTTTACCAAAAATAATGCCAACTTAAAAACACTAACAATGAAGAATGGTGAGAAAGTTTCTAAGTACATTTCTAGAGTGATTCTGATCACTAATGAAATGAAAGCTTGTGGAGAAACACTTTCTGAACAAGTAATCATAGAGAAAGTTTTGAGGTTGCTTACTCCTCAGTTTGATTACATTGTTGTTTCTATTGAACATTCTAAAGATCTGGAAACCATGAGAATAGAAGAGTTGCAAAGCATTCTAGAAGCACAAGAGTTGCGTCTGACTGAGAGAACTTCTGAGAGGGAAGTTGAGTAAGCTCTGAAGGCTTATTTTGTCAAGAAGGACTAGAAGCATAATAGAAGTGGTGATAGATTCCAGAAGTCAGAAACCTCAACTTCTGATGAAAAGAAATATCAGAAGGGAAAAGAGAGATATGACAAGAAAAAGGTTCAATGTTACTGTTGTAAACAATATGGCCATTTTTCCAGAGATTGTAGAAACAAAGGAAGGAAATCAGAAGAAGCGAATATAGCCAGAGGAGACTCTGATGATGAACCTGTGCTATTGTGGCTTCTGATTCTGATTTTAAGCGGTCAGAAGATTGGTAGTATATGGACACTGGGTGTTCAAATCACTTGACTGGGCACAAACAATGGCTGGTAGACTTTGACTCCAGAAGGAGAACAAAGATCAGATGTGCTGATGATAAGTACCTTAATGCATAAGGTATGGGAAATGTCAGAGTCAAGGTGAAGAATGGGAAAAAATTCTGATCAGATATGTTTGGTATATTCCTGGAATTAAAAGCAATCTGATGAGTGTAGGTCAGCTCATTGAGAAAGTTTTCTCAGTTGTAATGAAAGACAACCTCTTGAAGTTGTATGATTCCCATCAAAAGTTGAGTATGAAGTCTGAGTAGGGAAGCAACGGAACATTCAAGGTGAATGTTAATACAGCTGAAGCAGAGTACCTTAGTGCAGAAGGCGCTGAAGGTGATAGTAAGCTGTGGCACAAGAGGTTGGGGAATTTGAACTATAGAAGCTTAGGGCATCTAAGTTCAAAGAAGCTTGTACATGGCATTTCAAATATTTTGAAGCCTGAGAAGTCATGTGAGATATACATGAAAGGCAAGCAACCTAGATTTCCATTTACATCAGAAGTAGCCCCCAGAGCGAAGCATGCTTTGGGATTAGTACATTATGTTGTGTGTTGACCATTTCCAGTACCTTCACGTGGAGGAAACAAATATTTTGTGTCCTTTATGGATGAGTTCACAAGGATGACATGGATAACACTCATTAAGTTCAAACATGAAGTGTTTACTGATTTTCAGAAGTTCAAGGTGAAGGCTGAAAAGCAGAGTGGTCAGAAGATGAAGATTCTAAGAAAGGATGGTGGAGGTGAGTATAACTCTACAGAGTTCCAGAAGTTCTGTGAGGAGAATGGAATAGAACATGAGGTTACTTCTCCATATACTCCTCAGCACAATGGTCTTGCTGAGAGAAGAAACATAACTTTTCTTGATATGTCCAGAAGTATGCTGAAAGAGAAGAAGCTACCTCACATGTTATGGGGAGAAGTTGTTGCCACATCTCCATATTTTCTGAACAGGTGTTCAACAAAGAAGCTGAAAGAAATTGTTCCTTTAGAGAAGTGGACTGGAGATAAGCAAAGTGTTGGTCATCTGAGAGTGTTTGGTTCTGTATGTTACAAACACGTCCCAGAAGCTAGAAGACAGAAGCTGGATGATAGAAGCAAGGTAATGTTACTTGTGGGGTACCATAATACAGGTGCATATAAGCTCTATTGTCTAGAAACCAACAAAGTTAAAATCAGCAGAGACGTTTTTGTAAGAGAGTCAGAAACATGGGATTGGAGCAAGTCTCAATCAGATTTTGGTGTAGCGTCAACACCAGAGTTAGTTTCTAAAGATCCTTCAGCAAGTTCTGAAGATAAGTTAGAGTCAGAAGATGAATCTGATTCTGAAGACTCACAAGATGAGGCATAATATCAGGGAGATTCGGATAGTGGATCTGATTTTGATCCAGATTCTGATAATGATCCAGAATGTGGTGGTGATCATACTTCTAGAAGGGAAAACTCTGAATACGGAGAGTATAGAGGACAATATTCCAAAAACTCAGAATATGGTAATTCTGAAGGAAGTAGTTACGGACAAGGTCCAGAAGCTGACGTTCCAAGTTCTGGAGAAGTTTCAGGAACAAGTTCAGAGGCCACAGAGGATCAGACAAAAACCAAGAAGGTTTGCAGATTTTAACATGTTGCAAGACACTAAAGTAGACTCTGAAGGAGAAGTTGTTCAGTGTGCCATGTTAGTAGATTCTGAACCAGTTGGTATTAAAGAAGCTCTCAAGAAGAAAGTATGGCTAAATGTCATGAAAGAAGAACTTGAGGCTATAGAGAGGAACAAAACGTGGAAGTTGACAAAACTTCCAGAAAAGAAGAAAGCCATCAGCATCAGATGGGTTTTCAAGGTAAAGCTTAAGCTAGATGGATCAATTGGCAAACACAAAGCAAGACTAATGGCTAGAGGTTTTCTTCAAAAACCTGGACTAGATTACTTTGAGGTGTTTGCTCCTGTAGCTAGGCATGAAACAATCAGATTGGTGATTGCTTTAGCTGCAAACAGAAGTTGGCCTTTGATACATCTGTATGTGAAGTCAACATTTCTGAATGGTCCATTACAAGAAGAGGTAAATGTGTTACAACCTCCTGGATTTGTGAAAAAGAATCAGGAAGGGATGGTACATAAGTTACATAAAGCCTTGTATGGATTGTGTTCGCGTTAAAAAGTGACGTGCGAGGGAATCGAATCAATTGATTCTCTAGCTCGGCGATTACTCTTTGATTTGTTTATAAAGATGCAGCGAGCATCAAGCTTTATTATTTCCAACACAAGAAAATGATTATGAAAAGGGAAAGCTGCAATACCCTCAATTGATTTGATATGCATAACGACTAGCGCCAAACTAGGCGTAGCGCATTGGGAGATTAGGGTAAGAGGGTTTGTTATATAAAGGGAATAGATGGAGCACCCTAAATATATATAGTTATCTATAGCTTTATATATGAATATGTTTGATATGTTTGTGTGTTTTAATTGTTATTTCTATGATTGGGAAAGTTTCTCCTTTGGATTTTAAGAAACGGTAGATTATGTGGGATCCTAGGTTTTGTTATTATTGTGCTCGCAAAGATCTTTGGATCTTCTGCATACATATCCCTTAATGGGAATCAGAGCATTTGTAGCTTGGATCTAAAGGGATCTATGGTTTGTTTGGTCTGAGGAAGAAAGAAATTTGCTCGCCAAGGATGAGACCTTGTGCCTACGTATTCTCAAAGGGAGGTTGAGAAAGTCAGAGCAATCGTAGTTCCCACTTATGCTAGTGGAAGCAACGAGATGTTAGTAAGAGACACAGACAAATGTCATCTTAATGAAAAATGTATCTAATCTATCTCATCACATACATTTTGAATAGTTGATTGATTGAATATTTCGCCGTAAGTTATAGGTGTTTTGCTTGAGTGTACAAGCGTTACCACTTACGAGTTTTTAGAAAGATGTTTGAAAAAGATGATTGAATCTTTTAATTGTAAGCATTGGGTGTTTTGCTTGAGTGTACAAGCGTTACCACTTACGATTAAGAGATGTTTTTGTTTGAAAAGAGTTTGAAAAGTTTTTGATTGTATGTGATGTGATAGATGAGATACTTCTTCCATAGAGATGATAAACGTCTAAATCTAGGAGAAATTGATTGGATTAAGGGATGCTTTTAAGAAGCCCATGGGTCCTTGTATTGTAAGCCCAGAGGAGGCATTCCGAGGTCATCGAGGTCATCGAGGTCCTTGTATGAAGCTCGAAGAGCTATAAGGTATGGTGGCTTTGGCTTTAAAAGGGATTTCAGGAAACCATCCTTTTAGGATTAAGATCAATTTCAAAATTATACTCTGGGTTCTATCCTATCGGGTGATTCTTTGTATTGGAAGCCCAATAGGAGGCATTAAGAGATTTCTGGTCTCTTTCTTGTTTGATGCCCAAGAAGGCTAAACTCAATGAGGAGTTCTTTTGAACAAAGCCCAAGAGGAGGCGACTCGTGAGGTGTTGTCTTATATGAAGCCTAAGCGGAGGCTAAACTCGGATGAATGAGTTTTCTTATATGAAGCCTAAGAGGAGGCTGAACTCGGATGAAATGAGTTACCTTGTACAAAGCCCAGAGGAGGCTATCTTGGGGAGCCTATTGGTTAGACTAGTTGTCATGTTATAACTAGACAGTTATATAAACAAGTGTGTGTGTGATATGTATTCACAGGAGTTTATGAAGGAAATATAAACAGATGCGTGATGTTTATTTACAAAAGTTTATGAAGGAAATATAAACAAGTGCATGTGAAACGAACGTTTAAAACGAGCGTAACTTGATTTATTTACAAGTTTGAATTGTGTACAAGGAAGTAAATATGTACACGAACGAGTATTTATGTACAGGAGGATGTGGATGTACATAGGAGGGTTGGTACTTACACCGTAAGGGAGGTCCATTGGTTTAAAAGCAGTTTCACCGGGAATAATGCTCCTTTTAATACCAATGGTATTCGATCATATCTGACGAACAAAACAAGCAGACGAAGTTTATGTATTTGAGTATTTACAAAGGTATCTGTATTATGTACAAGTAAAATTGGTATGTACATGAAAGAATTTGAATATGTACAAGAAAATATGTATGTACATAAAAAGAATTTTGGGACTTACACCGTGAGGGAGGCCCATGATCGGTTAAGAAATTCGAGAAAAAAACGAGTTCGGTTTATCGTCAAATTGGATCGATCATGGAAAAAGATGTAAGTTTGATGAAACGTTTTGAGGAAAAAATCTTGAAAGTGTTTTTGAAAAGTGAAATATACTTACAAGAATTTTGAAAAAGAATCGGGCTTCGAAAGTTTGAAAAAATCACCTTTGAAAGTGCTTTGAAAAGTACTCAAATGTATCGTTTTCGGCTCGATAAAAATATGATCAGATGAAAGTTTTTTTGAATTTTTTTGACACTATCATAAAATAGATATGTTAATTGACATGTGTACAAAAAATTACCTCAAAATGAGGAGTTTTGATTAGGTTTTGAAAGAGTTAAAGTTTGCAAAAAATATGAAGAAAAAATGACAAAGTTTGGCAAAAATGGTCCCAAGGCTACTCGAACCCAGGACCATTGGGCAAGGCGTGGCAAGAATGACTTAAGAGTGAGCTGGCAACCGATGGGGCGGCAATACATCCGTGTATTGAAATCAAACCATGTTATAATATTATAAACTGGATATTTGAATTTGAAAAAAACGCGCGCAAGCTTCTTCTTCTTCCTCCAATCTTCAATCAGCCATGGATTGCTTGTTTCTCAACGAAATTGCTCGATGTAAACATCAAACTTGATCGAAATTTAACCAGGAACATGATGATGTCATTTAATTCCATTTATTTTAAGCTTAACATGATTAAATTTCTCAGAAACATGAAGAACCCTAATTTTGAAAATTCTAATTGAAATCGTGTATGGTGAAAGAATTGGTCAATTGATTGAGGGTTAAGCTTGGTGAGGTGCGAAACAAAGCGACCAGAGCTTTTTGAGTAATTCAAGAATCAAAGAGTTCAAGTTGAGTTACTTACCCTTTGAATGAGATCGAAAACTGTATTGGAGTGTTTCAGTTGTGATTTGATGATGGCTATAGCACCGTGGACCTTATGGAAGGTGTGAGGATGGTGCCTTGCTTTGGAATGGTCGAACTATTCTACCCAAGTCCATCGCAGTTGCTAAAATGAAACTCGAATTCTTGGTTAGAGATGTTACAGTCAAGATTAATGGTGCATCATCCATATGGAGTATGTTGATGATGTTTGAGTAAAAAAATCACAACTTGCTCGAGCCAAAGATCAAATTCGAAGTTTAAGGCAGTTTTGGCAAGTTTGGAAACATGAAATGCAATTCTGACTTTTAGTGTTTCTTGTGTTGATTTTAAGTTTCAAACCAGTTCTAAATGATGTTTATGACATGTTAGACACCAAATCTTTCATAGTTTTTCACAAGTTTTGAAAAATGCAAGAATTCTCAAATTAAACTATGTTACTTGAATTTTAAGAAAGAAGTGAGAAAGCTTGTTTTGGCATAGCTTTGGTGTAGTTTCAAATGGCAAACATGACCTCTATTTATAGGTCAGGGAATTCTGATTTAGCAAGCAAAAGAGATAGGCTTGGATATTTACAACTTGCCTTAGAGGGGCAAGAAAGTCATTTTTGCAATAAATGCAAAAGGAAGCTTCCTTTTAACCATGGTTAATAATTCACCTTGATCTTATCCTATCATAATTACCTCTCAACTGATTTTTATCAGCTCTATCCCTCTTGTCTAGGTGGCATGGCTTCTAGAAGAAGAAAACTCAAAATGACTTGTAATTTTGAAAGTTTGTACTTGAAAATCAAGGATTTTGGAGCTCTATGTTTCAAAATCAAAAGTATAGCTAGACTCCATGGATTTACAAGTTCTTGGACATTTTGGAAAGCTTGTTTCAAGGGCTACAACTTTCATGTTTTGAGTTTTTTCTAATTCCAAATGGAACTATGTGAAACAATGCCATGAAGTTTGGAAAAAATGTGAAATCTTAACACTTGAAAAGTTTTCTAAATGTTAAAAATTTTGACTTTTTGTCGACTTTTCCAAATTTCTTGATTTTTTATGATCATGATGGATCATTTGAAGTATTTTGATGATTGAAAAAGTTTTATCTTGAAAAAGTTGACCAAAAGTCAAAGTTTGACTTTTCAGTGCAGATGAAATTTCATCAGATGATCCAGAAATTGACTGATGAATTCTGTGAACTTCTGTGATGTTTTGAATCCAGAAATTAGGTTAACATGTTGTATTTAGGATATGAAGATCAATCTCTAATCAAAAAAAGTCATTTATGGATCAGAAAATCAGTGATTGCTTATCCTCGATAAAAACCCTAATTGGTCGATCCTCGATAGATCATGAGAAAAAGTTGGATATCTGAAGATCAGAGGTTGATGATTTGATTAAGATAGATCAATTGAGGTGAGTGAAACTCAAACCCTAATTGATTTCCTCTTGAATCAGATGAAAATTTTGTGAAACCCTAATTTTGACTTGTAGAAGCCACACCCGATTAATTCTATTCTGAACTGTTAATGATGCAATGATGCAAATGTAAGGTGGTATATTAGGTCAAAAATTGGGGTATGACAGATTGAAACAAGCGCCCAGAGCTTGGAACCTGAAAATTGATTTATTTTTCAAGAGGCAGAAGTTTTAGAAATGTGAGATGGAGTATAGCGTGTATGTGCAGCATTCTGATAGCAATATGATTCTGGCGTGTCTTTATGTTGACGATATATTACTAACAAGCAGTTGTCCAGAAGATATAGTCAAGTTCAAAGAAGTTCTGATGAATAAGTTTGAGATGACAGATCTAGGAAATAAGGTGTATTTTCTAGGGATGAAGATTCTATACTCAAAGAAGGGTATCATTCTACACTCAAAGAAGGGTATCATTCTACATCAGCTGAAGTATGAACTTGAACTTCTAAAGAGATTTAAGTTGAAAAATTGTAAAGTTGCTGTGACACCATTAGAAACCAATCATAAATTGGATTCTGACTTTGATGGTGATTCTGTGGATGCCACAACCTTCAAGCACTTGGTTGGTTCTCTTAGGTATTTGTGCAATACTAGACCTGACATTTACTATAGAGTTGGAATGGTCAATAAATTTATAAGTAATCCAAAATGGACCCATTATCAAGCTGCCGTCAGGATTCTGAGGTATATAAAGGGAATTCTGAAATATGGAGTGCTATTTCCCTCTGGAAGAAAGATAGAACCAAAATTAGTGAGTTATTCTGATTCTGACTGGTGTGGAGATAGAATTGAGAGAAGAAGTACCTCTAGTTACTTGTTTAAGTTTCTGGGAGGTCCTATTTCTTGGAGTTCCAAGAAACAACATGTCGTGACTCTGTCAACATGTGAAGCTGAGTATATTACAGATAGCTGCATGTCAAGTTCGTTTTAAATTTTTATATTTTAACATAAATTACATAATATAACAAACTTGAGATTTTCCTTTGTTTTTCATGTCTAACCTTTCAATACTTTTTTAAGATTAATGTTACATCTCTATGTTATTTTAATAATAATTTGCAATAAATCTTGTATTTTGTTTTTTATTTTACTAATATCATAGTGTTATGACATTAACACTTATTCTTGTGTTCTGAAATTTATAAATTATTTGTTGTCATTTCTGTATGACATGGATAATAGTTACAGATTCTACAGTATGCAGTGAATTTTCTATTAATTCTTTGTTGATACTTTCGAAGTAATAGGATATTAACTTTCATTGATGTGGTTTGACATTAACAAATATTTTATTGGCATTTCTTTTATGTTTATTCTGGTAGAATAATACAATACTAATTATTTTTATTAGTATTGGAGGTAGTCATCTCAACCACAAGGATTTCTTATTAGTTAATAGGCATGACAAATAAACCCAGCTCCGTTGGGGCCCGCCCGCCCCCGCTTCGAAATTAGCGGAGAAAACCTGATTTAATCGGGGGCGGGGGCGGGTGCGGGTGCGGGTAAAACCCGTTTTTTATTTACGGGTGCGGGTGCGGGGGCGGGTGATGGTAATACCCGCGCCGCACCCGCACCCGCTCCGCACCCGCCAACTAAATTTATTTTATTTTATTTGTTTTTAATAGTTTTATTACTTATTTACACTTTTTTATACTTTTTAATGTTATAATATTATGTTTACTAGAATTATTATTTATTTTTTTGAAAATAAAATTTAAATAAAACTATCAAACTTGAAAAATACTTTTAAAATAATTAAGTATTTAGTTTAATTATTTATTTTTAACTTTATTGAAAAAAATATAAATTTAAAAATAAAATAAAAAATTTATTCGGGCGGGTGCAGGGTGGGTGCGGGTAAACCCGTTTCTTGTTGGGGGTGGGGGCGGGTGAACAAATTTTAACCCCGAACGGGTGCGGGTGCGGGTGCGGGTCTGGGGCTGGGATGCGGGTGCGGGTCTGGGTGTGCTTAAACCCGCCTCCGACCCGCCCCGTTGTCATCCCTATTAGTTAAACATTACGCTTCAACAATTTTTGTAATGACTCAATTTTAAATAAAAGAGCGTTAAAATTTTGAAAATAGTAGTTGATATATCATAATTTTTTATTTTTATGTTCATAATATTAAAAAATGACATTAATTTGTCTTCTTTAACCACAAATATGTTTTCTGTAGAATTGGATCCTCTCCCATCAATAGTAGGATAGAAAAAAGTTAAAATTAATTAATTAAATTAGTGATAGATAATTTTCTCATATATAAGTCGTACACTTTAACATTTGTTTTTAGCTAATCATTTTCAAAACAATAATATTTATATAATTAATTATAGTAAATATAATTGATTTATTATAAAATTGTTTTTATGTTCACAACATTATAAAATATTAAATTTAAACATTTTTATATACATAATTTAACTCTGTTGTTTATAATAATTATTTTTTTTCATTGTTTCATTTATTATTAAATATATAAATTAATTTAACTTATATATATATATATATATATATATATATATATATATATATATATATATATACACACTTACTTTATAAATATTGGTACAAATTTTAGATTTTTAGTTATATTCACCAAATAGATTACATATGACTCAAACGAGCTAACTCTACATATATAAATATATATATATATATATATATATATATATATATATATATATATATATATATACACACACTTACTTTATAAATATTGGTACAAATTTTAGATTTTTTAGTTATATTCACCAAATAGATTACATATGACTCAAACGAGCTAACTCTAATGTAAAGCGGAGTTTTTAAGATTGGGCTATAAAATTCATAAAAAATCACTCTGAAATTCTGGTATCAGATATGAGATGTCGAAGGTAATGTCACGACGCTAATATCTGTTTTAAACACAGCTAACAGAACAGAGTTATAGAGTGCAGAAAACAATAAAAACACAGAGAGTTGTTAACCCAGTTCGATTTAACCAACCTACGTCTGGGGGCTTCCAAGTCAGGGATGAAGTTCACTATCAGTAGTATTAATTCAGAGCTAAACCTCTCTGTTTACCCTCCTCACTTAATCACCTACCCAATGACTCTTCTACCTAAGATACATCACTTAGATATGAGAACTTCTGCTCACTCCCTAAGTCACACACGGTGACACTCAACAATAACAAAACTGAAGATACTCTTCAAAGACACACAATCACACTCGCTTCAAAGTTTATGGTGATTGACAACTTACAACTCAACAAACGTCATACTCAAGTATAATTACGAGAGAGGCTCACAATTAACAATGAACAACCAAAACAATAAACAACCAACAATTAAAATCTAAGTTTCTGAATCTCGAACAGCCAAACTGCAAAACAGAGTTTGTAGCCTTTAAATAGAGTAACAACAACTAAGGTTTCTTTACTCACAAGTCTTCAACGTTTCCTCTCTTTTCTCCATGAAAGTAGGACATAAAATCTCCAAGTATTTTGTTGAAGTCGTTCTCAAGCTTCCTTAATCGAAGCATAGAAATAACAAACTAACTAACTTTCCAAAAATTCAAAATTTAAACCAATTATGTCAGTTTCACATGTCAGGACATCTGCTACTTCAGTAAAGTTCATGGCATTTTCTGAGAAGAATGTTTTACCAAAATTGTTGCCAATTAATAGAACTAACAAACTTCCCCTTTGACAACTTTTGCCTAAAACATTACTTGGGGTACAAGCCATACAAACATTGTAGCATCACAATTAACATAGTAATTTAAGCACACATATCAGAGCAGCACAGTAAAATCAGCATCACACACGTATGACAGAGATAGCAGCAGAAAAAGAAAACAGATGTTCAAACATCAGTTAAAACATTCACAAATGCAACATTTTACTCCCCCTACACACAACACACATAGATGAACAATTGACAAAGTTTTGCTCCCCCTGCACAACAACTTCTTCTCTTATAGAAACACATAGTATCTTTAGGGATACACAAGAAGAACATACACAAACAACAATTAACACATAGCAGCAGCTCCCCTTCAGCATAATATCACATCAGCTGCTCATACAAGTAACACACACACAATAGTTCACAACTTCAATTATTCACAGTTGCTCCCTCAACACAATTCATAATCACTCATACTCACTCACTCTCCCCCTTTTTACCCATAATTGGCCAAAGTACTAATAACTCATGGAGAATGACATAAATAAATACTAGATTTAACTAATTCACTAATATCTAGTGTTAGGTACAACCCAAAAACAAAATGTTATGCACTTAAGTGCCATAATTACATAAATAGAGGGTTCAACATTAAATAGATTGAAACACAAATAACATCTTCAGGTACAATCAATGTTCTGCAGAACTTGCATACTCTCCACTTCCTCTACTTCCTTCATTTCCTGAGCCAACTTCAGAAGAGTCTTGAGTTGCTGAATTTCTTGCTTCTTCTTCTGGTCCCTCTTCTGCATTACTTGTAGAATCATTCCTTTTCAGAGCTAGGATGGTCTTTTCAAGTTTCAGCTTCCTTGCTGATCTAATGCGTGTGACCTCATCCAATTCTCTACAGGTTTCAGTAAGTTCAGCAATCAAATCCCCTTTATTAGTAGTTTTTTGTTCAGCAAGTATAGATGTTGAGACAACTTCTAATATAGAGACAAAGGGGTTGCTCTTTTTCATTCAGCATCCATTGTTGACAGAATTCTAAGATGTTGATGAAGAATTATTCCACTTATGAGAGTGGGGAAAGCAATGGGAAGCTTTGTGGCACAAGTATTAGGATGCTTTATAGTCT
Organism: Vicia sativa; assembly: GCA_021764765.1. Classification (NCBI taxonomy): domain Eukaryota; kingdom Viridiplantae; phylum Streptophyta; class Magnoliopsida; order Fabales; family Fabaceae; genus Vicia; species Vicia sativa. The sequence goes on along the minus strand of CM038796.1, from coordinate 2,361,752 downwards.
GATCAAAGATATAAGTACCATATTCAAATGGTATCTTCATGCCAACTGCATAAATAAATTTTCCCAATCCCACTAAGATAGTTGAAGTGTGGTTTGTTGGTACCCAGTTTGCTGCTCCTATTCTATGCAAAATAACATACTTCACACTTAACTTTCCAGCAGATAATTTCTCTTTCATAGGCCAGGTCCTGACTTGATTTGCAGTGATAATCCTGCATATTTGGTCATCAGTAACTTCAAGCTCACATTCTTCCTTCTCACTCCTTACTAGATATTGATTGATGATGGCAGGTGAGAATTCAACCCATTTTCCTCTAACAAATACCTTCTGAAACTCTTTACTTTTCTAGTCATCACAGTCTTCTGGGATGTTAACTATGAATTCCTTGACTAAAGTTTCATATCACTTTGGCAGCTTTGTTACTGTTTTCATCAACCCATCATCAAATATTAGGTTGATAACTTTCTTACATGCCAAGGCATATTTTCCTAGATGCCTCTCTAAGGCCAGTATCCTCTGGTAAATGTACTTCCATCTTGCAACAAAGTTGATGGAATAAAATGATATGTTGTCAGTAAGAGCATCAGAGACATTATCAGTGGACCTCTGACTTGTCTTGTCCTTCTGGGAATTCTTTCCTACAAATTGTTTGACCTCCACACAGGTGGTATGATTTGTCACTAGAGGGACCCATAAATACCAATTGTCTTTTTTTCTTATTCCCTTTCTAGTAACTTCACCTTTCTTGTTAGTAATGATACATTCAGATTTTGTTAAGTTCACATTAAATCCTTAATAATATAGTTGACTTATGGTGATTAGGTTGGAAGTCAACCCTTTGACAAATAATACACCTTCAACATTAAGAAACTTTGTATTGTGTATCTTCCCTGTTCCCTTGATTTCACCCTTCATTCCATCTCCAAAGTTAACATGACCAGGTGGATGATCTTTAAAATTGACCTATAAGTTTTGGTCTCTAGTCATATGCCTTGTGCATCCAATGTTAAAATACCAGTCTTCTATGGTCTTCACTGTTGGTGACGTGTGAGCCAAGAAACATGAGATATTAGCTTTGGGAATCCACCGTTTCCTTGGGCTAGCCTGAGTCACATTTGATTGGCGTGTAGGGTTGGGATAACCATACAACTTGAAACAAAATGGCTTTATGTGACCATGTCTTCCACAATATTGATATCTCCAGTGTTGAGGTCTTCTATTAGGTTGTCTGTAGTTGTTTCTTCTGTGATGTTGAAACATTTGATTCGACATCTTTGATTCAGCCTGAATTTGAGCAGATTCTGTAGAAGACTCCTTTGTACCATTGTATCCCAGACCACTCATGTCTCTTGCTACTCTTCCAGCTTGAAGTATCTTATCCAGTGTCTCAGATCCATAATTTAGCATCTTGACAAATTTGGTCATCTTATCAAGGTCAAACTTCAACACAGTTACTTCACTTTCTAGCTTCTTAATCATCTCTAGATGCTCCTTCTTTTTGTCTTACAGTTGTATTATGAGCTTCTTCTACTTCTCATTCTCCTGACATACTTCTACACTTTTGATGCATAGTTCTTTGTATGTAGAAGTCAGTTCCTCAAAGGTCAATTCTGCATCAATTGAGTCTCCATCAAAAATATATATACCAGTCAGAGTTGTTACATATTTGGCTGATTCCTCTTCCACCTCATTTTCAGAGTCCTCATCTGACCATAGTACATTCAAACTTTTGTCTTGTTTTTCGAGAAAGGTTGGACATTCATATTTGATGTGACCAAAGCCTCCATATTCATAACACCTTAGCTCTCTACCTTGAGTAGGTCTCTCCTCAGCTTCTGCTTTCTTCCTAGAGTTATTTGTTCCTGCTGATATCATATGGGATGTTCCTAACATTTGGTCTTGAGGTTCCCTCCATCCTTTTCAGTACTCTGTTGATTTGTCTTCCAAGAAGGACTATGGTGTTTGGCAGTCCTTCCTCAATGTCCAGATCATATTCCTCACCTTTCTCTTCAGTGTTAGACTTGAACGCTATGCATTTAGTCTTCTTCTCAGACCTCTCATTAATATCCAACTCAAATATTTGGAGAGAACCAACTAGTTCATCCACTTTCATGTTGTTGATTTCCTGAGCTTCTTCAATGGTTGTCACTTTCATATCAAATCTCTTAGGTAGAGATCTGAGCATCTTTCTCACCAGCTTCTCTTCTGGTATCTTCTCACCCAAGGCAATGCGTGCATTTTCTACTTCAAGAATATTCATATGAAATTCCTGAATGCTCTCTTCTTCTTTCATCCTTAGGTTTTCAAATTTTGAAGTGAGTAGTTGTAGCCTTAACATCTTAACTTTGGAGGTTCCTTCATGAGTAGTTATGAGAATCTCCCAAGCATTCTTGGCCACTTCACATGTATTGATCAGTTTGAAGATGTTTTTGTCAACTCCATTGAATATAGCATTTAAGGCCTTTGAGTTGGCAAAAGATAGTTCATCATCGTCCTTTGACTAGTTTTCTTCAGGCTTCAGCTCACCAGGAGGTTGATTATCAGCACCAATAATGACATAATGTGTCCATCCTTTCAGAATAGCTTTCCAAGCCCTACTGTCCAAGGACTTTATGTATGCTTCCATGCGAGGCTTCCATAGGTCATAGTTATAACCATCCATAATAGGTGGTCTATTCATAAATATTGCATCCTTGTCCACGTTACCAGAAAGTATCTTCCCTATATCTCACCCAGAGACAGTGCATGATACCTGCTCTGATACCAATCAAAATTCTGGTATCAAATATGAGATGTCGAAGGTAATGTCACGACACTAATATCTATTTTAGACACGGCTAACAGAACAGAGTTATGGAGTGCAGAAAACAATAAAAGCACAGAGAGTTTTTAACCTAGTTCGATTCTAACCAACCTACGTCTGGCGGCTTCCAAGCCAGGGATGAAGTTCACTATCAGCAATATTAGTTCAAAGCTAAACCTCCTTGTTTACACTCCTCACTTAATCACCTATCAAATGACCCTTCTACCTAAGATACCTCACTTAGATATGAGAACCTCTGCTCACTCCCTAAGTCACAAACGGTGACACTCAACAATAACAAAACTGAAGACACTCTTTAAAGACACACAACCACACTCGTTTCAAAGCTTATGGTGATTGACAACTTACAACTCAACAAACGTCCTACTCTAGTATAAATACGAGAGAGGCTCACAATTAACAATGAACAACCAAAATAATAAACAACCAATAATTAAAACCTAAGTTTCTAAATCTGGAACGGCCAAACTACAAAACAGGGTTTGCAGCCTTTAAATAGAGTAACAACAACTAAGGTTGCTTTATTCACAAGTCTTCAACGCTTCCTCTCTTTTCTCCATGAAAGCAGGACATAAAATCTCCAAGTATTTTGCTGAAGTTGTTCTCAAGCTTCCTTAATCGAAGCACACAAATAACAAACAAACTGACTTCCTAAAAATTATGAACTTAAATCAATTATGTCAGTTTCACATGTGAGGACATCTGCTGTGACATCTGCTACTTCAGTAAACTTCATGACATTTTTTGAACAGAATATTTTACCAAAATTGTTGTCAATCAATAGAACTAACACACTCTAATTTTAAGGCACAAACTATATGCTATACCGACCTTTTCATGTCGACTCATATGAGATAACTCATTTTGATGACTCTATAGCACCTCACATTACAAATTAATTTTGTAAAGATAAATTAAGTTAAACTTTAATTCAAATATAACATAGAGTCAATCGATTAGACTATAACCTAACCATCATTAATATGCACACACCAAATCTAATAGTATTAAGTGTAAAAAGGTTTATTAAGAAAATCTCTAAATTACATAACTTATTTTGTTATATAGAAATCGATTCTGTATAGAAATCCTTCATCATAATTTCCTAAACCCTAAAAATTGATTATGTATAGAAATACTTTTAAATTTATAAAAAGTAATATACAAGAACTATACAACAACGTGTGCATAACACAAAATTCAATATACGATCTGTAGGACATAGAAAAAGTAATGAAGCCAATATTGAGTGATTTATGGAAAGGAGTTATTTTCCCTCAGAGTACACCAAGACTTGCCAAGAGAACGAACGTTTCTGTACCTTACATTATTAGATTGTACGAACACGTGGGAGGAATTTATGGTGAAATTGCCAATTCTTGCAACCCTTCTATGGGGGACCTCTTTTAATAGAAAGGGATTTGTTGTTTTTTTGGGGGTCCCATTCCAATTTCAACACCATATAGCATAAATATGGGTATGCATTGTACTGTACAGTTTTGATTTGACTAAGGGATACACTTCTTTTGTCTTGCCCCACACAGTCAATTCGGTCCAACATGATTCACGTATGATAGTGATTGTGTTATAATGAAAGGTCATTCTTGCATGAGGAGGATTCACGTGTCATGTCATGTTGGTATACTATTGTAATCTATTTTGGAGCAGAGAATACGTGGGCAACTAGAAAACTTTTTTATTTATGTTTCATTTGTTATATTTATTTTAAAGAAAAAATACACACACAATGTAAGGTAATTTTAAAGATGACCACGAAGATATAGAATGGTCTTTTTCTTTGGTTCGGCGTGAAGAGCATATTTGCATACATTTCGTCTTGATTTCACGCGACTATTGTAAATGTGAGGTTTTAAATGATATATTTTTACAGTAAAAGTTGAGTGTATAGGATTTAGAACATAGATAAAGAGACAAGTAGATAAATAAACATATAATTAGCCAGTCAAACAAATAGAGAGAGTGTATAGGATTTAGAATATATATATATATATATATATATATATATATATATATATATATATATATATATATATATATATATATATATATATATATATATATATATATATATATATATATAGAGAGAGAGAGATTTTGAGATTTTTTACTGTACTGATTTATATTAACTTTGTTAGTAAGTTAAGGGTTAAGAAATATTTCAAACACCTCGATAAAGTGTAATGTTATTCACAATTAAAATATAATATGTTTTTGCATGTAGATATCATGCAAACATAACCTAAGTGATTACATAATTCATCTAAAAGTTTTCCCGATAAAATGTGAGAACACTGTTGCACTTCAAAATTTATTCTCTTTATTTAGACTTATGTTTCATCATAAACATCATGTTGCATTGCATTCATACATTGTGATAGGATCAAAGTCCTTTGATTCTCAAGTCCTGTACAAGCTATGGAAGTTGATGGTGTGAATATTTTATTCTAAGAGAGTCTCAAGTTCTCATGTCTTTGGATCCTTTAAGTCATAATGATATATTATGGCTCAAGGCATCTCATTTGTCTCATGAATTTATCAAGAGTTGAAGTTTTGCACAGAATTTGAGAGGAATTCATTTGTGTCATTCATCTGATAAAATTAGAGTGTTGGCTCATTATAAAGTTTGAAGCTGGGATAAGTCAATTATTTGAAGCATCATCTTCCTATTATCATTTGTGCTATCATGGTTCAAAGAATTTCTCAGTTCATTTAAAAGATTTGAGGTTTTGAAGCTTGATTGGGCATCTCCTAATACAAGGTGCAAAATTAGGGTTTTGGATATAATCAAGATTTCTTCAGATTTTTCACTCAAACATGATTTCATGTGTTTCTATATGTTGTTGAGCATCCATGGTTGAAAGATTGAGGTTCAATTTTGATTGGAAGCAAGTCAATTGATCACAATGGGCAAAATGGTCATTTTGGTCAAAATCAGTCAAAGTCAGATTGACCAAGTGGAATTTTGGTCAACCATCAATTCAAATATCCTCTTTTCATATTTCATGACCAAACTTATCTTTGAATCGAGGAAATTAAAGAAATTGGAGTTAACTTGTTCTTAAAGTTATTTGAAGTTTGAAAAATTCCAAGTGTTCACCCTAAGAACTTTGACATGTCATAACTTTCTCAATTTTTCAATGGTTTCATACCATACATTTTTGGAAAGCTTGGAAAAAATTCTACAAGTTTTCCAATGTGTAAAATTTCTCAAAAATGTACCATTTGAGAGATATTTGAGTTTGAAGTTTTGTGCACAAAATATACAAAGTGCTGGTCATGGCTTGCCTTCCTTTTGCCTTCTACGCACGTAATTTCAACAAATAGGTGGCGTGCAAAATGTGAGAGCCTATATATTTTGATTTAATTCAAATTTTAAAAATGTGCTTCGTGCATTTTGAAGTTGACATGGAGAGCTTTGCTACAAGCTTTGAATCACCTCAACCGGCCAATTATTGATCAAGTTATGATCATTGCAAATTCGTGTCAAAACCCAATCACCATGCACACTCCTGCGCGCGCAAACCTTGCCATGACTTGTTTTTATTAAACTTTTGAAGATGATATCCCACTCAATACTTCATCATTTACCATGATTCAAAGCTCATTTTTGAGATCAATGAGAGCTCTATCCATGGCCTAAGTTGCAAGGAAAACGCACGAGTTAATTGTGAATGGCTCAAGCTCCAAGTTGGATGGTGAGACTTGTGCAATACCATGGTCATTTTTCAGGTTTTGTGCATTTTTGTGTGTTATTTGATTACAAGTCATGTAGCTACTTGCCTTGCACGACTTCAGTGCTTCATTCCTTGCCAAAAGAAGCCCAGCATATGAATCATAGGCATGGTACCATATTCCCTCAAATATAGCCATTTTAGGCAATTTTGTGATTTTTGAAAATTCTCTCATGCTTTTAGTATCAAGCCAGCTCATCATTCGCACCTCCTATACTCTGATTCCACTCACTATAAGCTTGCCAAAACGCACAAAACTTGAGCTAAGAGCAAACAAAACGCAAGCATTCCACTCACCCTTTATTTTTCTGACTTTTTGCAAATAACATCAAAAAAGATTTCTGAGCAACAAAGACCACAATGCCCTCACTCTCTGAGCTCTATATAATCTCACAAGCTCATCCTTCCAAACCCTAGACACCTCCTCTCATCAAAAACCAGATCTGAACTCTTCATTCTTTTTCTTCGAAGCTTCAGTTTCTTTCATTCCAAAGCTATTTTCTCCATTCATTACTCTTCATTGAAGTTTAAAAGGTCAAGAGAAATGGTTTTCTTATTGTTCAGAAGCACCAGTTGAGTTTATTTCTCAACTCAAGAGGTAAGTTTTCAAACTTGAATCTCCATTTTCAGTTGGTTTTTGTTGAAATAAAGCATGTATGCGTGTGTATAGCTGGCCAAACAATAGGTTTGATTTTGCTTGTTTGTGAAGCATGTTGCATAATATGAAGTTTTGAAAATTTGCATTTGGATGACTTTTGCATTTTTCGTGGCTTGATTTCTTGATGTGTGGTTGATATTTTTGAAATCTATAAGTTGTTACTTGTTCCTTGCCATGTGATCTTCATTTTGTGCTTTGAATCGTGAAAAATGGCTGAGAAATAAGCAAGATACGATGTTCTGAAGTTGGGTGTGTGGTATGTGTTGTTACGCGCGGTTAGGGCATGACATGAGGTTGAAGATGACTGCGTGGCAACATCTCATTGGTTGTGTTCTTGTTTTAATATTTTTGAAATAATTGATTTGCTAATTTTATTTTCTTGATAAAAACTTCATAAAAAATTCTAAAAACATTATGATTGGTTTAGAATATTATTTCTGACTTTGTGTATTTTTTTATAATTTTTGAGAATTATTTGATTGGTGAAAATAATTAGAGTTTAATTAATTAATTTTTGTGTAACATTTTCATTAATTTTTGTTAAAATTATTTTCAAGGTACAAAAATTACACAAAAATTATTTTAGGCTATTTGATTGGTCTATTTTTTATCTCTGATTTTTATTTCATATTTTCCTAATTTTTGATTAATTTTAGAAAATATGTGAATAATAGCTTATTTTTGCAATTTGATTGATTTTAAAATACGTTTTCAAGTATAAAAAATTCACCAATTTTATTTTGGTCGTTTTTCATGATGTGTAATTGGTTTCTGACCTTGGATTAATTTTCTAGCATTTTTTCTTTTCTGAATATTTTTCATGGTTTATTTGATATATTAATCTTTCTAGATTTAATTTTCAATAATTTTTATTAATCATAAATGCCAAAATTGATTTTCTGACCTTTTGAGGTTCATATCTTGATGTTTGAATTTTGATTTGAATTTTTCTTGAAAGGATCATATTTGTTTGGAATTTTTTATTTAATTTGATCAATTGTGTGGTTTAGGTTGCTTAGGCCTCAAGTTAGGGTTCATATGCTAACTTCTGTTGACTTTCAAGTCAACTTTTGATTATATTAGGGTTGAATGATCCCTTAGGATTCTAGAACAATTTTTTTATAGATTTTATGCCTTGATTTTATATTTTTCCAACATTGCTAAATTAGGGTTTCTAGTTTGATCATCTTGTGAACATTGCTTGCTTGTGCATTTTCATTCTCTACTTGAACCTTGCCAATTTTAATTTGTGCTTGTTGTTTCTGGCTTTTAATAGTCATAAGAATGTTGTGATATTTTTATTTTTATTTTACAAGTCTTGTTGCTATTTTTGAACCAAGTATCTCTTCCATAGATGCATTGGTGTTTCTTTTGACTTAGAGGTATATTGGAATGTATTTATGCAACCCTTGGGGAATCAATTTCTCTTTTATTTTCATCCTCATATCTGATTTAGGAATTTGAGTTCATCAATGAACAATTCACTTCCCCTAAAAATACTTTCTTCTTCAATTTTGTTTGATGGTTGATCATAATCATGGTTTAGGAGGTAGCTTCCATGCACCACCTTTAATACCTTATGTGAAGTAACTTGGTTCATGATCCATTTTTTATTTTGATCTTGAAAGTTTTATTTGTTATAATTTAATTTCTTCTATGAACCGATGAATGACATTCCATTGTCACTTCATCTTGGTCTCTTCTTTGAAGCTAAATTGGCTACCCTTGTAGTCTTGATTTTATTTTTTCTTTGAATTGTGAATATTGATCTTATGATCATTGTCCTCTTGAGGTATCTTGATGTTGGTTTAATCCCTATAGCATTTAAGAACCTTAATTTTAATGCAATTTAATCATGTATCTCTTTATGCATAAGGGACTAAATTTGTACATTGTCATGACACTTTAGCATGTTAGATTAGTAGCATTGCTTGGAGTTCTTATAATCTCATGATAGATACTTATAATAGGGATATTCCACTTCCCTAGGACCTATAGGTATCAAATCTTCTTTCCACACTTAATTTATATCATCCATCATTGATTTTAGACAAGTTTTTATTTTTTTTCATCTTTCATCTTTCATATTTCATTTTTGCCTGCACTTGTATCGATTGAATTTGTTTTCCTTAAGTGATTTATCCGTGAATCTTTCTTATATATGTTTGTATGATTTTATTGATGTATTGGTGCATTTGATACTGTACTGTATGTCTCTTAACCTTGCATTGTACATTTGTTTTCATTTATTCCTTTTCTTGGCTTCTTTTGACTTGTAAACGCTTTCTAGGTCAAAGTTTCGACTAGTTTTTGTACTAGCTTTGTGATTGCATCCTCGTGATATTTTCTTTGTAATTTGATTGTGAATTATTTTATGTGATATTTCTACTGCAATAAATTTATCTTGACACTTTCTTTGCATGTTGTGTATATCACACACTCGTACCCACTTAACCACACACAATTATTGCATTTTTGTGCACTCCTGTAGAGTTTTGTTTGCAAATTTTTTATGGATTTGTTTACATGATGTGTGATTTATTATCATGTTAGCTACTGACTTTTATGTCATTTTACTTTTTAATTCTTCCTTCATCTCATCTATGCTTAAAATCTCACACAATTTGCTATGCGTATGCTTTTAGGACTAGTTTTGACCTAGTTTGTGTACTAACTTTGTATGCACATCTTCATAGTGATGTTTGATGTTTGTTTATGGTTTTTATAAGCATTGTATATATATGTTATGTCTACTGACCTCACTTCATAAGATACCATGCATGATTGTTCACTCACTTATTTCCACTTCATCTTATTCTCTTCTTTCTTTGTCTTTTGTTGGTGTTTTGTTTGTGTGCTTTTGCCAAAGCACTTTATTTGCTTCTTCCATTATTCTCATTTGGTTTTTTAAACAAGATGATTGATATTATATATTTCCCTTAGGATCACTCGATTAAGTTAGTTATCGAGTTTAGACATTAGGCTAAGTATCCATGCATGCCAACATTAGGTAGATAATCTAAGTAGTCCCCATTGTTCATACCTATATCTTAGGAACAACTTTATATGAAAATAATTAGGATTAGAAATAAGTTAGCTTCCCTTAGCTATTTTACCTTTTTCCTTTTGCATCCTTAAAATTAAAATCTTGTTTTGTCAAGTGCATTAAAATATACTAATAATATTGAAACTTTTTTCCAAAGTAAAAGATACAAACCAAATCCTGTAGTGTCTTAGGATGTTCCGTCGTCCCTTCTGTTGTTGACGTTCTGTCGTCCCTTCTGTTGCTGACGTTCAGTCATCCCTTCTGTTGCTAACGTTTCTTCGTTCGTGTTGTTGCTGACGTTCAGTTGTCCCTGCTGTTGCTGACGTTTCGTCATCCCTGTCTGCTAACGTTCTGTTGTCCCGTTTGTAGCTGATGTTTCGTCATCATGGGGGTGTTTCTCCATCTTTGTTTGTTGTCTCGTCTTCTAAAATAAAAAACACAAACCAACCAAAATATGTGAGTCGAACTATGGTGCTCTGACTTTCCCATTGCACGAGGGAATACGTAGGCATCCTGTTGAGGGGCTTGATTGAGCAATCTTTGTAAAAACTTCCTTCTTTTCCCCGTGTTTCTTTATTTTTATTTCTTTTTTTGCATGCATTATACCTCATATACAGATATAGTAAGACTTTTGCACCCAATAGATAGAAAATAAAAGCGGATACCGTAGAGTACTACGGACGTGTGGGGTGCTAATACATTCCCCTCACGTAACAGACTTCCTTACCCGATCTCTTGGTCGCAAGACCATGATTTCTCCATCTCAGGTTTACTCGATGTTTACCTTTCCCTTTCGGCGGGATAAAAACGTTCGATTGGGACTTCATTGATATATATTTTCTTTGATTTTTGGCTGGTTGTTTCAGTTGGCGACTTCAATGGGACAATTGACCTATTGTTGGTCCATTCAGAAGTCGATCCTAGCTTTTGTTTTCATTTCTTTTAGGTGTTTTGTTTGTTTATTTCTTGCTTTATAGCTTATTATTACTTATATATATATACACACACACACACGCACACACACTTGTGTATGTTTGCATGCATTTGCATCTGGATCTGGCTATATTATTTTGTCTGCTGCTGTGTTGTAGTTTTTTTTGGGTGGGTAGGAGTTACAAGAGGTAAAAGGCCCACTACCCAGGCCAGTGACATATAGGATAGACGAATGTTCATGTCGACTCCCGCATCCTGTGATGCGTGTGAGGAGGCATGAAGTACCAAACTTCGACGAGGTTCGATTGAAGGTACTTTCGCCCTACACCATTTGTGTAGTAAGTGAAGCGCTCGATATAGGGCTATCGACTTTGTTTATCATTAGGTTCCTTGTTGTGTCTAGAATTACCCGTGAGTTTAGGTTGGGACAGGTATAGAAGCTAACTATTGTTACTTGGTTCTCTGATGTTCTGAAGTGTTCCCAGTTTTTGGTCCTGTTACATGTGGTTTTGGTCTCCCTTATCAGCACAAAAATATTCAGAAAATGGAGCTTTGGTCCTATTGCATTCATGAAACATTTTACAAACTGCATTTTTTTAACATACATGTTTTATCATTTCCAGGATTACTAGTTTCCGAGTCTAGTTGTTGGGCCACCTCTGAAGATGGATACTAAGAAGACGAGAAATTACAGACGTCGCCCAATGTACAAGTTTCATGCGTCAACTCTTGAGAATATGATTTTGTTGGCCAAGAAGTCTCCTCCTGAGATTGTTGTTGAGTTCACTAAGGACTATGGAAGAATCCTGTCATATTTGAAGTACCCTCTCAGTGAGTACCAAGAGGATGGTCTCAAGGCTTCGTTTCAATTTTTGACTGTGAATTGAGGTGCTTCGTGTTCTCTGATTATTTGTTGATGCCTGTAATACGGTGAACTGACTTTGAGATTTTTGTTTTGTTTTTTATCGCAAAATGTTGCGGATAACAAGAGTCGCCACCGACTTTTGTTTTATCCAATTAAGGGAAGGTGAAAAGAACAGGAAAAGACCTTCGTTAGATTCTGAGTAAGGGAGAAGGTTATGAAAAGGGTAGGTATTAGCACCCCTTTCCATCCGTAGTTTATCTACGGGCTCTTAGTTGCTTTTAGCTCACTTTAAAATTGTTTTCTGTGTGTTTGACAAAAATGCTTTGAAAATGCAAATGCATTTCTCTTTGACTTTGTAATGATTCATGTAGGAATGTCTACAAAGTGTTCAGAAATGTTTTGTTTTGAAAAGTGTTTGAACTTTGACAAAAAGTGTGAGGTGTGAAAAATATTTTGATAGAGCAAGCAACTAAAAGTCTTATTACCTACTCAGAATGGTCGTTTTCGTATTATTTTACTTTCCTTTAGAATAGTGTTATCCATACCATTAGTTGGTAGGTAACCCTGCTCGTTAGATGTAGAAGGGACATTCGAAGGGACATCAGATGGTCATAGAAGGCAACTTGTAGGAGTATCCTAGCACATTCGAAGGGACGATCATCACTTTTCGTAGGCAACAATCGAGGGACGAGATTATGTATTCGTAGGCGACATCGTGGGTCTATGATCTTTGTATCGAAGGGACTATGATGATATGTTTCATAGGCAACGGTGCTAGGATACCTCTACGTTCGAGGGACTTGACCATTTATATTCGTAAGGCAACGAGAGAGAATTACTCTAAGGGGTGCATGTGTGAAGAGAGTGTGTTGAATTCAGATATATTATCTTGGAATTAGAAGTGATCTATGTTCTTTTTTTATCTTGCCATACACGCCTAGTTACTAGCAGTTTATAGGGTGCGGAAAGTAAATTGCGGAAAGTAAAGTGCGGAAAAGGTAAATGTCCTACGCTATTACATGACTTTGGGGCAGTTACATAATAGGAGTGCGGAAAGTAAAAGTCCTATTTAAACTATTACATCCCATGAGCAGTTACATAATATTGGAAAAGAATGCGAGAAAATAAATCCTAACTATTACAACCTGTAAGCAGATACATAATAATCGAAAAATATAAGAAACTCGCATAAGAGAAAAATATGTTAGTAAAAGAAAGTTTTGAATGAAAAAAAATGTTTTTGGGTTGGCAATGATAATTAGATGATAGATTAATTTTTTGGGGATTTTTTGGATCGTTTTTGATAGGGAAAAGCAATTAAAAGTTAATTTAATGGTTAATTAACAATTAATTAAAATATGCATGCAAAAATATTAATTTTAGTGTCAAAAATTAAATAAACATTTTTCTGATTAAAATGCAAAAGGAAAATATTTTTGGTGATTTTTAAATGCATGAGAAAATTATTTGAAGATAACATAAATTAGAATGAAAATATTAAAAGAAAAATAGAAAAATGTTAGTTTTGGAAAACTGTTAAAAAAAGAATGCTGGCAGCCAGGATCGAACCCAGGACCTCTCGGCTATCAAACTTGCAAGGAATCTTATAACACATGGGAGGAGCAAACATATAGGGATGAAGCTTCATTACTTGAGGGAGCTGGTGTGTGAAGGACATCTGAAGCTAGCTCATTGTCGAAGCGAAGAACAACTTCAGATTTGTTGACAAAGGCGGTAAAAAACGAAGTGTTCAAGAGGCTTGTGAAGAAATTGAGCTTGAGGAATGTGGAGCACTTGACTTAAGGTGTGTGTTGAATGTAGTGTGTAAGTCAAGTGTAGTAGGCTTCAGACGCTATTTTAGAAAACAGCTTAAGTAAATAAGATGTTCTGCACTGAAGTAGAAAAATGAAGTTTCGAAGAGGAAATCGGTTTCCAGTTTTGAGGAAACTGGTTTTTGCCGCGAATTTCAGTTTGGCAGTTTTTCTTGTTTTTGTTGTGTTGTTTTTAATTGTGTTTTGAGTGGACACTATATAAACACTCTCTCTCATGTAATGTGTAACAATCATAATGTCATTGTGAATAATATAATCGATTTTCTTCTCAATTACTCTCTCTCTCTCTCAATTCTCTATTTTCTCTCTAAACTTCATCTTCTCCAATTACACTTTTCATCATTGACCTATCCCAATTGTGAATGTTCCAACAATACTTTCTATCTTTCATTATTGTAATAAGCGTTTGATTTAATTTTTTTTCTCTGAAGCTTGCTTCTGCGTTTTTCTAGAAGAGAAGAAGAAGTTTGTGTGGTTTTGATCCATGCTTTTGTTATTGAAGAAAGATTAATACATATTTAAATTATAAAAAAAAAATGTCAATTTACATACTATTGAAATACACGTGGCTGTATCAACTTACGTTCATCCTTTTGATTTCTATTATCTATTCATTTTTAAGTACTATTATTGTATTGGATAGTGTGATAATTTTATGTTGAATTACTCTTGCAAAACTTGTTGGTACTGGCTATCTCAAACTGATAAGAATTTTGTTTAGCATTTACTTTATTTAAGTTTATTTAAGTTAATTTTTTATGGTGTGATTCTTTTTATTTGTTAAATTAGATTGTATAGTTAGTGTTATAAATCAAATAGCCAAAGCCCATAAAATGTTGCAGCCACAAATATATGTATATGTGTAACCGTGAATAACATTTTCATTTAGTTTTATCTATTTTTGTTTAACTTTTAATTAGCTAAACTTAATTGATTTAGTTAGATTATTTAATTGGTATTGGTTAATTAATGTAGTTTATTAGATTGTTATTTATTAATTCAATTTATTTAATTATTTAGTAAAAAAAATACTTTTAATTTGTTAACTTAAGTTAATTTTTCTTAGATTAATTTAGGTTAGCCTATTTTCTTTCTAAATAAAAAAATATAAAAATTCAAAAATATGCCATTTAATTAATTTGTTTATTTTAGAGAATTTATTAGTTTGTATATAATTTACACTTGTACATTAGTATCACTAATTAAAAATTAAACTTTACTAACCAAAATCATAAAAACATTTTATTTTCCCATCTCCACTCAAATTACAAACAACCTTTTTAGCCATTAAACACATATTTACAAGAGGTGTACTATAGATTCATAGGCCGCTAATACATTCCTTTTATATAATTAATCCTAATATTCTTATTTTTTTATTCAGTAATGCTATGTGTACACTGAAATAACCTACACCGTATTTACACCGTAGTCATTTCAAATTATATTCAGTGTGACACAAAAACCAATATAAGAAAAGAAATTATTAGAAAAATAAAAGTATGTGTAATAGTATACAAATACGGTGTGATTGTAGCTTTTTGGTGTAATTTTAGCATTTCTCTTTTTTATTTTTATGGGTTTTATTCGCGTTTTTCTCACTTTTCGTTAGAAACAATAAAGTGCAGTGACGAGTCTTGCTTTTTGCGAGTTAAGTTAATTAATAATTTAATCTCCATTTTTTCAGGGCTACACCATGCCTTCTTTCTCATTCCCTTGTTATCTCAGTTTCTATACTACCATCCATGGTCCTTCGACACTACTTCCTACCAGCTCATTCCCTCCTTGATTTTTGAATCCCTTGTTTCCATCTTCATTACTCCCTATATCATTGTTCATTGATTTCTCAGGGAAACCTTTGACTATATTTTCCACAATCAGTGCACAACATATGCAGGTCTTCGTACTCTATGTTGTATTTTCTATCCGTGATCTTAAACATGGCAAACAAATTTTCACATACTATAAATAAGTCTTCCAATTTTTAATTATATTCTTTCTGTTCATTTTTAAGTGTCATTTTTTTATTTCTTTTTAAGTGTTATTTTAAAGTTCAAGTAGTTTTATCAAAATTATCCCTATTTATTTTTTAAGAAAAAAAAGTTAAATACTTAAAAGTTAAGTGTATTTAAAAAATTGTTTAAAAAAGAGAAATGCTAAAAGTTTACGGAAAAAGTGAGTAGGAAAGTGAAGAAAATCAAGTGACATGTTGTAATTGGATGAGCTCTTTTAATAACCACCCACCCATGTATTGTAATAAACCATAACCAACTCAATATATATAATAACATTAATGAATGACCATGATTATTCTTGTAATTCGTTATGCACTCTTATCGTATCAAATAACGCCTTTTTTAAAAAAATATCAACAATTATTAGTTGTTTTAGTAATAAAAAAATTCAAAAAGTAACACGAAGAGAATATCATTTCAAAATGTGAAAGAAGAGATTTTTTCTTACTGGCATAAGGACAAGATAGGAGTAGACAATCGGTTGGTTTTTGAAAAACTTAAATCTGACGTAAATTGAGGTTTCATTATTAAAATTCAATTTCAATTTTTTGCGGGTCAGATTTAATCGATTTAACAGGTAAAATGGGTGAATTTAATCAGTTTCATATTTATTGTAACAAATCTAAAAAAATACTCATCTTATATAAAATTCTAAATATTTATCTTTTAATTTTTTATAAAAAAACTATCAAAAGTTTAGAATAACTCAAAGAAGAATTATTATTTTTATTATTATTAAAAAGCATTATTATCATGTTATAACATTTCAAATATTTCTTTAAAAAAAACATTTCAAATATTATTTAATATTAATTTGATGATTATCATGCTTTAAATAACAAATTAAATAACACTCAAAATTTTATATTGTATATCTTGTAATTTTGTGAATATACAATTCAACTATTAAATTATAAAAAGGATAATAACTTAATAATGTTATGAAAATAATGAGAAATAATATAATAATAGAGTAGAGATGAAGGAGAGAAAGAGAAGAGAGAAAATAAGATTATATTATTCTCATAATCAGTGTCGATTTCATGTACAATATGAATCATAATTATATGACATATGTAATAAATAGAAAATCAATTAAAATCTCTTAATTGATGGAAATCCATAATAATTTCATTTATAACACTCCCTCTTGAATGTCCATAAAGAATATGCCGTTATAATCTTGCTAGAAAAACCTAATGGAAAAAATTCTAGTGAAGGAAAAAGAGTACAAAATTCTTTGTGAGGGAATTACCTCGTTACTAATCATTCACTACAAAAAAAAAAAAAGAAGAAGTCATCCACCACGGCCAGAAAACTGTGGTTATATGCAAAATAACTGTGGTTGTAAGCTTTAGCCACAGTTTGGCCACAAATAAGCAACTATGGGATATGCAGTCGTGGCCTAAAATATACGTTATGATTTTCGTGTTTGGGCCACATTTTATATACATATGTGGCTTGATTAAGCCACAATTTAGGTCTATAGGTTATCGGGAGACAAACATCCATTATTCAACTGTATTTCTTGGATGTTTGTTCAGGATAAGTCTCATTAAAATCTTACTAGTAAAAATCCATTGGGAAAAAAATCTAGTGAAGGAAAAAGAGTACAATATCTTTTTAGAAAAATTCATTTCTTCCCCCTCAGCTGAACAAATTCATTTCGCCCCCTCAGCTGAACGATCTTTTATTCGGCGATGAAAACCAATCTTTTGCACTAAGGTTTGCAAGATGAGGTTTGAAAGATGAACAAGTTTGTTGAAGCTTAAATGACCATTTTCCTGAAGATAATGAGTGAAAAAAACTTTAGAGAAATGTGTTTTGTTCGACCTCCATTAATGTAACAATCTTTTAATTTAGTAATGCATGCATTATTATCATTATATATGGTTGTATTTCTTTCTATAAGTCAAATCACAAATCTTTTGTGTGTGTTGAATTTGGGATCTCAATCAAGCTCATTCTCGACATGCCTCACGTAGTGGTAAAAATTTCTTCATAATTAGATGAAGTTGTTGCTATGATTAGTTTCGCATGTCTACATGAAATAGTTGTACCATCAGAAGTAAACAAAAAGTCTATGTGATGTACCTTTATAAGGATTTGACAAGTAACTTATTTCTACATAACTTGTTAAATCTAATTTGAATACTTTAGAATAACAAACTCATAAAATTGTGTTATTCTCATAATCAGTGTCGATTTCATGTACAATATGAGTCATATTTATAGAACATATGTAATAAATAAAAAATCAATTGAAATCTTCTAATTAATGTACATGCTTAATCATTTCATTTATAACAGATAATATTATGAACCCCATTTTTATAATGGTTCAACTCTATAGTAATAAAAATATAAAATAAATATTAGTTAACTGCGGTCGAGTTCGACGAATCCAAAATAATCATTTGAGCTCGACCGAATCGACGATATACTATCCAAATTAAATAATTCAATCAACCCAACATCCGATCCAATTTAATTCGTATACACAAAAAAAACAATAGATCGGTCGTTCCGATCGAACGGTTCAAATTTGTCCACTCCTGTAACAAGAAATGACTATCAATCTTGTGCGCAATTATAGAATTTAAAAACCACGTTCATTGTCAGACGTTAAAAATAATTTTGTAGTCATTTTAATATCCACATAAAGGTCCACATGCCTTAGAACGTGAAGAGAATCTTTTTTCTTCTTTCTATTATATAGATAAGGCAAGATAAGGAAGATATATTTCATTATTATTGAATAGCATCAATCAATCAATATACTAGTACCATTCAATAAAATTCTTGTGAAGCTACATTTTCTTCTACTTTGTAATCCATCTGATTCTATTTATCTATTTATTTATAAAAAAAAATTTATTTTTTATATTTAGTGAATAAGTAATATCTGAATAATATATATGCTATACATATTAGTTATTAAAAAAATTAATAAAATCATTGTTTTCTTATAAATAGAGCAAAAAAAATATTTTCTCATATTAGTTATTAAAAAAATTAAGAAAATAACTTTTTTCTTATAAATAGAGAAAAAAATTTATTTTCTTTCCATACCAATTTCTCAAATTACTCTTAGCTTTAATCTAAGATTAAAGAGATCATTTATTAAAAAGTGAACAATACCTTAAACAAAAGGGGTAGCACATAAGTGTCTAAATGAAAAATACAATAAGTAGTAAACACTTGAAAACAACGACAAATAAAACAAAAGGATCATTTTAAATTAACTCATTTACGAACAAGACCATTATTCTTGGTAGCTCCATGTGATTGAAACATGTCATTATAATCTGATGGTCCATATGGTTCAAATAGCTCTGCAAAATAATTCTTCTTCCTTTTGGGGTTACATTTCATGTCTTTGCACAACTGATCAGTATACCATATTCCACAACTAACAATGCATGTTCTCCCAAAATATTGTCTAGCATAATGCTTCATGTTCTCTTCCCATAATTTGACATCCCTTTCCATCTCTTTAATACTTGGCAATTCAATATTTCCATCTAAAAATTGTGCTACCCACTGACATCCAATTTCATTAGTAAAAACATTTGATATGCTCTCAGTGTATCCTATCATTGCCACTTGTGGAATTCGAGGATGAATTATATGCCTGGAATTCCAAACATATATTCATTTTAGAAAATTATATGTTTGTCTCCTAAAAGCTATGAAACACGAACACAGATATTAGACAATAACATCAACACTGACAATAATTAAAAAAATGAATAAATTTGTTAGAGTTTACTATCAATTAGGCCAATGGAACGTCACTCTTTATGTCCACACACCAATTTACTGACTTTTCAGTGCTGTCGATGCTACTTAACTTAAAAATGTAAGAAATAAAAATGTATCAAACTTTACTAACCTGTAAAGGGAAACAGATGATTTTTCTGGCATACTAAAGTACTTTTGGAATATTGGAGATTTGAAAATGCTCCTAATCTTTTGATCACCTTTATAACCTGTAGCAAAAATAACTAAGTCCGATTCTATAGGCTTAGCATCTCCATCAATAATCAAACCTTCATTGCAGAAGCTTAAGCTTTGAGATTTCTTTATCTTGATGGATCCTTCTTTTAGTTTGTCAAAAAAGAAGTCAGGAAACAAGCCAAATTGACATGCAGAGAGTTCTTGATGAAAACTGTGATTAGGTACAATTCCATACTCTTTCAGTGGCAATTTCCATTTCAGATATGTTTCAACAAGTTTTGAAATTGCCCATCTCTGAAAAATCATGAGTGCAAGTAGATAAGATGATACAAAAATCTACATGCGGAAAGTGTTGGTTGTAAAATGTAGCTTACCAATGGGGAAAGTAAAGTGGCTAGAAGGAAAAGAAACAAGTTTTCCCCAGGCTTGTGAACTAAAAGTTCTGCAAAACGGCTGTAATAGAAATATCCAATACTAATGCTCCAAATGCTAAATTCGAGTAGAAACCAATGTGCGTTTCTATAGATAATCGTACAAGGACGGGTGACTCCTATAGAAAATCAAGAAACGTGAACATGTGTTACACAACAAATTAACATAACTTGATATCAAGAATTATATTCTCACCATTTGCATCTGCACATTCAGCGGCTATATCAAGACCTGATTTTCCCGAGCCTACTACTGTAACCCTCTTGTTTTTTATCATTTCAGCAGCAAACTTGTTATCCAAGGAAGAGAAGTCCATAGAATGGATAACTTTACCCTTGAAAATTTCCGGACCTTTTCCAAGAGGGAACTCAGGAAAGTTTGGAAAACCACTATATTTTCCAATGCAAAGAATAACAAACTCAGCCTTGTGCACCTATATTTACCAATATCATAATCAGTTGAATTAATTGTTAAATTAACATATTCTCAAAGCTTTTTTACCAAAATAAATATTATAGATAAATTTTAAACATTTTTGTGCGTAAAATTTTAGAAATTTTTATGGAATAAAATAATTATAGTGATGCTTTCTTGTTTGTTTGTTTTCCGGCGCATTCAAAAATTGTTTGTCAACTCATCGTATACAAACTTATTATTGAACTATTTAGATAAAAATATAATTTAAAAAACAAAAAAAAATTTCATCGATTTCTTTTGAAAAATATTAAAGGGGACTAAAACTATTTAAATTTAAAATAGACAGATTGGTACTGATACTGTTTAAATTTAAAATAAGAGAACTAATTTCGTGAATAAGAGTAAATAATGGGCCAAAATTATAATTTAACATTTTTTTCTTCTTCTTTCTTTAAAGAAAGTTATACAACATCTATATATATTGTTAATTGTATGAAAATATAATTGAAAGACTAATTCTATGAAATTATTAAATTTAATAAGTTGTCAACAATACTTTTAGATTTTAGATCTTAGCATTATTCTTGTTTGGTAATGCTATGAAAATATGAAATTAACCAAACATCTACAAATATTACTATTACTATTATATACATACCTCTGTTGAAAAATTCTTAGTATCTTCCACCGTAATATGCCATTTTCCTTTAGAGCCGAAAGGAATGCCATTCCCACTCCACAATTCCCATGACTTCATTTCTTCATGAGACTCTCCAACATAATCAATATCAATAACTTTGGAGTTGAATCTTATATAAGGAAGAATGGAAAATTTTTGAGCATACGAGTTAAGATAATCTAGCACTTGCTTATTGTCTGGTCGATCTTCTTTTATAGAAGAATCCCATGGAAAATCTGAAAACTGATAGGTTTGTTTAGAGTTTTGAAGTTTGGTAGATCCAATAGTATGTCTCCATACTCCTCCAATGCCTTCATCAGCTTCATACACAATTGGACTATAACCAAGCTGTACAACATATTTGCAAGCAAGTAATCCACTGATTCCTGTTCCAATTATTGCAACCCTTTTCTCCATTTTTAGATGATAACACTAATTGATTTTGGTATGCCTATTCTCTCCTCTCTTGAACTAAGATGAAGTAGATAGAAGCTAATGTTTTTAAATAAATACATTCAGCCATGGACCACGACTATTAAAATATTTAACTTGTCCTCTGCATGCTTAACATGGGGCAATACATTAATTTTTTTAAAGGCAAAATTGAGTATTTTTACACACAAATATAAAGACTAATTTTCCGAATCGTACAAATTACCATAGTCGACAAAATTCTTCTAAAAAAATCGACATTATTGTTTAATGTTAAGTTCAAACTTAAAACTTTTAAATAATTTGAAAAAAATTTCTTAATATATTATCCAAATATATAAATGAATTGAATATAGATATTTTTGTTTAATTTATGATAAAAAATAATTATAAATAAAATTAATCATCTATCAAAAGAATTTACTACGTTTATATAAAAGAAAGGTTTTATCATTGATTGTTTCCTTACTACGTTTATATAAAAGAAAGGTTTTATCATTGATTGTTTCCAGGGATGCTCACGTGAATAAATAGGTACCGACCCTACTCAGTTTGTTGGTTACACAGAAAACAAGAGTAAGCACGCTTACGATTTTGCAGTCTTTTTGGTATCTTAGTGTAAAACAGTATTGTAGTTTGCCCATGAGAAACTCGTGGTTACGTTTTTATTTCGTAAATATGATTTTTTTTCTTTTATTTGATCTCTAATATATATATATATATATATATATATATATATATATATATATATATATATATATATATATATATATATATATATATATATATATATATATATATATATATATATATAATTTTACCCAAATGCCATGTTTTGAAGAAAAAAAAAATTCTAAAATGTCATCAACCCACATTAAAATTCTAAAATGCCACGAAAGTTACCGGGCTTATCAATGGATCGATCGTTGTCGCACGGGACCGGTCGAGATTTCATATAACGTGGAACTAATCTTGTCATGTAACAGAAAATTCGTTTTTAATTCGGCCAAATTTAGTGTATCAAACAACTGAAAACATGATTGTGTAACAAAATAAGAAGCATTAATCTGTAACGTTTTTGAAATTATTTTTAATATTATAACTTATTTCCGTTAATAAAATAATTATATAAATATAGACTTTTTTGTTTATAAGTGTCATTAACTCAGTAACGTTTACTGAAATTATTTTTAACTTATTCATGTTAAAAACAATTGCATCAATAGTTGAATTTTTATTATAAAAATATTTGTAACTTATTCCGTTTATAAAAATTATAACTTCTTTTTTGTTTATAAAAATAATTTTTATCATGTTATAAAATTTTATGGATAAAAATATAATTTATTTTTTATTATGTTATAAATATGGAAATAAAAAATAATAATAATTTTAATAATATAATTATTTTTGTTTAATATAAATGTATTATTGATAATTAAAAAAATTACAACTATAAATAATAATATAACATTTATTATTATAGATATCCGTAGGGAAAGAAATAAAAAATTAGATCTAAGAATATCGAAAAATCGCTTAAAATATTAAATAATAATTTAACATTTATTATTGTTGATATTAGTAGAAAAATAAAAAATTATCAAAAGAGAGAAAGAAAAGATATCTTCTTTATTTAAATAAATCATAATTTTTATTTTAATTGGTTTGTTTGCATCGTTGATTTTAATTGAAATAGAATTAATGAAATGACAATGTATAACCACTTTTAAATTATTTTTTTATATATCATATTTACAATTTTTCCAAACCTACAATATATAACAACTCCTCGACAAATTGTAGTCTTTTAACATTAGCTAAATTGTGAATATTGCAGGCTTTAACCGCTAATATTATATATATTTTATTTCAATAACATTCAAAATCATATAGTTTTTTCTTAAACTACTTTCTAAATACTATTTAAAATTATACCAATATTATATATTTTATTTCCATTATTTACATTAAATTAATTTTTAATGGATCAACTAATATTTTGAAAATAATTTAATTGAATTAATTGATCAATTAACTCTTTAATGAAGTTACTATACATATAATCGAGTAAATGATTAGTTAAATAATTATTTCTTTAAAATACATCATTTTTATTAATATTTCTTAAAAATATATGATTTTAAATATTTTTAGTAACAAAATAATATTTAAACTATAACAAAATGTAACTTATTCAATTTATAAAAAGGATTGTATGAATAAATTTATACCTTTTATTATTAATTTTATGATTATCATTTTTCATTAAAATTTCATGACTACAATTTAACATTTTTTATCATGATTACAATTCTAAAGTTAATTTAAAAAGATTGTGATATGCTTTATTGATCATAAATTTTGAAATCAAATCATGCATAAAAATAAAATGTATTAATGTTACCATTCAAAATAATTTCTATATATAATAAAATTAAATAATATTAATACCTCCATTCAAAAGATATATTTGTAAAGTTTTGATTTAATTATTTTCATATTTTTATATATTCTAATGTATAAAATATTGGTACAATATGAAACAGTATCAAACCTATAATATTAAAAGAGAATTCAAATTTTATTGATCATAATATTTTACAAAATCAAATCATACATAAAAATTAAACATATTTATTTCACCTTTCAAAATAATTTCCATATATAAATTAAACATATATAATTAACTGAATAAATATAATTCATTTCGTCCGTTTGATGGACGAACCTGACACACTTTTTCAATATGTGGCATTTTCGTAACAAATTTTCAAACTGTGTCGTAATAATAATATAATAAATAAATTATATTATTACTAATAAATATACTTATTATAAATTTAAAATGCATTAAAAAAAATTGTTAATTTTTATTATATTAAATAATATTAATCAATTAATTAATATATATAAAATTAATTTAATTATAAAACTAATATAAAATCATATTTATAATCGAAAAAAAAAAAAAAATTTCAACACCGTCGTCCTCCCTGGACGCATGTAAAATAAACAAGGGCGATCGTCCCTCCACGGGACGATCCATTGATAAGCCCAATAACTTTCGTGGCATTTTGATTATTATTCCAAGAGTAAGTTTAAAAGACCTACTCCAAATCTTAATACTTGATTTGTATTAATCTAACGGTTTTAATTATATCTAAAAATAGTACTATTAAATGATTGATTAAAGCCGTTGGATTAATGCACATCAAGGGTTAAGATTTGGAGTAAGTCTTTCAAACTTACTATTGGCGTAAGAATATCTCTCCTCATATATATATATATATATATGATTAGAAGTATCGTCGTTGGTTCACAGACTGGAAGTGATCTTCTGCGGTTGAACACAAAGAAATGGGGTACCTGCAAGATACTCTGATGCCAAAGTAAGAACGAGAGTAATCAGAGCGCAAGTATGAGAATAAGATTGAGTGAATGAATATCTGACCTTCTCAAGTGAGAGGATATTTATAACCCTAGCGTTGGGCCAAGGTCTGTTTAATGGGCTTGATTGTTGAGGCCGACAAGAGACTTGAAATTCCTGGCAGCAGATACTTAATGTCACAGAGAATGTTATGACACAGTATCTGACACTGCTTTGACAATTCACACAGTAAATATAGAAAACAGTAAATAACACAATAAGTTGTTCACCCAGTTCGGTTCTAACAAACCTACGTCTGGAGGCTACCAAGCCAAGGAGGAAATTCACTATTAGTAGTATCAATTCAGAGTTAAACTCACCCGTTTACAACTCCTCACTTAATCCCTACCCAATGACACTTCAACCTAAGTCCTACTTAGATCTGAGTTCCTACTCACTCCCCCTCAATCACCGCAGTGATATCAACCTATTGTTTAATTGAGTTGTGAAGACACACTTCAATAAAATATCTTGATCTTGCTTCAAAGCTTTAATCAAGAGACAAACACTCGTGCTTTAAAGCTTTGAGTGATAAACTACCCTTACAACAAATCCTAGTCCAATGCACTTATCAATTGATAGTTGCTTGGCTCACAAGAGAAACTAGAATTACACAATACCAACTGTTACAAATCCTAACAGTACACAAACAAAAAGCCTTCAATGTCTTCAAATGAAATCCAGAGGCGTAGCTGTAGAGTAAGGGTTGAATTCTTTATATAGAAGCGATCCCGAATCTTCGCTTTTCCATAAAGATAGCTAGGGTTTACTTAATTTTCTCCTAAAAACATGGTTTGTTCAACAACCAATTTAGGTTTAATTAAGATTAACCTAGCAGCCACGTGAGCATGCTTTCTAATAACAAAAAAACATAAATAAAATGCTCAACAAACTTCCTGAAAAATCTCAGAAAATCGATTCTCACGAACACTCGAATGTCATAACATCTTATGACATCGAATGTTTTCTGAAATTCCAAAGACCTTTTAGCTTCCCTGTGAGTACTTTTACCATCCTTGTCCAGTAGGATTTATCTTCAATCTCTGAATGTCATGATATCTATCAAGACATTTCTAAAGCCTAGTTTTACCAAAATTGATGCCAACTTAAAACACTAACAAGACTGTTAGGGCTTACATGTGTATGGAGTCCAGCATGTGGTCTCCTCCCTGGTTTGCAGCTCCGAGATACAAGAGAAGTTGACCCGTTTATTCTCGGAGGACATGGTGGTGGTCAAAGTAGCCATTGGCCACGTTGCCCTAGCGCGCACGTGGGGAAAGTCCCCAACGTTCGTGGGCAAGTGGGCCTTTGGGTCTTCAAGGAATGCTGGATTGGACCTGAATGACTGTGGACCAAGTGCTGGTCCAGTCCAGAATAGGAGCCCCCCAAGTCATTGCTCTAGGGTGAGAGTAATGACTTAAGCCAAATGCTTAGCTCGTCGAGGAATATATGTTTTGATGAAAAGATAATTCCTAATATCGGGGCCCCGACCTAGAATTCCTGAGGATGACGTCTTCGTCGGGGAAGACATGGCAGATTTTTGCGAGCGACTTGATCGCATTCGTATACTGTCAGGGTGAGTCAGCACGGGCAACGCGTCCGTCCCTGGGCGGAAGCGGTGCTTTCTTTATGTCGAGGATATGCATAAAGGCGAACATCGAGCTTGGACCCGAGGAACTGACCGTGGGCAAATTGTCTTGACACGTGGGCTTAGAGCAACATTGGACTCAATGGGTGCTAGCTGCCACGCGTCAGTGATTTAATTAGACACCTTGATTTGGGGAAGCTCCAGAGACCCAGTAGGGTGTGACTCTTCGTATACTGCCTCGAATATGAAGGAATATTGCTATAAAAGGAGGATGTGTGCCTCATTTGAATCATTTTCATTTTGCTCTTTGGCTTGAGGGTTTGGAATTCTCTGTGCGAGGCTTAACAATCTTCAAGGATCTTCAGCAATCTTCATCAATTCAAGTAAGTGTTCTTCCCTTTTGCATGCATTTTTCTAGTTTCTTCATTCAAATCTGGAGTTTCTAGTAGAAAAAATCACTGATTTCCCAAATACTCATGAGTTTCGGATGAATGTTCATGTAGATTTTTATGAACATTCATGAGTTTTGGATAAATGTTCTTGAACATTCATGAGTTTGGATGAATGCCTCGGGGATCTGAGGAGTCCCCGTTAGGTTAGAGATAATCCCTAGTCGGGGAAGTTCTCTCTTATGACTTACTCCGGGCACCAGGCCGGCAGAACCTGCCCGAGAATTGTTTCTTTTAGAGCCAAGGGCTTGAGTCGCGGGAATTCCCGTGAGGCTCTTCATGTCGAGCATCTCACCATTTCACTTAACTTGCAATGGAAGGGTGGTGTAACACGGTGGGAGAACTGACTTGTTTGTTTTGCGTTTTATCGCAAATGTTGCGGATAGCAAGAGTCGCCACCGACTTTTCTTTTATCCAATAAAGGAAAGGTGAAAAGAACAAGAAAGACCTTTGATAGGTTCTGAGTACGAGAGGTAATTATGAAAAGGGAAGGTATTAGCACCTTTTCCATCCGTAGTTATCTATAGGCTCTTAATTGCTTTAGCTCACTTTTTGAAAACTCGCTTTGTGTGTGTGTGTTTGAAAAGTATTTGCTTTGACTTTATAATGATTCTTGTATCAGTCCTCAAGAATGTATACGAAGTGTTTGAAAATATTTCGAAAGTTTTAACTTTGTAATGATTCTCGTATGAATGTATACAAAGTGTTTTTGAAAGTAATTTTTGAAAAGAGTGTGAGGTGTGAAAAGTATTTGTTTTAATTGGAGAAAACAATTTAGAGTCTTATTACCTACTCAGAAAGGTCGTTCTTGTTATTTTCCTTCTCCTTTAGGACAATGCTATCTATACCATTAGTTGGTAGGTAACTCTATCCGTTAGATGTGAAGGGACAAACGTAGGATCATCTATGGTCATTGAAGGCAACATGTAAGGATACCTTAGCAAATTCGTAGGGACGATCATCACTTATTCGTAGGCAACAACCGAGGGATAAGATCATATATTCGTAGGCAACATTGAGGGTCATCGAGGGACTATGATCTTTGTGATGATTTTTGAATCGAGGGTATTTTGCTAATGGTACCCCTACATTCGAGGGACATGACCATTGTTATTTGAAGGAAACAAGAGAGAGTATCCTAGGGGGTGGAAGTGTGAAAAGTGTGTTCAATTCGAATATTTTATCTTGGAGATTAGGTTATTCTCAGATTGATTGATTATTCTTGCCATACAATCCTATTAGCCATACATCTAAGCAGTTATATGCAGTTACAGAGGGTTCAGAAAGTAAATGCGGAAAAGTAAAGGTCCTACGCTATTACATGGCTATGGGGAAGTTACATAATAGGAGGTGCAAAAAAGTAAATGTGCGAGAAAAGTAAATCTACGCTATTACAAAAATATCCTTGCGACCTATACATCGATTTCTAAAATTTAAAATGCGAAATAAATAAATAGATAGTGAAAAAAATATTCTAAAGGTTAAGAAAATGTTAGTAACCTAATTACTATAAGAAAATATTTTTGTGTTTTTTAGAAATCGATTTTAACGTAAAAAAACCTAATTCTAATCAATTAATATTTAATTAAGAAAAATATTTTTAATGTGAAGAAAAATCAAATGTTTTTGTGTCAAAATTTAAATAAAGGTTTTTAAAATTTAAATCTAAAATTAAAACATTTTTTAGGATTATTTTAATGTGAAAAATTAAGTTGTGAAAATAAATTAAAATAAGTTAGAAAATAAGAGAAATAAGAAAAAGTTAGAGAAAACAAGTGGTAAAAAATAAGGCTTGGTCCTACCAAGGCTTGAACTTAGGACCTTATGGTTATTGAGCTTAAAGGTAGCCACCACGCCACCTGCATGTGATATCTAAACCATGCTTCCAATTGTATATGTGTGAAACCTATGAAAAATCAGAAAATATGAAAAAAAAAGTTGCAAAAGGAAGGTTCGAACCAGCAACCTGATAGAGGGTAAGGGACTAGCACACACATGGCTTGCCACTAGGGTGGCTATACATCCATTCACTTTTACACATTGATAACTATATATGTGAATTTATTTTCTGAAAATCAAAACAATTAAAACAAATGCGCGCTGGGGCCCAGGGATTCGAATCGTCCAATCGCACGCAGCCACGCATGTCCTCGCCTTGGTCTTCACCGGTCAATCGCCCTGGGTGGCGTTTCCGGTCGTCTTCTCCGGTAAGGGGAGGATCGGAACCTGCAAAATAATGTGAATAAAAACAAGAGAGGGACCCTATCCCCCTAAATCGAACTTCGGGAATCCAATGGTGGTGTTAGTCTGGCCTGAATCACCCTGTATCTAGGGTTTCGAAGCTCATCAGTTCGTATACCCAAACAATGGTGAAACATGATTCTGGCCTCAAACCTTGCAAACGATGGTTCTAAACAATCACAAACATCGGTATGAACATGAATATATGAATCAAAACAGTTTAAATAGCATGAATTGAAAGTTTGAGTTTCGAAACTTTTACCAAACTGGTGCAACTTGGTTAGCACGTTCTGGGATGTTTTGGAAGGAGAAGCCCGCTTAGCGCGAAATATTCTGACTTTTGGGTTTATTTTTTCAGGGAGGTGCACTTAGCGCGATAGGCCGGGCTTAGCGTGACCTGGAATAACAAACGTTATTTTTAGGATCTTTTGACATGAAATATTATATGAGTATATTTATTGTAGTATTTTCATATATGTGAAAAGGGAAGGTGAGAAGAACAGGAAAAGACCTTCGTTAGATTCTGAGTACGGGAGGCAATTATGAAAAGGGAAGGTATTAGCACCCTTTCCATCCGTAGTTATCTACGGGCTCTTAATTTCTTTAGCTCACTTTACAAATTGCTTTCTATGTGTGTGTTTGAAAATGTTTTTGAAAAGGAATTTCGCTTTGACTTCGTAATGATTCTCGCTGGAATGTATACGAAGTGTTTGGAAATGTTTTGTTTTTGGAAATACTTTGTAATGATTCACGCTGGAATGTATACAAAGTGTTTTGAATTATTGTTTTGAGAAAGTGTGAGGTGTAAAGAGCATTTTGATTGAGCAAGCAAAAGAGACTTATTTAACCACTCAGAACGGTCGTTTCCGTGTTATTTTGCTTTCCTTTAGAACAAGGTTATCCATACCATTGGTTGATAGGTAATCTTATTCGTTGGATGTAAGAGGGACATTCGAAGGGACATCGGATGATCATAGAAGGAAACTTGTAGGGATACCTTAGCATATTCGTAAGGACGATCATCACTTTTCGTAGGCAACAATCGAGGGACGAGATCATATATTCGTAGGCAACATCGAGGGTTATCGAGGGACTATGATCTTTGTATCGAAGGGACTATGATGATATGTTTGTAAGTGTCTTAGCTAAGATATCCCTACGTTTGAGGGACATGACCATATATTTTAAAGGCAATAGAGAGGATACCCTAAGGTGGGTGCATGTGTGAAAAGTGGGTTATGTACAAATATTTTATCTTGATTATTAGTGATCTAGATTGATTGAATTAATCTTGCCATACACGGCTAATTACTAGCAGTTAATATGTGCGGAAAGTAAATTGCAGAAATGTAAAGTGCGGAAAGTAAAGGTCCTACGCTATTACATGGCTTTGGGGCAGATACATAATAGGGGTGCAGAAAGTAAAGGCAGAAAATAAAATCCTACGCTATTACAAAAATATCCTTGCGACCTATACATCGATTTCTAGAATTTAAATACAAAATAAAAGAAATAAATTGTAGAAAAATGTCTAATGATAGAAAGAAAATATCTAAACCCTAATTGCAAAGGAAAAATATTTTTTGATATTTTTTGGATTAATTTTAATGTATAAAAAAACCTAGTTCTAAGTTAAATATTAATTAATTATGAAAAATAAATTAATTCATGAAAGAAAAAATAAATTATTTAATGCTTAATTAACCTAATTTTGAAATTAAAATGTTTTTTTTTGTGATTTTTGAAAATAATTAAGTTAGTTTTGCAAGGAAAACTAATTAAAAGAAAATTAAAAATTAAAAAATGATTTTTTGGTCAGAACTTCTGACTAAGTTCGTCTCAGAACTTCTGATGGAAGTCCCTTCCAGAACTTATGGAAACCTGTTTTCCAGAACTTCTGAAGGTAGCCCGGAAGTTCCCTCCGGAACATCTAGAAACCTACTTTCCAGAACTTCTGGAGGCTGGCACGTAAGTTCCTTCCTTCTGGAACCTATACGGAAGTTCCTTCCTTTTGGAACATGTACGGAAGTTCCTCTAGCCTTTGAAACTGCTTTCCGTAACTTCGAGGCTTGACAAGTTCCTCAGGCTTCGAAACCCGTTTTAACTTCGGAGGTTGTACTGAGCGTTGACACGTTTTTATTTCCTTTGAATTTTTTAAACAACACATGCGTGGGACCCAGATGCTGGAACGAGCAAATGAGAGCATGTCATGCCTAAGGTCAGAAGTTTTCTTTTGAGTCAAGAGAAATCACGCCGGAGCTCTGCTCCGGTTGTCTTCTTTGGCTGTCTCTAAACCTGGAACCTGCAAAATAGTCAAATTCAAAGCAAGATATCATGGATACCCCCTAAATCGACCCTTGCGAACCCAGTGGTGGTGTCAGTTTGGTCTGAAAGTGCCTGAAAACAGAGATACAAAGCAACAACATGGTTATGCCCTAACAATGGTGTAACGCGATTTGGACATCAAACCTTGTAAACGATGGCCCAGATCTGCTCTATGACATCTCATGAACATGTTAGAACGATTAGTTTCAATTAAAACACAATAAAATGCAAAATACGAAAATAAAAAACATGATGCAAATGGAGTTCATGTATGGTACGATCCGAGGACATTTGGCCATGGATAATGATCCATTCTTATCCTACTATACCTCAGGAGCAAGAATCAATGCTTAGAACTGCTTGAATGTGAGTGGAAATTGAAACACGAATTTTTAAGTTTGTATGAAAATTTTGGAACTTTAGGGCTGTTGTCTGAGGCTAGGGTTTCGTCCTTGAGTGTAATGAATCTGTTATGTATATATAGAGGAAGGAATTAAGTCCAAAGTTATGTCAAAATATCTTGCTTTGATTGGAAAATATTTGATTGAAGAATCAAATACAATATTTCCAAAAATGTGTCAATCTTCATGCCAATCATGCTTTCCACGAATTTGCCAGCTATTTGGGCTTGCTTGGACCTCAAGAATGAGAGAAAATCAATCTTGCACTTAATATTTTGATTTTTTATCTTTTATTTTAATTAAATTGGTTTTAAATGAATAAAAATCCAAAATAAATAAAAATAAAAGACAAAAAACGTGGCCTTGGGCTTGGAGGTTCTAATTCAGATAAGAAACAAGCTTGAACCAAGAAAAGTTAAGCCCATTAAGAGAAAATTTGGTTTTCTCAAGTATTTCTCTTCATGCACCTCCTCAAAAATACTCAACTTGTACAATTTGTATCTTGCTCAATTTTCAACATTTTTGGGTGTTCTTGGACTTTTTAGAAATTTCAAGGTGTCCTCTAAACACTCATTTTGGTTTCATCTTCATTGAAGTTTCCATGCTCATGAACACTTCTTTTCAAAAAGATGACTTTTGTTGACTTTTAAAAGGACCTATAATGTTTTGATCCATAACTTCCAAATGAAGCATTTATAGCCAAAGCTTGTGATACATGAAGTTGTAGGCAATGGCATTTCCTTCAAAATGAGCCTTGGTGGAAAAAAATATGATAAAGTATATGAAAGTTATGCTTGGTCAAAGTTCTGTTGACTTTTGTCTAAAAAACCCTAATTTAGAAACTTTGACTTTTGATCAAATCTTGACTTTTCTTGATGAATCATGATCAACCCTTGATCAAATGATGAATATTACTTCAAAATATTGATGTTGACCAAAAATTATGAAGTTTGACTGTATGTTTACCACAATTGACTTTTTATCTAATACAACTTATTTTTAACCATCTGAGCAATTGGATGAGCAATTTTGACTTGTAAGGCTTGAAACTTGACATGATGATCCCTTGAAGCATATGTTGAGGTATGATGACCAATTGAAGTATTAGAAATCCATCTTGGCTTGAGAATAGCAAAACCCTAGTTTGGATTGATTGCTTAGGAGAGGTTTGTCTGGTCAACCCTTGCAAAATCCTTGAGTATGGAGTTGTGGATTGTCTTGAGAAGTAGGAGGGAAATTTTTTGGGTATAACAAATGTGCTTTGGATTGGTTTGAATACTATTTCAATGTATGGATGATTACTTGAATATAGTGTGTGCTATTCTTAATTGAATATTGTGAATAACAATGGTGGAATGATATGTCATAATGTTATTGGTTATATGTGATGATATGTATATGATACATGTAATGATTTTGTTGTTGGAATATGATGATGTGCAATTGATGGATAATTCACATGAGTTGAATGGTATGATATGCTTGGATAATTGAGGTTTTGTGAATAATCTTAATTTGCATATGTTGTCTTGATGAGTTGTACATGCATACATTTGGCTCGATCCTTGTGTGGATAAGTAACGGTGAAACTTTGGTTCACAATTGGTTCTATCCATGATGGATAAGTAGCGGTGAAATGTTGGATTCACATTTGGCTCGATCCCATTGGGGATAAGTAGCGGAGGCTTTTGGTCTTGTCCGGATCGGCAGTGGCTTAGATTCTATGATAATGAATCGGAAGCAGGGTTAACAAAATGTTCCAAAGATTGGTACCACATGCATATTGAGTCACATTTCATTGTTGTCACATGAGTCATTATTGGATATGTGATATGTGTAATGAAATTGTGATGTTTAATCGTAAGGATAATTGAATCATTTGGATGAATGACATTTATGCTATGTGTAATACATATGAATATGTTATACTTGGAATGTTTGTATAATTATGATATCTTGAAATATCACTTGAAGTGTGTGAAATCCGTGAATAGATCTTGTTTCTATATTATTTCCATTTATATACTTTTGGATAATGATGTGAGTTCTCACCCTTCTTTTATGATGTTGCCTCTATGTGGGTAACGTCCAGATTCCGAGGATAGCACTGCTTCGCACGAGACTAGTTGAGGAGTCTAGCTAGTTTATTCTTTACTAGGTAGTTGAGTCATTTTTCTGGTCATGTAACACGGTATTTATCTGGATTTCTGCTTTGATGAGGTTTGTTATATATTCTCATTTATTTTGATTTGTATGATTGAGATACTATGCTGATGTGGCCTTGGTGCCGATGCATGAATTATGATGACTTGGTTATATTATGGATTCATTACTTTTCATCCAATGATTATAGTATGGGATGTAATCATTGATAGTATCTGTGAATATTAAATGACCCGCTGCGAAAACGCATGAATTGTTCTAAAGCATGAGATTCAAATATGTGTTATGATTATGACCAGTGTGCATGTATGATTTTAATATTGAAAGAAATATCATGTGACCCCCTCTTGTTATGCATTCTATTTACTCTGATTGTACAATATATATATATATATATATATATATATATATAATATTTGGGGAATTAGAAGGGGGTGTTACAATTGTCGTAGTCAAACACGATGCGTTGGATAAATATATCATAAGGGCCATCCCTTAGAGCATAACCAAAGTGATGTAACGCTAAAGAAGGATTGTAAGTGATACCTCCTCTTATGCCAAGGAGTGGCACATTAAGGAATTCCCCACAACGCTCAATAAAAGTGAAGTCTTTTTTATAGTAGAGACACCAACAGATATCTGAATGAGAGAGTGACATCAATCTTTAAGACCATTTCAAACATTGTTCGTTCTTTATCACTGATCGAGGAAGGTGCGAAATAAACCACCTGGATAATAACGGTATGAAACACATGAGAGTCCTTTGTATTTTAAAAGTACGGGTGTGGAGATAATGCAGAATTCCTCCAAGTAAGGTAGGCACAGGATTATGAGTGAGGAAAATCTTGATGGCGTTCACGTCTATGAATTGATCCGGATTAGGAAATAGCACCAAGCCATAGATTAGTAAGGAACAAATGTATTTAAAAGCGTGGAAACTCATGGCCTTCAAGAATTCTCGAGCTTTATTTATTAGAAACTTAGCAAGAAAACTCATAACTCCACTTCTTGATTCCCAATTAGCTTCATTGTATGGCCATTTTAGATGTAAAGTTGATGCAATGTCTTCAAACTATGGAACTTTTTCTAAACCGGTGAAGGGTATCTGATTAAGAATGGGTATCCCAATTTTCTTAGAAAATTATTCAATTGTAGGTACCAACTGATAGTCTGGGAAGATAAAGCAGTGATGTTTCAGATCAAAGAACTGGAATACGACGCTCATCATATCTTCTTCAAAATCGGAGGTAACCAAGTTGAGTAGATAACCATGCTTCTTGATGAACTGAGAGTGATCGAGAACTTTTGAGACCAACTCCTTGAGCTGAGAAGGTATACCCACAAAGTTGATTTGGATAGTTTTCTTGGAAGCTATAACCCTACAACAAAGAGAAAAGATAAATCCATAGGTCCTTGAAATGGTCAGAAATGTTATCATAAGGTATAGGTTTCTACCCTACCGGAGTTTAAGTTGGTTCAACCTGTCCTACAATAGTAATCGGGTTCTAGGAATCTCATATCATGGATCTTTATCGCAGGATTTATTTTAGTACGGCTACCAAATGGTCGATTGAAACATCCCGAAAGTCGAATCTCAATGAGCGTAACATCGAGTACCAACCAACCTCAGTCTGCACCGAAGCCGACTATCTCACTAACTTATAATGGCCAAGATGGTTCCATTGAGGTTCTAAAAGTTTAGTTAGTGCTCGATGACGCCACGCAAATGCCAAATATTTCCTCAACTGAACATGAGGAACATCAGGACATCCAAAGTGTCGCACTAACCGTAACCATCATTTTAACTGTTTCGGTCTACGTTGGACAATCGCACTAAGGAAACATGGATCCGGGTGTAGGATTCCCCACAAATAAATACCCAAGCAACCCTTAAAATTAAATCATACAAAGCAAACAAAAAGCGAGTAAAAGTGATCTAAAGCCTTAAGGTAAGCTCTCTTTGGGTGTTTTCCCCAGCAGAGTCGTCAGTTCTATAACACGGTGGGAGAACTGACTTGTTTGTTTTGCATTTCATCGCAAATATGCGGATAGCAAGAGCCGCCACCGACTTTTCTTTTATCCAATAAAGGAAAGGTGAAAAGAACAGGAAAGACCTTTTATCGATTCTGAGTTCGGGAGGTAATTATGAAAAGGAAAGGTATTAGCACCCTTTTCATCCGTAGTTATCTATGGGCTCTTAATTGTTTAGCTCACTTTTGAAAATTTGCTTTTTGTGTGTGAGTGATTTGAAAAGTATTTTGAAAAGAATTCCGCTTTGACTTCATAATGATTCTTGTATCAGTCCTCAAGAATGTATACAAAGTGTTTGGAAATGCAAGTTTGAAACTATATCTTTGTAATGATTCTCGTATGAATGTATACAAATTGTTTGTTTGGAAGTATTTTTAAAAATCATTTGAGGTGTGGAAAGCATTTTGATTGATTGGATTGGAGCAAGCAATTAAATGTCTTATTACCTACTCAGAAAGGGTCATTCTTGTTATTTTTCTTCTCCTTTAGGAAAGTGTTATCCATAACATTAGTTGGTAGGTAACTCTATTCATTGGATGTGAAGGGACTGGCGTAGGATCATCGTATGGTCATTAAAGGCAACATTGTAAGGATACCTTAGCAATTTCGTAGGGACGATCTTCACTTATTCGTAGGCAACAACCGAAGGACGAGGTCATATATTTGTAGGCATCATCGAGGGTCATCGAAGGACCATGATCTTTGTGATGATTTAACTGAGGGACTTTTGCTAATGGTACCCCTACATTCGAGGGACATGGCCATTGTTTATTCATAAGACAACAAGAGAGAGTACCCTAAGGGGGTGCAAGTGTGAAGAGTGTGTTCAATTCAGATATTTTATCTTGATTGTTAAGGTGATCTATGATTGATTGATTAGTCTTGCCATACAATCCTATTAGCATACATCTAAGCAGTTTATAGACAGTTTATAAGAGTGCAGAAAGTAAATGCGGAAAGATAAAGGTCCTACGCTATTACATGACTTTGAGGCAGATACAGAATAAGAGGTGCGGAAAGTAAAATGCGAGAAATTACATCTACGCTATTACAAAAAAAAATCCTTACAGCCTATACATCAATTTGTAGAATTTAAATGCAAAAATCAATAAATAAATAATGAGAAAAATGCTTTAATAATTGTGAAAAAATTCTAAATCCTAATTGTTCTGGACTGGCCCACGCTCTAGGCCCAACAGATTCTAGGCCCAATTGCCCTTGGGAAACAGCTTGGAGTATCCACGCGGGGGCCACGTGGCCGACGGTCCTTGACTGTCGCGTGCCCCCCGATAATATCGGACCCCTTTTTACTAGGTCTCCTTAACCGCCACGTCTCCCAGGGACTTCGCAACAAACCCGGATTTCCCGGGAGACAATCTAGGGAGGGGGCCACGTGCTGGTCTCCCTGCACACGCAAGCCCTAGCAATCCGCTAGTGGGCTTGGACTTCTGCCCACTAATCGGATCTTGGCCCAGGGCTGGGGGCTATAAAGACCCTCTCACTTGAGAGGGTCAGGTATCTCATTCTCCACTCTCTTCTTACTTGCTTTCTCTCTGCCTTTGCTTACTTTGGCATCGGAGCATCTTGCAGGTACCCCCCCTTTTTCTTTCACTTTGGACCACCGTTGCAGATTGGGCCAAGACACCTTCTGATCAGGTACGATCACTAATTATTTAAGAAAAATATTTTTTGGTATTTTTTGGAATTGGTTTTATTTGAGAAAGATAATTAAAGTTTAATTTAAAGGTTAATTAAACAATTAATTAAAAATAAAGGGAAAAAATAAAAGTTTTTATGTCAAAAATTAGATAAGTATTTTATTAACCTAATTCTAAAAAGAAAATATTTTTTTGTGATTTTTTATTGTATTTAAAAAATATTTAAAAGGAAAATTAAATAAGAAAAAAAGAAATTAGAAAAGAAAAATAAGAGAAAAAGGAAGAAAACTGGGTTAGAAAAATAGGCAGCCAGGTTTCGAACCTGGACATAAGGTTATGTTGCGTCTGCCATCTTTGATATGGTGTCTAGTTGTTAATGGAACGAAACAAAAGTATTATTATATAATAAATAAAATTTTAAAATAAACTAAAACAAAAACGTGCGCGAATGGGCTTCGTCCATGATTTGAATTTCTGAAGATCGGTTTGGTTTTGTCCTTAGCCTCATCACCTGAAAATCATAAAATCCAGAAAACGCAATATAAATGAATTGTGAGACCAAGGATGGATTGGTTTTGAGCTCCTGAGCATGATGGTACTCATCGTTTGGTCCAATTTTACCTAAATCAGAAAACCCTAATTCAAAGCTTTGAATCCTTGCAATGGTGGATTCGTGTACCTGGAACCAAACTTCAATTAAACCATCCAGATAGCTTCGAAACTTCATCTTAAACACATATACATGATCAAATTCAATTAAATATGCATGTATGAATGAAATCGAAATTGAAAAAGTTTGAGCAAACCGTGATCTGGATATCGTGTTTCAGAAGGTGTTGATCGATGGTAAGGGTCTGGAAAGCGTCAGAGAGAACCGATAGAGCTTATTCGATGCTTGGAATGGACTGAATTTGCTTGAAACCTTTTCTGCAAGTTTCTTGAGTGCCACGATTTTTTCAAGTTGCTCTAGGGTTCATAAGCCGGGAAAAAATCCGTCCTTGGAATTTGCATTAATTGAGAAAATATTTGATTGAAAAATATGCATTAAATCTTTCTATTTTGATATTCAATCACTCAAATCTCATTCCAATCAAATATTTTCAAAATTGCTAGCTTTCTATGAGTTGCTTAGACCACAAGAAGCTTAGATTTACAGCCTTGCACTTGTCTTATATAATTTCATATTTTATTTGAATTAAAGTGAATTAATCCAAAAACAAATAAAATAAATGGAACCATGGCGTGTGGATGGGCCTTAGAGGCTCTTAGCAACATTAGAAACAAGTTTGAATCAAAGAAGTATAGGCCAATTTGGAAAAATTTTAAGTTTGGTCAATATTTTCTTCATGCATTTCTTCAAATTTTCAATTTTTCCCAAGCCATAACTTGCTCAATTTTTATCATTTGAGAGTGTACTTGGACTTTTTAGAAAGCTTAAGATGTCCAATAAATGATCCTTTTGGTTTCATCTTCATTGAATCTTCCATGCTCATGTACACCTCTTTGAAAAAAATGACTTTTTGTCGACTTTTAGAAGGACCTATAATGTCATGGCCCATATCTCTCAAATGATGCATTTTTGGGCAAAGCTTGTGAGACACAAAGTTGTAGAGAATTGAATTTCCTTACAGATTTGTTTTGGTGGAAAAATTTGTGATGAAGTATGTGAAAGTTATGCCTGGTCAAAGTTTTGTTGACATTTTATCAAAAAACCCTAATTTAGAAACTTTGACTTTTGACCATTCCTTGAATTTTCTTGATGAATCATGATAAACCCTTGATCAAATGATGAATTTGACTTCAAAATCTCGGTGTTGACCAAAAATGATGAAGTTTTACTGTATGTTGACCACAATTGACTTTTTGTCCAATACAACTGATTTTCAACCATCTGAGCAATTAACTGAGCAAACTTGAGCTATGAGGCTTGAAACTTGACATGGTGATACCTTGAGACATGTGAGGAGGCATGATGCTCACTTGAGGCAATAGAAACCATTTTTGACTTGATAGAATCAAAACCCTAGTTGTGGGTTGATTACTTAGGAGAAGTTTCATCTGGTCAACCCTTGAGGAACTCTTGAGTATGGAGATGTGTATTTGACTTGAAAAATAGGAGGGGACATTTTGGGGTATAACACCCTTAATGACTGAAAATTATGGTTAAGGCCAGACTCAGGATGTCGTGACATTTGATCTGACATTACAAAACAGAAAAGGTAGGTATAAACATAACAGTGTAGAAAATAAAGAACATAAAGAATTGTTAACCCAGTTCAGTTCTAACCAACCTACATCTGGGGGCATACCAAGCCAAGAATGAAGTTAACTATGAGCAGTATTAATTCGGAGGGAAACCACCCTGTTTACACTCCTCACTTAACCATACTACGCAATGAGCCTTCTATTTAAGATACCACACTTAGATATGAAAACCTCCTCTCACTTCCAATCACCTAAGTGATGTCTATCAGTTACTATCACACTAGCAACTGCATCGACTACTTGGATCCTATTAAAATCATCTTGGAGATACCTCACTCCAAACACAACTAAAATAGTTTGAAGATACCACACATCAAACACAATTAAAACTTGTCACTCAAGTGACACAAACTAAACTTGGAATTGCTTCCTAGCTTCTTCCAAGGACATAACTACACTCATTGCTTCACATCTTTTGAGTGAGTAAAAATAATCCTCTTGCCTACAGGCTTCGAGGTAAAATCAATGACCATCCCACAATCTGGGTGGTTCACTTACATGGCTAACCCTAAAGACTACATCTTTCTAAAACCGGATAGCTTACTAAAACTAGGTTACAATTGCTTATTTATAACCTATTACCCAACTGGATTTGGACCTTCAAAATTACAGCATAAGCTGTAACAAAATTCTACATAAACAAACTTTTGCAGAAATAAAATGCAGATAACTTCTGCTACAATCAAGGTCGCCTCTGATTTTTCTCCTTAGCTCTTGGACCTCCACATATGCCTTCAAAGTCACGCCACATAAGATGCATAATATTCCCAGAATATTCTACACTAATTAAAACAAAACTATAACAAACTTTGACAGTTCAGTAGCGCGATGTCCTGATGTCTAATGTCTCGACATCTCATATGACATGTTGTTCTAGATGTTGATAACATTAGGGTTAAAGCTAGATAATGTTCGCGGTAAAAAAGTGACGAAGGAGGGAATCGAATCGAAATTCGAATCTCAGGCTTAAAACGATTTACTCTTTTGATTTGTTTTAAAAAAGATGCCGCGAACATTAAGCTTTATTGTTTCCAAACAAGAAAATGAGATGGAAAAGGGGAAAGCTGAAATACCCTAAATAAATAATGATATGCGATGCGACTAGCGTGAACTAGATGCAACACATTAGGGAGAGACCTGAGTAAGAGGGTTTGTTATATAAAGGGAAGGTATTAGCATCCTATATATATAGTTATCTATAACATCTTTTGTATATATGAATATTTTTGATATGCTTGTGTGTTTTAATTTGCTACTCTATTATTGGGAAAATTTCTCCTTTGGTTTTTAAGAAAGGTATGTTAGGCAGGGTCCTAAGTTTTGTTATTATTATGCTCGCAAAGATCATTGGGATCCTCTGCATACATATCCCCTAGTGGGAATTAGAGCATCTGTAACTCGGATCTAAGGGAACTATGGTTTGTTTGGTTTGAGGGAGAAAGAAGTATGCTCACCAAGGATGAGACCTTGTGCCTACGTATTCTCAAAGGGAGGTTGAGAAAGTCAGAGCGATCATAGTTCCCACTTATGCTAGTGGAAGCAAAGGGTGTTATTAAGAGACAAAGACAAATGTCATCTTAATGAAAAATGTATCTAATCTATTTCATCACATACATTTTTGAAAGGTTGATTGATTAAATCTTTCATCGTAAGTATTAGGTGTTTTGCTTGAGTATACAAGCGTTACCACTTACAAGGTAAAGATGTTTGAAAAGATGTTTGAATCTTTAATTGTAAGCATTGGGCATTTTGCTTGAGTGTACAAGCGTTACCACTTACAATTAAAAGATGTTTTGTTTTAAAAAGTGTTTGATTCGTATGTGATTTTATAGATGAGATACTTCTTCCATGGAGATGATAAATGTCTAAATCTCTAGGAGAAATTGATCATTAATAGGGGGATGCTTTTAAGAAGCCTATGGGTCCTTGTATTGTAAGCCCAAGAGGAGGCATTCTGAGGGTCATCAAGGGTCCTTGTATGAAGCTCAAGAGGAAGCTATACGGTATGGCTGGCTTTGGCTTTAAGAGTGGTTTCACCGGGAAACCATCCTCTTAGGATTTAAGAGTGATTTCACCGGGAAATCATACTCTTAGGGTTCTATCCTAGCGCGGGTGATTCTTTGCATTGGAAGCCCAATAGGAGGCTGTTAGGAGATTTCCAGGTCTCTTTCTTATTTGATGCCCAAGAGAAGGCTAAACTCAATGAGGGAGTTCTTTTGAACGAAGCCTGTAACACCCGAAAAATCCCTTAATTATTTAAATAAAGTATTGAGGAATTATTAGTTGGAATTTAGTTAAAGAAGAAATTAAGTGAATAATCAATTTAGTCGGAGAGTAACACTATGAGTAGGAATTAATTAATTAAAGTATTTAGTGAGTTTTATTATAATGTGAGAAATAAAATGGGAAGTATTAATTAATTGGCCAAATAGAATATATGATAGAATAAATGATAGAATAAATGATAGAATATATGGTAGAATAATATTGAATTATTAAAGGAGTAGAATAATTAATTAATTATTAGTAGAGTATGATATTAAGGAGTATTTAAAGGAAGGAAATAATAGGAATAGGGTTTGTACGTTAGAAGAGGAAAATCAATTGAAGAAGGAGGAGGCACAAGGGCTAGGAGAGGATATCGGAAGTGCACAATCGGAACCGAAAAATAGGAATTCGATCGGAGTTATAACCACCGTCAAATTTAAGGTAAGCGGTGAGGTTCTAACTTTCTAAATGGGATTATGATAAATCGTATGTGGGGATGAATTTATACGAAATTATATGTGTTTGTGTAGACCGTATGTGAATTAAATGATTAAATTGTATATAGTAATATTGTTGGTGTTAATCGAAGGGTAAGAATGGTTTGAAATTAGTGAAACACGGTGATCGATCGGAAGAGAAAACAAGCACATGGAGACGGAGGTAATTAAAGTTTGGAGGCGGGGGCCTCAAAGGTTGAGTTAAGAGTGGAGGCAGGCACCTCCCTTAGGGAAGGTGGGGACCTCAGTTTGTGAGGTGGGCGCCTCACTTGTGTGGGTTTGTTTTCGTTGTGCATCAGGTAGCAAGTAGTAATCGCAGAAATG
The DNA here is from genome assembly GCA_021764765.1 of Vicia sativa. NCBI lineage: Eukaryota > Viridiplantae > Streptophyta > Magnoliopsida > Fabales > Fabaceae > Vicia > Vicia sativa. Next base: position 2,318,266 of record CM038796.1, on the reverse strand, counting down.
TCACAGGTGTAGTATACTTGTTTTAGGTACCTGCTATATATTTATGTGTAGGATAATAGAAATAACAGTGAATAATAATAGGATGAGTAGATAGCATTTGGACAGCAATATTCCAATGGAAATAGCAGTGGGTGTGATTAATAGAATGGTACTGTAGCAGGGTCAAATAATAAAATATAGTAACATCAATAATGTTAGATAATGGCAGAATGTTAATTAGTAGTAGAAAATGGAAATGTAATTCTGAGTAGTAATAATAATGTGTTCAATTAAATTGGCAGCATGATAATCAATTAATATTGGAAACATGGTTGATAGTGAGGTAGCAGATTCATAATAATTAATAGTAACAATATGATTTAAAGTAGTACCGAATTAACCGAGTTAGCGATTTAAGCGGTATAATTAGTTGTCCGAAATTAATTAGAAATGGACGGAATAATTTGTATATTTTAGTAGATGATTATGATTGTTTATTTTGTTGAATTTGTGTGAAGGTATTGTGTTGTTGATTGTGTTTGCGAATAATTAGAGATGAATATGTTGTTGTATGTTGAATTATGTGAAGTTGCAGGGTGTTTTCAGTGACGATAATTACCTCTGATTATTGGTAATAATAGTGAGATAAGCGTATGCCTTGTGAAGTGAATTTATGTTGTTATTTTCATGTTGTAGCATCACATTTCATTTTGCATTAGTGAAGGCCTGTATTGGCGGACTTGTGAAGAAGGCTTATGCCTTGTGCCTCTGATAACTGACAATTTAGTGAAGAGAGTTTACTCCACTGGTACCACATGCATGTGCATTGTTGAGTCTCATTGGAAGTTTTGTCGTTGTTAATTGCGAAGTAATTATATGTTGTTGCTAACGAATGAAGAGTGTTGTGTTGTTGTTGATTTGGGAGTTATTTGTGACGTGTTAGTTGTGTTGTGATAATTTTATATGAATTAATCCTAATATATTATTTATCATACACCTGTTTATATTGTTAGATATCTCACCCTTTCTATTTTGTTGGCCGTTACCTTTATATCGGTAACATGCAGGTAACGAGGAGTAAAGCATTTAGTAGCTTATGGCGTCGTCGCTTTGATACGTAGCACTCGGGGGGATTAAACGCATATTTGATTTTCTATTACTTCCGTTGCAATTATTGCATGTTAATACTTGAGAATTGTTCCTTGAATTAAGTTGTTATGAAAGATGCTGTTATACCCCAAAATTTTCCCTCCCACTTCTCAAGACATTTCACATGTCCATACTCAAGGATTTCACGAGGGTTAACCAGATAAACCCCCATCTAAGCAATCAATCCAAACTAGGGAATTGCCATTCTCAAGTCAAGATGGAAATCTAACATCTCAAGTGATCATCATGCCTCATTATATGCTTCAAAGAATCCCCATGTCAAGTTTCAAGCCTTACAAGTCAAGTTTGCTCAGACAATTGCTCAGATGGTTGAAAACCAGTTGTATTGGACAAAAAGTCAACTGTGGTCAACATACAGTCAAACTTCATAATTTTTTATCAACACCAATATTTTGAAGTAATATTCATCATTTGATCATGGGTTGATCATGATTTCTCAAGAAAAGTCAAGATTTGATCAAAAGTCAAAGTTTCTAAATTAGGGCTTTTCAGACAAAAGTCAACAGAACTTTGACCAGGCATAAATTTCACATACTTTATCAAAAATTTTTCCATCACAGCTCATTTTGAAGAGAATTCAATTCTCTACAACTTCATGTCTCACAAGCTTGGGCAGAAAATGCTTCATTTGGAAGTTATGGATCAAAACATTACAGGTCCTTTTAAAAGTCAACAAAAAGTCAACTTTTTGTAAAGTAGTGTTTATGAGCATGGAAACTTCAATGAAGATGAAACCCAAAGGGCTGTTTAGAGGACATCTTGAGCTTTCCAAAAAGTCCAAGAACACCCAAAAATGTTAAAAATTGAGCAAGATACACCTTGTGCAAGTTAAGCATTTTTTAGGAGGTGCACAAAGAGAAATACTTGGGAAAATTAAAAAATTTCCAAATGTGCCTAACTTTTTTTGATTCAAACATGTTCCTTAGCTGAATTGGAACCTCCAAACCCAAGGCCACGAATTTATCTTTTATTTTTTTATTTATTTTGGATTTTTAATCATTTAAAACCAATTTAATTAAAATAAAAGATATAAAATCAAAAATTAATTGCAAGATGGATTTTCTCTCATCCTTGAGGTCCAAGCAAGCCATTTAATCTGATTATTTCGAAATAATCATGATTGGCAAGTGATTTGATGGAAATTGGCTCAAAAGAAGAAATATTTGGTTTGATTCCAAATCAAATCTTTTTTCATTGAATGGCATGGTATTTTCCTATAATTCTTGACCTAATTCCTTACAATATAAATAGACAGTGATTCTACATGACAAAGGGACGAATTTCTGGCCTCAAGAACCCTAACCCAAGCATTAAAAAATCGTGTTACACAAGCAACTAGCAGCCATAGTTGTGGATCGATTCAAGCCAAACAAAGGTTGCTAATCGATTCCTTGGTGTTTTCTGAAGCGAACCAGATCATTACCACGCATCAAAACATCCAGAAACACGAATTCACTATCACGATTTGCACTTTCTTATTTCAAAATCGATTTCGATCATACATGCATATTTAATATGTTTTGATTGTTTATTTATGTTTAGAACAAAGTTTCGAAGCTATCTGGGTTGTTTAATTGAAGCTTAGATGTACGAATCGTGATATGCCATTGTTAGGTTTTCTGAGCTTCAAATTGGGATCCTTCGAATTAGCCAAAATTGGACCAAACCATGGGCACCATCGTGTTCAGGAGACCAAACCGAGTCGATTCATGCCTTCCTAACATATTTATCTTGCATATTTTTGAGGTTTGTGATTTACAGGTTCTATAGCCACGGACAAACCGTTGGTAAAAGCTTTGGCTACAGACAGAAAACCGTAGCTAAAGATTCAAAAATTCAAACGAAGAAGAAGGTGTTCTTGGCGCGTGTTTTGATTGGTTCTCAGGAACTAATTTCCTTTATCTTGTTTTTGTTTCATTCCACTAACACGATCTGCAGGTTGGTCCAGTGGAAAAGGCAGCGTGCGTGTGACTCTGAGGTCCTTGGTTCGAACCTTGGCTCCTCACTTTCTTTTTACCACTTTGCAAAACTAACATTAGTTTCTTATTTTTTCATATTTTCTTCTTAATTTAATTTTCTTTTCAAATAATTTCCTAATGCATTAAAAAATCACAAAAAATATTTTCTTTTTGCATTTAGGTCAGAAAAATATTTATTTAATTTTTGACATAAAAAAAATTATATTTTGCATGCATATTTTAATTAATTGTTAATTAATCAAAGAATTGGCTTTTAATTGTTTTTCCTTGCTAAAATCAATCCAGAAAATTCCCAAAAATTATTTTCTCATCTAATTAGGTTTACTAACCCTAAAACTTTTTTTCCTAACTGAAAAATCTTTTTCACTAACATATTTTCTCGTATTTGCCATTCGTTTCCTTTTTTCCAATTATTATGTATCTGCTTCCAGGATTTAATAGTTTAGGTTAATTTTCTCGTATTATTTTTTCAATATTATGTAACTGCTCATGGGATGTAATAGCTTAATTGGGATTTAATTTCCGCGCTCCTCAATTATGTAACTGCCCCGAAGCCATGTAATAACGTAGGATTTACTTTCCGCACTTTACTTTCCGAAATTTATTTTCCGCACCCATATAAACTGCTAGTAATTAGGCGTGTATGGCAAGATAAAAACAAACGTAGATCACTTCTAATTTTAAGATACGTTATCTAAATCCAACACACTCTCTTCACGCATGCACCCCCTAGGTTATTCTCTCTCGTTGTCTTTCGAATAAATGGTCAATTCCCTCGAACGTAGAGGTATCCTAGCACCATTGCCTACAAGCATATCATCATAGTCCCTTCGAATCAAAGATCATAGTCCCTCGATGACCCTCAATGTTGCCTACGAATATATGATCTAGTCCCTCGATTGTTACCTACGAAAAGTGATGATCGTCCCTTCTGTCATACCCCAAATTTTGACCTAATATACCACCTTACATCTGCATCATTGCATCACTAACAGTTCAGAACAGAATTAATCGGGTGTGGCTTCTACAGGTCAAAATTAGGGTTTCATAGATTTTTCATCTGATTCAAGAGGTAATCAATTAGGGTTTGAGTTTCACTCACCTCATTTGATCTATCTTGATCAAATCATCAACCTCTGATCTCCAGATATCAAATTTTCCTCATGATCCATCAAGGATCGACCAATTAGGGTTTTCATCGAGGATGAGCAATCTCTGATTTTCTGATCAATGAATGACTTTTTTTATTAGATATTGATCTTCATATCTTAGATACAACATGTTGACCTAATTTCTGGATTCAAAACATCACAGAAGTTCACAGACTTCATCAGTCAATTTCTGAATCATCTGATGAAATTTCATCTACACTGAAAAGTCAAACTTTGACTTTTGGTCAATTTTTTCAAGACAAAACTTTTTCCATCATCAAAATACTTCAAATGATCCATCATGGTCATAAAAAATTAAGAACTTTAGAAAAGTCAACAAAAAGTCAAAATTTTCAACACTTAGAAAAAGTTTCAAGTGTTAAAATTTCACACTTTTTCCAAACTTCATGGCAATTTTTCACATAGTTCCACTTTGAATTGGAAAAAACTCAAAACATGAAAGTTGTAGCCCTTGAAACAAGCTTTCCAAAATGTCCAATAACTCTCAAATCCGTGGAGTTTAGCTATACTTTTGATTTTGAAACATAGAGCTCCAAAATCCTTGATTTTCAAGTAAAAAGTTCAAGATTATAGGTCATTTTTGAGTTTCTTCTTCTAGAAGCCTTGCCACCTTGAAAAGAGAGTTAGAGATGATAAAAAATCAGATGGAGAGTAATTATGATGGGATAAGATCAAGTTGAAAAATTAACCATGGTTAAAAGGAAGCTTCCTTTTGCATTTAATGCAAAAATGACTTCCTTGCCCTCTAAGGCAACTTGTAAATACCAAAGCCAATCTTTTGTACTTACCATTCAGAACTTGTGACCTATAAATAGAGGTCTTGTTTGCAATTTTAAACCACACCAAAGCTATGCAAGAATATGCTTTCTCTCTTCTTTCTTAAAATTCAAGTAACATAGTGAAAATTGAGAAATCTTGCATTTTTGAAAACTTGTGAAGAAACATGAGATATTTGGTGTCTAACATGTCATAAACATCACATGTAACTAGCTTGTAATTTAAAATCAACACAAGAAACACTAAAAAACAGATTTTGCATTTCATGTTTCAAGCTTGCCCAAAACTGCCTTAACTATCGAATTGGATGTTTGGCTTGAACAAGTTGTGATTTTTTCACTCAAACATCATCAATATACTCAATATGGATGATGCAGATCATTAACTTCCATCTATAAAAGCTCTAACATCAAATTCGAGTTTCATTTTGAATCATATGCAGGTAGACTTGGTCAGAACAATTCAAGCAATTTCAGAGTGAGCAGACCTTCCTCACATGTTCCTTGAAGGCCGTTGGTGCTATAGGAATCATAAAATCATAACTGGAAACACTCTAGAACCATTTTCGATCTCAACTTGAACAGGTAAGAAACTCAACTTCGAACTCTATGATTCTTTGATTCCAGTCCAAAAAACTCTTGGCCATTTTGTTTCTGCACTATCAATGATCAATAACCCTCAATCAATTGATCAATTCATCAACCATACACGATTTCAATTAGAATTTTCAGTTTTAGGGTTCTTCGTGTTCTTGAGAAATTCAATCATGTTAAACCGAAAATAAATGAAATTAAACAACATAATCATGTTCCTGGGCTCAAAACGATCAAGTTTGATGTTTATATCATTCAATTTCATCAAGAAACAAGGATTTGGGGATTGATTGAAGATTGGAGAAGATGAAGAACACTGCGCGCGTTTTTTCAAATTCAAATATTCGTTTTAAAATATAATTTCATTGTTAGACTTCAATACACGGATGTATTGCCGCCCCAGCGGTTTCCAGCTCACTCTTAAGTCATTTATACCTTGCCTTGCCTTGAGGTCCCGGGTTCAAGCAGCCTTGGGACCATTTTTTTACCAAACTTTTGTAATTTTTTCATATTTTTTACAAACTTTGACTTTTTCAAAACCCAATCAAAACTCCTCATTTTGAGGTGATTTTTTATACACTTGTTAATTAATGTATATATTTTAAGATAGTGTCAAAAATTTTCAGAAAAACTTTCATCCGATTATATTTTTATCGAGCCGAAAATGATGCGTTTGAGTACTTTTCAAAGCACCTTTAAAGGTGATTTTTTCAAACTTTCGAAGCCCGATTCTTTTTCAAACTTCTTGTAAGTAAACTTAATCTTTTAAAAACACTTTCAAGATCATTTTTCAAAACTTTTCATCAAAATTACATCTTTTTCCATGATCGATCCGATTTAAACGATAAAACCGAATTCGTTTTCTCTCAAATTTCTTAATCGATCATGGGCCTCCCTCAAGGTGTAAGTCCCAACATTCTTTCATGTACATAATTATTTCCTTGTAAATAACCAATTCTTTTATGTACACATCTATTTTACTTGTACATAATACAAATACCTCTGTAAATACTCAAATACAGACAAACTTCGTCCGTTTGTTTTCGTTTCGATTGTGTATACACTGAATACCATTGGTATTGAAAGGAGCATTATTCCTGGTGAAACTGCTTTTAAACCAATGGGCCTCTCTTACGGTGTAAGTCTCAACCCTCCTATGTACATCCACAACTCCTCGTACATAAATACTCGTTCGTGTACATACTTACTTTCTTGTACACAATTCAAACTTGTAAATAATCAAGTTACGCTCGTTTTAAACGTTCGTTTTTACACACTTGTTTATATTTCCTTCATAAACTCATGTAAATAAACATCATGCATCTGTTTATATTTCCTTCATAAACTCCTGTGAATACATATCACACACACACACACATTTATACAACTGTCTAGTTATAACATAACAACTAGTCTAACCAATAGATTCCCCACAGTTAGCCTCCTCTTGGGCTTTGTACAAGATAACTCATTTCAACTGAGTTCAGCCTCCTCTTAGGCTTCATATAAGAAAACTCATTCATCTGAGTTTAGCCTCCGCTTAGGCTTCATATAAGACAACACTCCCCTGTTGAGTCAGCCTCCTCTTGGGCTTCGTTCAAAAGAACTCCTCATTGAGTTTAGCCTTCTCTTAGGCATCATACAATGAAAGAGACCAGGAAATCTCTTCACAGCCTCCTATTGGGCTTCCAATACAAAGAATCACCCGTGTTAGGATAGAACCCTGAGAGTATAATTTCCCGGTGAAATTGCTCTTAATTCCAAAAGGATGGTTTCCCGGTGAAATCCCTTTTAAAGCCAAAGTCAGCCATACCTTATAGCTTCCTCTTGAGCTTCATACAAGGACCCTCGATGACCCTCAGAATGCCTCCTCTTGGGCTTACAATACAAGGACCCATGGGCTTCTTAAAAGCACCCCCTAATCCAATCAATTTCTCCTTGAGATTTAGACATCTAGCATCTCTATGGAAGAAGTATCTCATCTATCACATCACATACAATCAAAAACTTTTCAAACTCTTTTCAAACAAAAAACATCTCTTAATCTGTAAGTGGTAACGCTTGTACACTCAAGCAAAACACCCAATGCTTACAATTAAAAGATTCAATCATTTTTCAAACATCTTTCTTAACTCGTAAGTGGTAACGCTTGTACACTCAAGCAAAACACCTATAACTTACGACGAAAGATTCAATCAATCAAACTTCCAAAAATGTATGTGATGAAATATATTAGATACATTTTTTCATTAAGATGACATTTGTCTTTGTCTCTTACTAACATCCCGTTGCTTCCACTAGCATAAGTGGGAACTACGATTGCTCTGACTTTCTCAACATCCTTTTGAGAATACGTAGGCACAAGGTCTCATCCTTGCCGAGCAAATTTCTTTCTCCCTCAGACCAAACAAACCATAGATCCCTTTAGGTCCGAGCTACAAATGCTTTGATTCCCATTAGGGGATATGTATGCAGAAGATCCAAAGATATTTGCGAGCACAATAATAACAAACACTAGGATCCCACATAATCTATCTTTCTTAAAATCCCAAAGGAGAAACTTTCTCAATCATAGAAATAGCAATTAAAACACACAAACATATCAAACGTATTCATATATAAAGCTATAGATAACTATATATATTTAGGGTGCTCCATCTATTCCCTTTATATAACAAACCCCCTTACCCGGAATCTCCCCAATGCGTTACGTCTAGTTTGTGCTAGTCATAATGCATATCATAATCAATTGAGGGTATTAGCAGCTTCCCCCTTTTTCATAATCATAATTTCTTGTGTTGAAAATAATAAAGCTTGATGCTCGCGGCATCTTTATAAACAAATCAAAAGAGTAAATCGTTTCGAGCCAGAGGATTCGAATTCAGATTCGATTTCCTAGCGCGTCACTTTTTAACACGAACACCTTCGAATGTGCTAGGATACTCCTACAAGTTTCCTTCTATGATCAACCGATGTCCCTTTCAAACGTCCCTTTACATCCAACGAATAGGGTTACCTACCAACTAATGGTATGGATAACACTATTCTAAAGGAAAGTAAAATAACACGGAAACGACCGTTCTGAGTAGATAATAGACTTTTAGTTGCTTGCTCAATCAAAATACTTTTCACACCTCACACTTTTCAAAAACATTTTCAAACACTTTGTATACATTCCAGCGTGAATCATTACAAAGTTCCTTTTCTAAAAATGAAACATTTCCGAACACTTCGTATACATTCTAGCGTGAATCATTACGAAGTCAAAGCGAAATGCCTTTTCAAAATCTTTTCCAAACACACAGAAAGCAAATTTCAAGATGAGTTAAAGCAACTAAGAGCCTGTAGATAACTACGGATGAGTTAAATCTTTTCCAATTAATTGTTATAATTTCTTTGGATTAAAATGTGATATGTATCCATTATGACATGCTCTTATGATGACGGTTTTGAATGACGAATGTAATGCCTCATTTGTTGTAATTTTCCGCACTCTGATTTTCAATAATAAACGCCGGGTAGAATTGGGGTGTTACAAAGCCCAAGAGGAGGCTAACTCAGCAGGGGAGTTTTCTTATACGAAGCCTAAGCGGAGTCTAAACTCAATAGGTGAGTTGTCTTATACGAAGCCTAAGCGGAGGCTAAAGGGAACCTAGTTGTTAAACTAGTTGTTATGTTATAAATGATCAGTTATATGAACAAGTATATGATAAAGTGTGTGATGTGTATTCACAGGAGTTTATGAAGGAAATATATAAACAAGTGTATAAAATAAGCAATTAAAGCAAGTGTAACTTGAATATATACAAAATGATGTGTGAAAATATAAACAAGTATTTAAAACGAGTTGATAAGCTAGTATACTTGGATATATACAAAGGATTTGGGACTTACACCTTAAGGGAGGCCCATTGGTTTAAGAGCAGTTTCATCGGGAATAATACTCCTCTTAATACCAATGGGATCAGTGTATAAACAAGCGGATGAAAACAAACGAACGAAGTTTGTTATACTTGAATATTTACAAAGATGATTGAATATGTACAAGGAATTGAATATGTACACAAAAGGGTGAATATGTACAAGGAAATAAATATGTACATAAAAAGGGTTGGGACTTACACCGTGAGGGAGGCCCAGGATCAATTTGAAAGAAATTCGAGGAAAACCTAGTTCAGTTTATCTTCAAATCGAATCGATCATGGAAAAGAGGTGTGTAAGTTTATTGAAATGTTTTTTGAAAGATTTGAAAATGATTTTGAAAAGTGAAAGATATTCACAAGAAGTTTTGAAAAAAAGATTAGGTTTGAAAATCGGAAAGAAAACATTTTTTGAAAAGTATTAGAAATACTTAAAACGTCTCATTTTTAAACCTAATTAAAATATAATCAAAAAGAAAATATTTTTGGATTTTTTTGACATAATCATAAAATAGGTATATTAAATGACAAGTGTGCAAAAAATCATCTCAAAATGAGAAGTTTTGATTGGTTTTTGAAAATGTTGAAGTTTGTTAAAAAAATTTAAGAAAATTAGTGATAAAAAGAAGGTTTGAACCCAAGACCCTTTGCTTAGAAGTGAAAAGTTTTACCACTGAGCCATGTGCGTGGCTTGTCAAAAGCAAGGCTTTGATTTGTTTATATTTGAAAATGATTTGTGAAATCAGTCTGAAAAAAGAGTGAAAATGAAGGTTTTGGAAAGAAGAGTCAGAGTAAGAAGATGACTCTGAAGCTGAAGGCAAGTCAGAAGTTGAGACTTCTGAAGAAGAGTCAGAAGTTGAAACTTATGAAGAAGAGTTAGAAGTTGAAACTTCTTAAGAAGAGTCATAAGTTTAAGTTGAAACTTCTGAAGGAGAGTCAGAAGATGAAAGTTCTGAAGAAGAGTCAGAAGATGAAACTTCTGAAGCAGAGTTAGAGTCAGAAGATGAAGCTTCTGAAGAAGAGTCAGAAGTTGAAACTTCTGAAGAAGAGTCAGAAGATGAAACTTCTGAAGAAGAGTCGGAAGATGAAACTTCTAAAGAAGAGTCAGAAGATGAAACTTCTGAAGAAGAGTCAGAAGATGAAACTTCTGAAGAAGAGTCAGAAGATGAAACTTCTGAAGAAAAGTCAGAAGATGAGTCAGAATCTCAAGGAAATTCTGCTTCTGAAGATGAGTCAGAACTTGAACGTTATGAAGAAGAGTTAGAGTCAGAAGATGAAGAAATCTTTTGGAGACTCTAAATCAATCAAAAAGAATAATGCGCGTACGATATCATCTTCTCCAACCTTCATTAACCCATGGATTCTTCATTTCTCAATGAAATCAAGAGATGTAAACATCAAACTTGCTTGACTTTTCGTCAGCAACATGATGGTGATGATTAATTTCATTTATTTTGAGTTTAAGACCATTAATTTTCGCAAGAACAAGAAGAACCCTAATTCTAACAAATCAATATGAAATCGTGTATGAATCATGATTTGTGAAATTGATTGAGGGTTAATGATCAGTGATAGTGTAGAAACAAAATGGCCAAGCCACTTTTGAACTGGAAAGCAAGAATTAAAAAGTTCAAAGTTCAAGCTTTTACCTCTTCAAGTTGAATTCTGATTCTTCGAAGAAGGTGTTACAGAGCTAGTTTGATGATTGCTACAACACCAGTGGACCTTAGGGAGTGTGTATGGATGCTTAGCTTGGATTGAAATGGCCTAGAATGCTCTACCCAACTCCAACTATAGTTCGAGTCATTTGAAGATGAAGGTGATGAATTTGGAGTTACATAAGTGGAAAGATCGTTTGGATCACTTCTATATGATGTATGGAAGGTGTTTGAAGTGAAAAATTAGAAGATGCACGAGTGGGTTGGAAATTTGGAAGTTATGGCTCAAAAGGACATGTTTATGATGTTGGAGGTGGTTTATGAGTTTGGATAGTTCTTGGGATAGCTTGAGGATTCCAACAACTTTCTAATGATATTTAGAAAGTGTTTGAAGCCTAAGATTGCTCAGAAATTGCAAGGTTTGGAGCTTTGCAATTTCTCCCACTTAGAAACTTGAAACTTGAAAAACAAGAAAGAAAGAAGGAAAGATTATTTAGGAATGCTTTGGGGTGATTTAAGAGTGAAGTAGTGACCTCTATTTATAGGAAAAGAAGTTTGGCCAAGAATGACAAGGATTGGCTTGAAATTTAACAACTTGCCTTAAAGGACAAGAAAGACATTTTTCCATAAATGCACATGGAATATTCTTTTAACCATGGTTAAAATTTTAAATTGATATTATCCTTCTCTTAAGCATTATCATTTAATATTTATCTCTCAAATTCTATCTAATTTGATGACAAGGCTTCTAGAAGGAAGAATTTGTGAAAAAATGACCTATAAACTTGAAAAATGACTTGTAAAATATGGTTATGGAGCTCTAAGTTTCAATTTCAAAACCCTAGCTACACAAAGCGTTTTTTCAAGTTCTTGGACACTTTGGAAAAATTGTAACAAGATCTACAACTTTCATGTTTTGAGTTTTTCTTGAATCAAAATGGATCTAGGTGAAAAATGGCCATGAAAGTGATGAAAAACCATGTTTTTAACACTTGAAAATTTTCTAAGTGTTAGAAAAAATTTCAATCTTGACTTTTTTGTTGACTTTTCACACATTTTGATTTTTTATGATCATGATGGATAATTTGAAATGTATTCATGATTGAAAAAATTTGGATTTGAAAAAAGTTGACCAAAAGTCAAAGTTTGACTTTTTTTTGAATAGTTGAATTATCATCAGATGATTCAAAAAATTTCTGATGATCAATCATGGCTTTTTGGAATGTTTTGAACCAAGAAATTAGATCAAGATGTTGCATTGATGATGTTAAGATCATTCTCCAAGCAAATAGGTCATTCATTGAGTAAAAAGTCAATGATTCCATCCTCGATCAAAATCCTCATTGGTCGATTCAAGGTAGATTATGAGAAAATGTTGGGAATTTGAAGATCAAATATTGATGATTGATGAAGATAGATCAGTTGAGGTGAGTGGAGACTCAAGCCCTAATGGATCACATCTTGAACAGATGAAATTTTGATAAAACCCTAATTTGGCTTCAGGAGCACACACATGACCTATCCTATTCTGAAACTGTGAGTGATGCAATGATGCATATGTGAATGATATGATGTGGTATCTTAGATTAAAAATTAGGGTATGACGGATAGTTTCCCTTGGATGTTTTTCTTCCCCTTTTGCATATTAAAACTAAAACATTTTCTTTCTCAAATCTCAAAACATGTTAATAAAATCAAATCATTTCGCCAAGGTAAAAACAATCTACGAACTCCAAACCATTTTGTCTTCGGACATTTTTCTATGAAAACCTCTTTGATAAGGGTGTGAACGGCCGAGCATAGGACTTTCGATAAGCTGCAACGCCAAGCACAAATTGAAATCATAAGGATGTGAAATGAAATTTCTCATAAAAAACATTGCAACCCTCCAAAATTTTTGAGGAGAATTACGTAGTGCTTTGATCCCTAATTGCACAAATGGAGTACGTAGGCACTAAAGGTTCGCAAGCACGACTAAAAAAACCTTTCATTTTGTAAATAATACTTTGCATTCATTCATTTTACCTTAGACATAGGTTGTAAATAGATACTCGCACCCAATAGATAGAAAGTAGAAGTGGATACCTTAGAGTACTACGGGCGTGTGAGGTGCTAATACCTTCCCCTCGCGTAACTGACTCCCTTACCCGATCTCTTGGTCGAAAGACCGTAATTTCTCTCTCTTAGGTTTACTCGATGTTTTCCTTTCCTCTCGCGGGATAAAAAAAGTTCGATGGAGACTTCATCGATATTTTATCCGATGATTTCACCAGTAATTTCAAGAGTTAGTAGGAGAAGTGGTGGTTATTACACAAAACATTTAGTGTTAAACTTATTAAAACTTTTTAATTAAAAAAAACTAAGAAAAATAATATTGAAAATTACTAAAATATTTATATTTTTATGTCAAATTTAATATTTTTTGCTATAGTTACCAAAAATTTTAAAATTTATGCCAACAAAAAATAATATAGCCATAATTATGAAACATAAATAATAATTTTTTATTCCTCAAACTTTCACCTAAAATCCAAAAAAAAGAAGTCATAACCACGAATTAGAAAACATTAATAATAATAATAATAATAATTAATTATAATAAAAATAAGAATAAAATTTATTCCTACACATTCAGATTATGCTATGTTTAAAAGATTTTTTTTTAATAAGGTAATGGGATTAAAAAGGAAAAGGTGGGATACAAAAAAAGAGAGGGGGGACTATACCAAGACCCTTCCAGGAGTTAACGAACCTGTAAAAGCTCATCCCTAATCTATTTTTTACAAAATCATATCCCAAAGCTTCAACCATGCACGATCTTCAGTAATTTCAAACGCTTTGAACATCATAGAAACTTCCATATGTAAGGAATTAGGCATCGAAATAGGCTCGACATAAGCTAATAAAAAGTTACCAAAAGAATTTCTGAATATGCCTACACAGCCACTAGAGTTGCTCACAAGAGAGTCGTCACAATTTCCTTTAATCCAACCATGAAAAGGTGGTTTCCAAAGAACTTCCACAACCCTTGGAGCCTTGGGATATTTAATAGAAATCTTGAAAGACTTAATGAGTCTAAAATCCGAATTGAAGAAGCGCAACCATATGAGTTATTTACAAGAATACGAACCTTAGCTAGAATCGAAGAGATGCTGGAGTGCAAATTGTGGGGTTTATTATGAAACCTCACTTGATTCCTAAAATTCCAGATAATATCAAACACAAACACTATGGCGGTCGTAATAACAACAACACTTTGGGGAGAGTCACCTTTTTGCAAAGCTCCCATGCCGAAACCATCGAAATTACCAAGTGGGAGGAATTCAAATGAGTACAAATCCATTTCTAGAGTTTTGCGGCAAACGAACAAAAGAAAAAAATATGCTCCAAAGAATCTTCATCTGCCATGCATAAACTACATCTCGAACAAAGATTGCAACCTCTCTTTTGGAGCGCACCATCCGTTGGGATCTTATTGTGGATGATCCTCCAAATCTGCATTGCTTTAGAGGGAGCAATGTCATCATTCCAAATTCTCCTTGCCCAGACAAGTTTACTAGAAAAATGAGATTTAAACTTGTAAGCATCCTTTAATGAAAGACCGCCATCTGTAGAATTCTTCCAAAATATACAATCCGACCTAGAACTTATCGTAACACATTGAGGAATAGTAGTGTGCAGGAACAGGAAAAAGGTGTACCAGGATAAAGGAATGCACCAATTACAAGCAACTACCAAATCATACATGCACATATTTACGTCAATACCCAAGTCCTTAACAGTCTGCACATCCGTTTTCTCTATTAAGAGATCTCCACACCAAGTATCTTAACAAAACCGAATCTTTCTGCCATTACCCAAAACCCAAACAATGTTGTATGTGAGGCAAGCAAATTCAGGGCGGGTCCTGCTCTAAATGGAGGAAAAAATGTGGTGACAAATTAAACCGTATCATCTTTGAGTTCTGGCCCTAAGGAGAACCGCCCAAATCCTCCTCACTCTTCATACAATCCCAACAGAGCTTCAAGTTAGATGCGGAATTAAGAATCAAAAGAGAGCGAAGACCCAGGCCTCTAAGGGGTTTTGGGCGACAAACTTTCTTCCAAGCAACCGTGACAAGATTCTTACTATTGACATTGCCGCTCCAAATAAAATTGCGAGAACAAGATTCAATCTCCATGAGAAGAGAAATAGGCCAAGAATAAATAGAGATGGAGTGGTATAATATACTGTGAATGATTGACCCCACAAGTGTGACCTTGCCGGCACAAGAAATAGAAGCACCCTTCCAAGCAGCCAATTTGGATATAATTATGTCCGCTATGCCTTGGAGATGGGCCCTTTTGACACGACCTTTGAATAACAAAACACCAAGATAATTGAAAGGGAGACTACCAATGTTGAAGCCAGAGACTTGGGAGATCCTATTAGCTCTCCTAGAAGACACAACTCCATAATATACTGTGGATTTAACAGCATTGATGTACTGACCCGAGGCAACAGAGTAATTGTGGAAAATATTTTTTAAGGTCACTATATTTGAGGTAAGCCCTTTACAAAAGATTAATATATCATCCACGTAAAGAATATGAGTAGGAATAGCAAACTTGTAGTTTACTTTCATAGTCACTAAGGAACCTGAGTCGCCTAGGGAAAAAATGTGCATACTCAAGACATCTTCAGCTAGACAAAACAACAGGGGAGAAGGAGGATCTCCTTGCCTAACCCCTCTTTTGCAAGAAAAATACCCATGAGAATCACCATTAAAAGCAATAGACATAGTTTCCAATTCAAGAATGACGGAGATCCATTGAAAAAAAAGTCATTGAAACCATACCTCTTGAGGACCGAGATGAGAAAACTCCAATCGATATTGTCAAAAGCCTTGCTGATGTATAATTCCAAGGCTATGTTGCCAGCCAACGACTTTTTATCTAGCAAGTTAATCACTTTCGAGGCAAGGCATAAACAATCCTTGATGTTCCTACCACGGATAAAACCTTTTTGATCCTTAGAAACAAGAAATGGCATAATGCGCGCAAGCCTATCTATAATAATTTTTGAAATTTGCTAATGCAATAGGTTTGAATCTTTCCATGGAATCTGCCTCTTTGACTTTAGGGATAAGGATAACAATATTAGCATTGTAATTCCCAAGAATCCAACTCTCCTTGAAAAACTGACACACAACATTGAACATCTCCGGCTTGATAATGAAGTGTAGCCAGAGATCCAATCTTGATTACAGAGAAAACGATCAAGGCGCGTTTCAATTAATTGAGAACCGAATCTACTGTTAAACCAAGTGAGAAAAGGACCACGCACTGGAAGATCAGTTAAAGAATTAGAGTCAATCCATTTACGAAAGTCTGAGATGAATGATCTTGAAGGAGTATTACTGCCACGATGCTCATGAGCTCCTCTAATTGCATTGAAATCCCCCAGGAAGCACCATGGGCCAACATGATTCAAAGAAAAGAGGGAAAGATCCCCCAAAGGAGCCTTCGAGTGGACACTTTGGTTGAAGCGTAGATCACAGGCAGATGGATGATGACGAAATCGATCACAATTCTAAAGGCAACCAATTTGTCAGATATATGGATGATTGAGGGCACCAGACTAGTTGAGGAAATACACCACAGATTCGGGATATTATAGGGGCGGCAGTTTGTTGCAAACCAACTTTCTTCATGTTTGACGCCTTATTTCTTCACTGTTGCCTCTAATATGAAACTTCTATTTTCTGTTGCTTGAGAGAAAATATTTTGTATTTTATAACAGATTTTAAAAGTAGATTTTCTTTTTAGTTTTTGTTACTGTCTCAAATTGTCTCAATGTTACTCGTGATCTAAAGTGGAATTAAAATATATAATAAATAGAAAATGCAAGGAGATTGCTGTTTTAATATTCATGTGGGTGTAGTAGATTATTTTAATTACTTTTGTATTGTGGAAGAAAACTTAGTTATTTTAAATAATATAATTAAAATAAATAATAAAATAAATTACTAAATTAAAATGGGTTAAATAAGTTTTTGGTCCCTATAAATATCTCAAATTTCGTTTTTAGTCCCTCTAAAATTTTCCTTTAAAGAATGATCCTCCTAAAAATTTAAATTTTAACTTTTGGTCCCTCCTGCAATTTAGCGACGATTTTTACGATTTAGCGACGGTTTTTACGACGGTTTTAGCGATGGTTTCTTTTTAGCAACGGTTTTTACGATAGTTTTTGTAACGCCTGAAATATTTAATTATGGTTAGTTAATTAAATATTTTTAATAATTATTTTTGAATGATTATGTTGGTTGCGTCGAGGAATAATACTGATAATCATATTATTATTACCAAGTCAGTGAGTGGGCCTGAAGAGTGGCGTTGATGATAGTAATATTGGGGGTATGGAATTAAGCCCAAATAATAATTATAAGGATTATTATTATTTAAATTAATAATAATAAGAATTGGGATTTTTGGTTGTCAGTAGAAGCGAACGTGGAATTGAGAACAAAAGAGGCAGAGCAACCAGAAAGAAGATTTTGACGGAGAAAGGTGAATCGACCGAGGAATTCTAGTGTAACCTTCAATCCAAGGTAAGGGTGAGATTATTTCTCTATAATTAGGGATATGATGGGCAATTGGTAGCTAGGGATGTATGATTCGCTAGGTTGTGTCGTATCGATGTGATTAACCGTAGAAAATCCCAAATTGGAATATATGATCTTGTATTCTCTGTATATTGTTGCTGTTAATTATGCAATTTTGTGGTATATGTTGTGTTGCTGTGGTTGAACAAAAAGAATACACGATTCTGCTGTTAGATGACAGGTTGTTGTTGCCAATTGGAAATAATGCCAATTAAATCGTGTAAATTGGAGAAAAACTGGTTTTTTGGTGAAATTACACTGCATGAGCCGATCCATAATCTTATGTATCGATACAAGCTGCTACAAGTTTAAAAACCAGGAGTGTGAAAACTGCTTGTGTCGATACATAAAGCCTTGCATCGACTTATGGGGTTATTCTGTAGGACTTGTATCGACTCATACGTGGTATGTATCGATACAAGTTTGTTTTGTATTGATATAAAGGGAGCTTGCATCGACTCAAACTAACATAAAACCAGAAAAATAAATTGAGTATGAGTCGACTCATATGAAGCTTGTGTTTGTAATATGGTGAACTGACTTTGGGGTTTTTGTATCGCAAATGTGCGGATAGCAAGAGTCGCCACCGACTTTTCTTTTATCCAATTAAGGGAAGGTGAAAAGAACAGGAAAAGACCTTCGTTAGATTCTGAGTAAGGGAGAAGGTTATGAAAAGGGAAGGTATGAGCACCTCTTTCCATCCGTAGTTATCTACGGGCTCTTAGTTGCTCTTAGATCACTTTAAAATTGCTTTCTGTGTGTTTGATAAAAATATTTTGAAAAGGCATTTCGCTTTGACTTTGTAATGATTCATGTAGGAATGTATACAAAGTGTTCGTTTGAGCAAGCAACTAAAAGTCTTATTACCTACTCAGAATGGTCATTTTCGTGTTGTTTTCCGTTCCTTTAGAGTAATGCTATCCATACCATTAGTTGGTAGGTAACCTTATTCGTTGGATGTAAGCGGGACATTTGAAGGGACATTGGATGGTCATAGAAGGCAACTTGTAGGAAGTATCCTAGCACATTCGAAGGGACGATCATCACTTTTCGTAGGCAACAATCGAGGGACGAGATCATGTTTTTGTAGGCGACATCGTGGGCCTATGATCTTTGTATCGAAGGGACTATGATGATATATTTGTAGGCAACGGTGCTAGGATACCTCTACGTTCGAGGGACTTGACCATTTGTATTCTTAAAGGCAACGAGAGAGAATTACCTTAAGGGGTGCGTGTGTGAAAAGAGTGTGTCAAATTCAGGTATGTTTTATCTTGAAATTATGAGTGATCTATGTCCAATTTTATCTTGCCATACACGCCTAATTACTAGCAGTTTATAGGGTGCAGAAAGTAAATTACGGAAAGTAAAGTGCGGAGAAATAAAGTCCTACGCTATTACATGGCTTTGGGGCAGTTACATAATAGGAGTGCGGAAAGTAAAAGTCCTAATTAAACTATTACATCCCATAGGCAGTTACATAATATGAAAAAGAAAAGCAAGAAAAATTGTCCGAAATGTTACAACTCGTAAAATACATAATCGAAATACGAAAATTGCATAAGAGGAAAATGTTAGTAAAAACATGATTTTTGAATGAGGAAAAAAGTTTCAAGTTAGTAATGACAATAATATGATAAGATAATTTTTTTGGTAATTTTCTGAATCGATTTCGATAATTAAAAACAATTAAAAGTCAATTTAGTGATTAATTAGCAATTAATTAAAATATGCATGCAAAAATATTTTTTTTAATGTCAAAAATTAAATAAACATTTTTCTGATTAAAATGCAAAAGGAAAATATTTTTGGTGTTTTTTAAATGCATGATAAAAATATTTAAAGATTAATTAAATAACATGAAAATATTAGAAAAAATAAGAAAATAGAAAAAAAGAAGTTAGTTTTCAAAGTGATAAAAAGGAAGTGGTCTTGCCAGGATTCGAACCCACGTCCTCTGAGGAAAACACGCGCCCCCTTTCCATCTGAGCCAAGCGTGCTTGGTGTTTGAAAACTGGAAACAAGGCATTATAACGGTAAACGTGTCATGGATATGAAATTCAAACCCAGTCAAATGCGTGGGACCCAGGATTACGAATGGACGAATCAGAAAGCTTCAAAGCGCCACGCCAACCCTTGCCGGAGTCAGCCAGGTCAACGACGCCGGAGCCCTAGCTCCGGTCGTCTTCTCCGATTGCCCAAAACTCCAAACCTGAAAATTAAGCCAAATAAAGAACAAAGAGGGACCCTACCCCCCCTAAATCGAGGGCTGCGAACACGATGGTGGTGTTCGTTTGCCCTGAATCGGCTTGGAGAACGAGATTTGAAGCAAACAGTTCAAAATGCCCTAACAATGGTGATTCGTGTTTTCTACGTCTAAGCTTGCATGAGATGCATCATTCATGGTCTAATGAGTATCCTGAATTCATACAAACAACCAAAAACGATTAATAATGCATGGATTAAAGAAATCGAAATTAAACAAAATACCAAATCGGAGTGAGCTATATAGCACGATCTGGGGTGAATTTGCTTCGAGTAAAGGCTGGGAATGATTGATGGGATATCAAGGAAGGCGATGGAATGCTTGAAACTCCTTGAAACTGGTTGGAAAATCAAAATCGAAATTGAAAACTTTAGAAAAATTTTGAGAAAATAAGGGTTGCTTCCAAGGGCTAGGGTTTCGTCCTTTGTCTTTGTCAATGTGCTGGGTATTTATAGAGTGTGATATTGGAGCAAAAAGAAAGAAAAAAGATATGCCATTGAATGCAAAATAATTTCTCTTTCAAATAAAATCAAATCTTTTCAAAATTTGATTTTTTCCTTCCATGCATGAGCTAGCACGAATTCGGCAAGTTGTGTGGGCTTTCTTGATCCCCAAGTTCGATAGAAAACCAATCCAATTCAAATTATACCTTGTTTTCATATTTTATTTAATTTAAATTTGAATTAAATTCTTTTAAATTCAAAAATAAATCAAAAAAATAGAAAGAGGTCGTGGCAAGGCATCAAGAGGTCATAGATAATATTATGATCAAGTTTGGATCATAAAATTATAGGCCCATTTGGAAAAAAATTGGAATTTGACAAGTATCTCTCTTTGTGCAATTGTTCAAAAATACCCAACTTGTACAGGGTGTATCTTGCTCAATTTTCAACATTTTTGAGTTTTCTTGGACTTTTTAGAAAGCTCTAGATGTCCTATAAGCAACCTCTTTGGTTTCATCTCAATTGGAGTTTCCATGCTCAATATTACTTCATTACAAAAAGTTTTGATCCATATATTCAAAATGAAGCATTTTTTGACCATGCTTGTGAGACATGAAGTTGTAGAGAATTGAATTTCCTTCAAAATGAGAGGTGGTGGAAAAAATCTGATAAAGTATGAGAAATTTATGCTCAGTCAAAGTTCAGTTGCCTTTTCTCTAGAAAACCCTTTGGAAAGTTTGACTTTTGAGCAAATCTTGAGTTTTCCTGATGAATCATGATCAACCCTTGATCAAATGATGAATGTGACTCCAAAATGAGGATGTTGACCAAAAATCATGATCAACCCTTGATCAAATGATGAATCATGATCAACCCTTGATCAAATGATGAATCATGATCAACCCTTGATGTATGTTGACCACAGTTGACTTTTGTCCAATACAACTTATTTTCAACCATCTGAGCAATTGTCTTAGGAAACTTGACTTGTAAGGCTTGAAACTTGACATGGAGATTCTTTGAAACATATAAGAAGGCATGATGACCATTGGAGGTGTTGAGAACCACCTTGATCTGATAATTGTCAAACCCTAGTTTGGGTTGATTGTTTAGGAGAGGGTTTGTCTGACCAACCCTTGAGGAATCCTTGAGTATGGATGTATGGAATGTCTTGAGAAGTAAGAGGGCAAATTTTGGGGTATGACAGCTGCCCCTGTTCAATCTTCTTGTACTGGAAGGGTAAGATTGGCATGCTTGCCTTTCGTGACCTGGAGGTAGAAGATGATTGAACACTCGAGTACACTTGAAAATTTACACTCGCTGTTGACTGACGATGCGAGAATGGGCTTACAGATGCCATTTGGAGAAGCTGGAGATTTCGCTGGGGAATGAGTCGTACGCTAGACTCAAGAATGTCGTCTGAATAGGAAAAACGTCGAAGATGGGCTTAAGATGCCATAAGGAGAGAACGATGTTGGGGAATGAGCCGTACATTAGGCTCTGCAAATATTTCCGAAGATAGAAGGGAGCACGGAGATGGGCTTAAAATGCCATCCAGAGAGAGTCGTACGTTAGACTTCGCACTCGTTTTTGAATGAAGTTATTGATTTGTATTGGTTTTTTAACCAAATATGCAACATTCTGAAAGTGGAGAGATGTCGACAAATAGTCGGAGATGGGCTTAAGATGCCATCCAGGGCAACTGAGTCGTACGCTAGACTCTGTAGTTGTTGTTGATAATAAGAGAGTGTCAGAATAAACCTTCGTCTTGATTATTCTAAGGGGATAATAGTCGGTAGAATGTGGACAGCTTCCCTGTTGTGCTTCGGGTGTTGATCCAATGCCTGTTGTCGGAGGACAACCTGGGTGATTGTTCGGATAGGGTTTCCCGTCTGGCTTCGGGTATTAATCCTGGATCTATTGTCGGAGGACAACTTGGGAGGTCGTTCAGATAGGGTTTCCCGTCTAGCTTCGGGTATTAATCCTGGACCTGTTTGTTTCAGAAGTGATTTTCACCTGTTTTGGGGAAAACAAAAGAAGCTTCGATAGAATATGATTAGTCTTATGCAGATTATGATGCATGACAATGTGTATGAATGATATATGCACAAATTATGACTTTTATGAACAATGTATGAATGATAGATGTTGTGGTATTTCAAAACATATCCATCTTGAAGAAGATGTGAACGCTCTGCTTGGGGATTTCTGGCTTCTGCTTGGGGACGAAACTGATGAAAACCTTGCTTTTGAAAGAGAAGAAAGATATCCTTGATTCCTCCGATGCACTATCTGACCAAGTCTTGATCCTAGATATTTATATTGTTGAGGATGGTAGAGATCGAGAGATACACTGCCGAGGATCTTGTGCGTAGACCCTGCTGGGGAAAATTTAGGAGGCGCTCTACTGGGGATCTTGCGTGTAGATCCTGCTGGAGAGTATTCGATTGTTGATGGGAGACAGGGCTAGAAGGATCCGGAGCCTGCTGAAACCTCTAGCTGGAGGAATAAAAGATGTAGGTTTCCTCCGATGCACTATCTGACCAAGTTTCGAGTCTGGATATTGCTACTACCGGGGAATGATGATTGCTGAGAGATATTCTACTAGGGATAAATACCTCTGCTGGAGATGAACCGTTATTGCTCGGAGACTGATGTAACATGGTTTAGCTGATTGGGATCACTGCTCGGGGACTAACGTGATGAATCTTGGAATGTCTGGACTAGTGGAGGAAAATGTGTACTCCAATGAGGAAGGTTTGTAGTGAGTGACATTTCTGTGGGGGATTGTACTTTGCAGGGGAACGCATTGGTGACTTTCGTCGTCATCTCAATTCCTAGAGCCTGTAGTAATTATCCTTGTTCGTTCACTTTTCGCATGTTTGTAAGTAGATATTTATTGTCATATGCATATAATCATTCAAGGCAAACGTTGGACTTTATGAAAACAACAACAATGAAAATTGTAAAGAGAAAGAATTTGTATTAATTTGAAAGGTGGCGTATGACCAAGTAGTTTGTACACAAGAAAAGTAAAAAGCTATGCGGAAAAAATCTCGTTAAGTTCCAACTATGCTAGTACTCATATATTTCGACTATCTCATCTCCTTGCTGTCAGTAGAAAGTGAGTGAATTGATTTTCACCATTTGAATCTTGAATGCTGATAGTAGTCTGTAGATAAGTGATCTGGACGAGACATAGTCGTACGCTTAAATCCCTAACTTTTGCCTAGACCGCCCTTTCGGGTTTTCAGCCTACCGGGATACCCTTTTTTGCTCAAGCCGCCTTTGAAGGTTTTCGACTTGCCGGGTGTACATGTTTTATATATATCCTTAACTTTTTCCCGAACCCTTTTGGTTCGCCAGGATGCCCTTATTTTTTCCTAGGTCAGTCGACCTAGCGGGTCTCATTTATGCGTAGTATTTTTTTGACTATGTCTGCGTTCACAGGGTGTGGGGAAGTCCTCGCCGTCCATGGTGCTAAGTATCATAGCTCTGCCGGAAAATACTGTCTTGACTACAAACGGTCCCTCATAGGTGGGAGTCCATTTGCCCCTAGGATCACCTTCTGGAAGGATGATGCGCTTGACTACTAGGTCACCGACTTGGTAAACTCGATGCTTGACCTTCTTGTTAAATGCTCTGATCATTCGTTTTTGATAGATCTGTCCATGGCAGATGGATGCGAGTCGTTTCTCATCGATCAAGTTGATCTGGTCAAGGCAAGTCTGGATCCAATCATCTTCGCCTAACTCTGCGTCCTGGAGGACTCTGGTTGAAGATATCTGAACCTCGATAGGTAGAACTGCATCCATACCGTACACAAGAGAGAAAGGGGTTTCCCCTGTTGACGTCCGTACTGTAGTGCGATAACCATGAAGAGAAAAGGGTAGCATCTCATGCCAATCCTTGTAAGTCACTGTCATCTTCTGTATGATCTTCTTAATATTCTTGTTGGCGGCTTCTACTGCGCCATTCATCTTAGGCCGATAAGGAGAAGAGTTGTGATGCTTGATCTTGAACTGCGCGCAGAGTTCGGTGATCATTTTGTTGTTGAGATTAGAACCGTTATTTGTGATAATCTTTTTAGGAGTGCCATACCGACAGATAAGATTATGCTTGATGAACCGAACCACGACATGCTTGGTAACAGATGCGAACGAGGCTGCTTCTACCCACTTGGTGAAATAGTCAATTGCCACAAGGATGAAACAATGTCCGTTGGAAGCTGTGGGCTTGATTTCTCCGATCATGTCAATGTCCCACATTGCGAAAGGCCAAGGAGCGGTTAAAACATTCAGTGGTACTGGTGGTACGTGCACTTTGTCTGCATATATCTGGCATTTGTGAAAAGATCGAGCATAGTGGTGACAATCAGCTTCCATGGTGGACCAATAGTAACCCGTTCTCAGAATCTTCTTAGCCATGGTATGTCCACTGGAATGGATACCAAATGCGCCTTCGTGTAACTCTTCCATGATACGTTCTGCAGTTTTCTGGTCTACACAACGGAGTAAGCACAAGTCATGATTGCGCTTGTATAGGATGCCGTTGTTGAGGAAGAATTTGGATGCAAATCTTCTCAAGAACTTCTTATCGTTGACAGATGCCCCTGCGGGATATTCCTGAGTCTCAAGATACCTCTTCACGTCGTAGTACCAAGGTTTCTCTTCTGTATCAAGTTCACAACAGTATGCCGGTTCGTCAAACTTCTCGATGATGATTTGGGGAGCCTCGTTGTCCCATCTGACCTTGAACATAGATGACATAGTAGCCAATGCGTCTGCCAGCTGATTCTCTTCTCGTGGAATATGATGGAAAGTGATCTCTTCGAAGTAGGGGATCAAACCCTGAACATGCTCTCGATACGGAATGAGATTCAGATGCTTCGTATCCCACTCGCCTTTTATCTGACTAATCACTAAAACTGAGTCTCCATACACTTGCAAGAATTTGATTCTTAAGTCAATAGGAGCTTTAATACCCATGATACACGCTTCGTATTCGGCCATGTTGTTAGTGCAACTGAAACATAATCTGGCAGTGTGAAAGGCGTATGTCCGCCTGTAGGAGATGTAATGATGGCGCCAATGTCATTGCCAAGTGCGTTCGAGGCTCCATCAAAGACCATAGTCCATCCGGATCCTTGTTCAGGTTCTTCGTTTGGGCCTGGTTCTTCACAATCAGTAACTAACAAAACATCTTCGTCCGGGAATTCAAACTGCATAGACTGATAGTCATCTACGGCTTGATGAGCCAAATGATCGGCTACTACACTTCCTTTGATCGCTTTCTGAGAAGTATACTGGATGTCGTATTCGGTCAAGATCATTTTCCATCTTGCTATTCTTCCAGAGAGAGTTGGTTTCTCGAATATGTATTTTATCGGATCCATCCTGGAAATCAACAAGGTAGTGTGAGTCAACATATACTGTCTTAGTCGGCGAGCAGCCCAAGCCAAAGCGCTG
This sequence comes from Vicia sativa, assembly GCA_021764765.1. Classification (NCBI taxonomy): domain Eukaryota; kingdom Viridiplantae; phylum Streptophyta; class Magnoliopsida; order Fabales; family Fabaceae; genus Vicia; species Vicia sativa. The sequence continues at coordinate 2,292,198 of CM038796.1, read as the reverse complement.
CAAGTTTTCTCGAGCTGTGAATATCTTGTTTCACAGTCGGTAAAATTTTTGCTAAGGTAGTATATTGCATACTCTTTTCGACCAGACTCGTCATGTTGCCCCAACACACACCCCATTGAATTCTCTAACACTGTCAAGTACATGATAAGAGGTCTTCCTTCGGCAGGCGGCATCAGGATAGGAGGATTCTGTTAGGTACTCCTTGATTTTGTCAAACACGATCTGGCAATCGTCGTTCCATTCTACTACTTGATCTTTCTTCAGTAACTTGAAAATTGGCTCACAAGTAGCAGTTAGATGTGCAATGAACCTGGAAATGTAATTCAATCGTCCCAAGAAACCTCTGACTTCCTTCTCGGTGCGGGGAGCTGGCATTTCTTGAATAGCTTTAACCTTGGCGGGGTCAACTTCAATACTTTTACCATTGACAACAAACCCTAAGAGTTTACCGGATCTGACTCCAAAGGTGCACTTGTTGGGATTAAGTCTCAGTCTGTACTTCTTCAATCTATCAAACAGTTTCTGCAAATGATCGAGATGTTCCTCTTCAGTCTGTGATCGAGCTATCATGTCGTCGACGTAGACCTCTATCTCGTGATGAATCGTATCATGAAACAATGCCACCATAGCACGCTGATAAGTGGCGCCAGCATTCTTCAGTCCGAACGGCATGACCTTGTAGCAGAAAGTGCCCCACTGTGTAACAAAGGTAGTCTTGTCCATGTCTTCAGGAGCCATTTTGATCTGATTGTAACCGGAAAATCCATCCATGAAGGAGAAGACCTTATGCTGAGCGGTGTTGTCAACCAGAACATCAATGTGAGGAAGTGGAAAATCGTCTTTCGGACTCGCCTTGTTCAAATCTCTGTAATCCACACACATTCGTACTTTACCATCCTTCTTAGGTACGGGTACCACATTCGCAATCCACTGTGGATAAGAAGTGACAGCTAAGAAACCAGCATTGAACTGCTTCATAACTTCAGCTTTGATTTTCTTTAACATCTCAGGGCGCATGCGACGAACCTTCTGTTTCACTGGGAGAAAATCCTCTTTTGTCGGTAACCGGTGTACCACAATGTCAACGTCTAGACCTGGCATGTCTTCGTACGACCAAGCAAACACCTCGATATAGTCTCGTAACATCCGAACCAATCTCTCTTTGACACTGTTCTCAAAACCTGCTCCTATCTTTATCTCTTTTCTGTCTTCATCAGTGCCCAAATTCATAATCTCAACTGACTCTTCGTGTGGCTGTATAACTCGTTCTTCTTGTTGTAGCAGTATGGCAAGTTCTCCTGGCACTTCACAATCTTCCTCACCTTCGTCTTCAGCTTGGTAGATCAGATTATCAAAGTCATATTTAACAATAGCATAGCTGTTATCAACGAGATTCGGAGTGATTTCCTGTCTAAAGGAGATGGGTATGACGTCTTCAGTCTTCCAATTGCTGAGTCCGTTGTCAGGAGTTGGGAAGATCCACTTGCTGATGTCAAAGTCGTTGTCGTCATCTTCTATAGCATGGACTTCATTCTGATTGATGCGAAAAGGAAGTTGGCCGGCACGTTCGCGACGTATCATCTTCTGACCCTTAAGGGTGAAACCTAAACCAGTCTTATCAGATTTGAAAGGGAGATTGGGGAGCTGACCCCAAATAGTACTACCTCCTTCTTCAACTACAGCTTGAGCATCTTTCAGCGAGGCCATCCTGGGCTGAACTTGTGTAACTACAAGAGTAACAGGGGAGTCAACAAGCATGACTCTTGGAACTGTTTCGAAAGCTTGACAGGGAGTCTCAAAGAATTCACCTTCCATCTCGAGATAAGGGAAAGACTGTAGATGACTGACCATGTATTCCTCTTCACCATATACTGTAACAACCTTCCCCTTCACCGGGTACTTCAGCTTCTGATGCAAGGTAGAGGTAACAGTGCCTGCCCCATGTATCCAAGGGCGTCCAAGTAGGCAAGAGTAAGCTGGACGGATGTCCATGACAAAGAAAGTAGAGTCGAAAGTCTGGGAACCGACTTTAACAGGCAGAATGAGCTCTCCAAGTACTGTTCGCTTAGAACCATCAAAAGCTCACACAACTATGTCACTGGGCTTCAGAACCAATCCTTCAACATCAATTCGGTCAAAAGCGGTCTTTGGTAGGATATTCAGAGCAGAACCGGTATCCACCAAAACATGAGACAATGTAATGCCCTTGCATTCCACAGAGATGTGCAAGGCTTTGTTGTGTTTCTTTTTGGTAGGAGTCAAATCAGCATCAAAGAAGCCTAGGCCGTTGTTGGCAGCCAGGCTAGCAATACAAACTTTAAATTGATCAGTAGTAGTGTCTTGCGGTGCGTGAGCATTCTTTAGAAATTTTACCAAGGCTTTAGCATGAGACTCATAGCACAAGAGCAGAGCAAGCATGGAGATCTTGGACGGAGTCTGTCCCAACTGTTCCACAACATTGTAGTCACTCTTCTTGATAATCTTCAGAATTTCCTCCATTTCTTGTTTGGAGGTGTCTTCAGCAACTTCCTTTGGTACTTCTGTCTGATCAGGATGAGTTACTGGCTCTTTCCCTCTAGTCTCGGGAACTGGTTGAATAGCTGGAATGCGAGCTAGAGTCACAGTGTCTTTTGGAGGAGAGATTTCTGGAGAAAACACTCTTTCGGTTCTGGTTATCTTACTTGACCCGATGATGTTGTCAATGTCAAGAATGGTAGCCTCAACTGTAAGATCCTCAATGGTCAGAGGGTTCTTCTTGACGCCATGATAGTAAACTTCAGCTCCATAGTTCCAAGGGATAGCTTTGTCAGAGGAACATGGAACTAGTCTGGGAGAAGTAATGATGAGAGGTGTCACTCTAGGCACAGGATCAGTAGAGGAAATCCTTAGTGTGTTTACATCAACATAGTCTTTTGGGAAATCGTTTCCCCATCCGGTCGCCTTAACATCTTTTATAGGGATTTTGTAGCTTTCAGGAATAGTATATTTCACCATGTAATCAAACTTCCCACTTGGCTACTGTCATACCCCAAAATTTGCCCTCCATCTTCTCAAAAGATTTCATACATCTATGCTCAAGGATTCCTCAAGAGTTGATCAGACAAACTCTCTCCTAGACAATCAACCCAAACTAGGGTTTGGTATCTCTCAAGTCAAGATGGATTTCCAACATCTCCAATGGTCTTCATGCTTCCTCATATGTTTCAAAGATTCTCCATGTCAAGTTTCAAGCTTCATAAGTCAAGTTTCCTCAGACAATTGCTCGATGGTTGAAAATCAGATTGACAAAAGTCAACTGTGGTCAACATACAGACAAACTTCATAATTTTTGGTCAACATCCTCATTTTGAAGTTACATTCATCATTTGATCAAGGGTTGATCATGATTCATCAAGAAAACTTAAGATTTGCTCAAAAGTCAAACTTTCTAAATTAGGGTTTCTAGGTGAAAAGTCAACTGAACTTTGACTGATCATAACTTCTTCATACTTTCTCAGAAATTTTCCCACCAAAGCTCATTTTGAAGGAAATTCAATTCTCTACAACTTCATGTCTCACAAGAATGTCCAAAAAGTGCTTCATTTGAGAGGTATAGCTCAAAACATTACAGGTCATTTTCAAAGTCAACAAAAAGTCAACTTTTTGATTTGAAGATACATTGAGCATGGTAACTCCAATTGAGATGAGACCAAAGACATTGTTTAGAGGACTCTTAGAGCTTTCCAAAAAGTCCAAGAACACTAAAAAATGTGGAAAATTGAGCAAGATACACCATTCACAAGTTGGGCAATTTTGAAAGAATGCACAAAGAGAGATACTTCAAAAAATCAAATCTTTTGCAAATGGGCCTACTTTTTCTTCATTCTAACTTGTTCCTCATGCAATTAGGAATGTCCAAGCCCAATGCCACAAATTTTTGATTTATTTTTCTATTTAATTTATAATTTATTCATTTAAATGCAAATTAAATCTTAAAATAAATTATAAAATCAAAATTAATTGGAAGATTGATTTTTATTGCTTTCTTGTGATCCAATCCACCCATAAATGCCAGCAATTTCGAAATTAGATCAGATTTGGCAAGATTGGATTGAAATTGGACCAAAGTTTGAAAATTTGATTTCATGAAAATATCAAAATTGATTTCCATTGAATATTGATCAAATCTTTCCAAATTCAATCCCAAATCCATCCAGCATATATACTTGATGCATACCTATCAAGAGACAACGAAAAAAATTGCTCAGAAACCCTATTCCCAAACTGGAAAAAATCGTGTTCTTGAAGCAAAGTGCAATCATACTTCCAGCCGTTTTCCATCGATTTTAAGGTGTCAAACAGATTCCTTGATATCTCTTGAGTCAACCCAGACCCTTACATTGCTCAAATCCATTCAGAATCGTGAAATCAGTGTTTGGTTTGTTCTTGAAAATCTCAAATTCGATTTCTCATATTCATGCATTATTAACTTGTTTTGATTGTTTGTTTGTGTTTAGAATCAAGTTTGCAAACTTTCTGGGCAAGCCAATTGAATTTTCATGGCCGGAATCGTGTTTCACCATGACTAGGGTTTATGTGACCGATTTAGGGTTTCACGACATACATAAAATTGGACAATAAGACCTATACCGTTGCATTCGGAATGCTTCAAGGAATCGATCTATGGTCTTAGATATAATTTATATTATGTGTGTTGCGTTTTTGATTTTGCCAGGAACCTTAGTGACGAACAATGGCCGATGCTAACTTTCAAATATTTGAAATGAAGAAGACGATGGTTGGCGCGAGTTCGTGGCGAAGGAGAAGGCAACGCGTGTATTCCACTCAGTCCGTTTCCAAACAGTTGACACACTTGGCTCAGTTGGTCAGCGCGTTGGTTTTCAAGGATTGAAGTCCTGGTCATGGGTTCGATCCACACTAGCACCAGTTTTGTTTTTTCTTTTCCAAACTTGCATTCTTTTTCATATTTTCCTATTTTCTTATTTATTTTAATATTTACATGTTATTTTAATTAATTTCACAATTTCATTTATGCATTAAAAAAATTACCAAAAAATATTTTCTTTTTACATTCATATTCTAAAAATCTTTATTTAATTTAATAAATTAAAAAATACATTTTTGCATGCATATTTATTTTTATTTTTATTTTAGCATTTAAATCATTGTAAATTAGTTTTTAATTACTAAATTGCATTTAAAAAATCCCAAAAAATTATTTTAACTTGTTTATCTTATTTCCAGCATGTACTAATTTTCTCATATTAAAACTTGCATTTTTTCTAACATTTTCTCTTATTTCGATTTCATCATATTTTCCGATTTCTTATTCTTTCACAGGTTGCTCCGATTCGGACGTTTTCTTTTTATCGTTTTATTCTTTTCAATAATGTAATTGCATATGGGTTGTAATAGTTTAATTTAGGAATTTATTTTCCGCATTTTCAATTATGTATCTGCCCCAAAGCCATGTAATAGCGTAGGTTTATCTTTCCGCACTTTTACATTTCCGCTTTTACATTCCGCATTTTACTTTCCGCACCCTATAAATTGCTAGTAATTAGGCGTGTATGGCAAGATAACAATGAACATAGCCCACTAATCTTCAAGATAATATATTCTGAATTCAACACACTTTTATCACACACGCACCCCTTAGGGTAATTCTCTCTCGATGCCTTTCGATTTCAAAATGGTCATGTCCCTCGAACATAGAGGTATTCTAGCACCGTTGCCTTCCAAACAAATCATCATAGTCCCTTCGATACAAAGATCATAAGACCCACGATGTCGCCTCCGAATACATGATCTTGACCTCGATTGTCGCCACGAAAAATGATGATAGTCCCTTCGAATGTGCTAGGATACTTCCTACAAGTTGCTTTCAATGACCATCCGATGTCCCTTCGAATGTCCCGCTTACATCCAACGAATGGAGCTACCTACTAACTAATGGTATGGTTAGCGCTATTCTAAAGGAACGTATAAGTACGAAAACGACCAATTCTGAGTGGGTAAATAAGTCTTTTAGTTGCTTGCTCTATCAAATGCTTTTCACACCACACACTTTTTTTTCAAAGTTCAAATTCTTTTCAAAACAAAAAAACATTTCCGAACACTTTGTATACACTCCTACATGAGTCATTACAAAGTCAAAGTGAAGTGCCTTTTTAAAACATTTTTGTCAAACACACGTAAAGCAATTTTAAAAAGTGATCTAGAGCAACTAAGAGTAGAATAAACTACGGATGGAAAGGGTGCTAATACCTTCCCTTTTCATAACCATTCTCCGAACTCTAATCTAACGAAGGTCTTTTTCTCTTACTTTTACCTTCCTTAATTGGATAAAATAAAAGTCGGTGGCGACTCTTGCTATCCGCACATTTGGATACAAAATCCTACAAAGTCGGCTTCACCATATCACGAATCGACTCTGGGATTCTACCCTAAAAGAGAGAATTGCCTTAGGGATTTCTAGATAACCTTTATTGCTTTTTGTTTGACTTGTATGCTTTATCTTTAAGGGTTGCTTGGTATTATATTGTTGGGGATCCTACACCGATCCGGTTTCCTTTTAGGTAAGTAGCATTAGATCATCGCGACCGCTAGACGATAACTAAACGGTCAACATGATGGCTACGCGTGACACTTTGGTTGTCCCGATACTCTTCATTCCCAAGTTGAAGATAGTATTTGGCTTCTGGTGTCATCAAGCGCTAACTCAACTTTTAGAACCTTAATTGACCCATCTTGGCCATTAGAAGGTAGTGAGATGGCCGACTTTGGTGTAGACCGAGGTTGGTTGATACCGATGCTACGCCATTGAGATCGACTTTGGGACATTTTCGATCGACCACTTGGCCGTATTGAAATAAGCGCCACGAAAAGATCTGTGATATGAGATTCCTAGAACCCTTACTATTATAGGACAGATGAACCAACTCAAACTTTTGGTGGGTAATCACCTATGCCTCATGCAAGCCTTAAACCTAGGCTCATTGTGTGAATTGTTTGTGTGTGCTAAACATGACATCATGACATCATCATTGCATATCATTTCTAACTATTTCAAGGACCTAGGGATTTATCTTTGCTCGCTTTGTAGGGATTATGGCTTCTAGAAAGACTATCCGAATCAACTTCATGGGTATCCCTTCTCAACTCAAAGAATTGGTTTCGAAATTCCCACCATGCTCGGCCCATCAAAAGACATGGTTATCTACTTGATTTGGTTATCTCCGGTTTTGAAGAAGATATGATGCATGTCCTATTCCAGCTCTTTGATCCAAACACCATTGCTTTACATTCCAGATTATCGCTGGTTCCTACCTTGAAGAGTTCTCTAAGCTACTGGGATACCTATTCTTGACCAAATGCCATTCACCGGTCTAGAGAAGGTTCCTAGGTACGAAGACATTGCATCCGCCTTACATCTCAAGCGCTCGGACATTGAAGCCAATTGGGAAACTAGAAGTGGAGTTAAGGGTTTACTTTCCAAGTTCCTGATTAAGAAAGCCCGAGAATTCCTCAAGGTTATGAGTTTCAATGCATTTGAGAACATTGTGGCCTTGCTAATTTATGGTTTGGTTCTATTTCCTAACTCGGATCAATTCATAGATGTCAATGCCATCAAATTATTTCTTACCCGCAATCCGGCCTACTTTACTTGGAGACATCCTACATTCTCTCACACTGCATTACTAAGCGACAAGGAACTCTCATGTGTTGTATACCGTTACTTTCAAGGTGGTTTATTTCGCACCTTCCTCCATCGTTTTGAAGAATGAACAAAGGTTGAGATGGTCTCAAAGGTTGATGTCACTCTTATTCGATATCCGTTGGAATCTTTTCTCTCAAAAGGACTTCACATTCATTGAGGCTGTGGAGAATTCCTAATGTACCACTACTTGGTATAAGGGAGGTATTACTTACAACCCTTCTAGCTCTACGTCAGCTTGGTTTTGCTCAAGAGATGGTCCACATGATATGCTTCTCCAAGACATTGTGTTCGACACAACCACGATCTCCGTATTACCGATTTAAGGTTCATACATGCTTGGGGCATGGTAAAGAAGACTGATACCAAGACTTTGGGATACCCGAACTCCATTCCTTGGGAACCTTACCTCAAATGGGTGAGAGCTCGAGCTCAAAACCTCATGATGCCATTGCTTTTCCAAAGAATTATGGAACCTGCTATAGGTGACGATTATGTTTCTCCATCCTGACATGCCTACTGATTTTGAAGACTTGAAGAGATCATGGATTCAACTAAAAGAAGAAAGGGATACCTTTGAAGCTCAGTGTTATGCAAGCGAGAAGAAAGTGTTAGAGTTGACCAAGCTACTTCACGAGGAGCGAAACATCAACGCTTACATCGGCACCAAGAGGAAGCGCCCATGGGAGACTTAGAGCTTTAGGATGTTTATGTTTTCTTTTGTTGTTTTGAACTATCTCTTGTACTTAAAAAGAAAAAGAATAAAAAGAGAACTAATAAATGTTTGTTCATTGCTTGTTTAACAAATTTAAATCTCTAAGGTCCTTGAAAACATTGCATTGCATAAACATCGCATAGCATAGCATAGCATAACATTGCATCACAGGTACATTAGAGTTGGAGATTGGTTTTCTCATTTGCTCGCTATTTATTTTAGCGTAAATGGCTCTTGAACAGATCACAAAGATCTCCAAGCTCGTAATGCCGCCAGCAGATGTTCACCAACTTGGTCCAAGGTCAAGAAGATTTGAAGAAGCTCATCAACAAGAAGAAGAAGGTTGTTGGTCTCTCAACATGGGTAGACGCTTCAAAGGGGTCCTAAGGTGGTCACCAGATTGAGCTCTCTCAAGGAAGTGTCCATACCGAGGGAAGTACCAAGGGTGATGAAGGTGAGCAGTGAGCCAAAGAAAGGAGGAGAGGACCACCGATTATAGCCAACACTCGATGAAGATGACAAGTACAAACAACTTGAAGACCGTCTGTGTGGAAAACTTGAAAATGTCCGGCTGAATTTTGATGATCCGAGTCTTGTTCCTGTGTTGTGATTCCTCCCAAGTTCAAAGTTCCAACTTTGCCAAGTATGATGGCATGTCTTGCCCTAAGCGCATTTGAAGTCCTATGTCCGTAAATCAATCCCCACATCGATGACGAAAGTTGTGGATGCACTATTTTCAAGAGAGTTTGTCCTAACTCGCTTGAATGGTACTATCACCAGAGAACGACCGTATCCGTATTGGAGTGATTTGGCTGATGCTTTCATGCATAATATGAGTACAATGTCGAATTGACACCCACTGCATGCAACTACAAAGCATGTCTATGGGTCGCGACGAGAAGTTCAAGGAGTATGCTCGTAAATGGAGAGACCTAGCAGCAGTAGTTCAACCACCCTTGTCCAATAGGAGTTGGTTGATATGTTTATGGGAACACCGACAGTCTGCTCTTCAATCATCCGATTGAAATTCTTCATCCGGATTCACCGAAATGATATTGACAAAGCGAGCGATTGAAGTCGGTATCAAGAGTGGAAGATTCATGTAGAGACATCTTGAATGTAAGAGATCCTTTGGTGCTAAGAAAGAAGCCAATGCCGTGTATGGTCGAAAAGCCGAGCCAAGACCGACCGTGCTCAACTGTGGGGCCAGATCTCCAATCCTACATCAAGACATCCTCGCGAGACAACGCGTGGAACGCCCAAGACAGCTTTTACGAAGATCAACATGCCTTTGTCGCAAGCCTTGCAACACATGTTGAACGCAGAGTGATAACTTTGAGGGATCCTCCTCAAATGTCAACACTTCTCTCCGAGATACAATCCTAATGCTAAATGTGCTTACCATTCCAATAGCCTGTGGCACGACATCGACAATTGTTGGGCTCAAGAACAAGATTCAAGATATGATCAAGCTAAGCAGATTGAGTTTGATCCTCCATGAGACCAATGTGATCAACGCCCTATGCCTAACCATGACAAGAGTTCCAATGTGTTGGTGATTTATACTTATGTTTTCAACATAGATGACTTGACCATTCCTCCGATGACCGTTAAGAAGAATTTGTTGCAAGCCGTGTCAATCCAGATGCCCGAGAATTGTCGTGGTGCCCCCGCACTGATGGTTGTGCTTGGTTGAGAAGACGCGTTCAGGTATGATGAATAACCGTGAGATACTATTTCAAACCACCGTGCGTAAATTGTGTGAAGATATGTCTAAGTTGAAGATTGACAATGCGAATGAAACTGCACTCTGTGGATACCTTGGGAAGCCAAGTGGAAAGTTTGATTACATGGTGAAGTACATCGTCTCGATAGTCACAAGATTCCTATTGAAGATGTTAAGGCGGATGGGGTGACGATTTCCAAGACTATGCCGATGTTAACACAATAAGAATTTCCTCTGCGATCCCGTGCCAGAGTGGCACCTCTCATCATTACTTCTCCAAGACCTGCTCCATATTCCTCCGACAAGGCTATCCCTTGGAATTATGGAGTCGATGTTTACTATCATGGTGTCAAGCAAGACCCTCTCGACCATTGAAGATCCGACCATTGAAGCTACCATTCCCGACATTGACAACATCACCGATCAAGTAAGGTGACCAACCGAAGGGTATTCTCTAGATCTCTCCAAAAGACACCATGACTCCACCGCATTCCAACTCAATCAATATCCCCACCTAGAGGGAAAGAACCTGGCTCATCCCGCCACCTGTATACCAAAGGAAGTTGTCAAGACACTCCAAACAGAAATGGAGGAAATTCAAGATTATCAAGAAGAGTGACTACAATGTTGTGGAACAGCTGGGACAGATCATCCAAAATTTCCATGCTCGCTGCTTTGTGCTCCGAGGCTCATGCTAATGCCTTGGTGAAGTTTCTGAAGAATGCTCATGTGCCGCAAGACACTACCACTGACCAGTTTGAAGTTTGTATTGCTAGCCTGGCTGCCAACAACGGCCTAGGCTTCTCTGGTGCTGATTTGACTCCTGCCAGAAAGAAACATAACAAAGCCTTGCACATCTCTCGAATGCAAGGGTACTACCGTCTCATGTTTTGCTGACACCGTTCTCGCCTCAATATCCTTCCAAGATCGCTTTTGATCGACTTGATGTCGAAGGGTTGGTTCTGAGACCCAGTGACATAATCGTGAGAGCTTTTGATGGTTCTAAGCGAACGGTACTTGGAGAGCTCATTCGCTCTAAAGTCGGTTCCCACTTTGACTTACTTTCTTCATGGACATCCGTCCACCTTTCTTGCCTACTTGGACGCCTTGATACATGGGGGGCGCATACCTCTACCTTGCATCGTGTCAAATACCCGGTGAAAGGGAAGGTTGTTACAGATGTGGTGAAGAAGAATATATGGTCACCATCTACACCATTCCGCTATCTCGAGATGGAGGGTGAATTCTTCGAGACCCCGTCAAGCTTTTGAAACAATACCCAGTCGTGCCTGCTGACTCTCCCACTCCTGAAAGTTGCTCAAGCTCCGCCTAGGATGGCCTCACCAAAGATGCTCAAGCCATCGTTGAACAAGGAGGTAGTGCTATTTGGGGACAGCTCCCGATCTTCCCTTCAAACCGACAAGACCGGTTTAGGCTTCACCATCAAGGGTCAAGATGATACGCGAACGCCCAGCCAACTTCCTTCCGCATCGCCGTAGTGGAATCCATGCTATAGAAGACAACGACAATGACTTCGACATCGCAAGTGGATCTTCCTAACTCCAAATCATGGGCTCAAGAATTGAAGATCAAGACGCTACACCAATCTCCTTTAGCCAGAGTAATCGCTTTTGTTTTGTTTTGCTTTTATTTCTTTATGTTTTGAACAATAAACTTTGAAAGCTGGTGCCTTGCCCGGGCGCCATGGCTCGCTTATAGGGTTATTATCTGTCGTTATGTATTTTCATTCAATAAATTCGTTGGACTTTTGCATTCAATTGTTTGTTTTATTTCTTTTACTTTATCACCCCTTCAAAAAGCTATGTGTTCTTACACACACCCACATGATACACTGCAGAATCACTCCGAATCTCGTTAATAACAGCTATGCTAGTGCAAAATATGACTTTGATAATCCGATCTCCCAAGCCGAAGACGAAAGTGAGGAAGATTGTGAAGTGCCAGGAGAACTTGTCGATCAAGCACAAGAAGAGCGAGTTATACAGCCACACGAAGAGCAAGTTGAGGTTGTGAATTTGGGTACTGACGAAGACAGAAAAGAGATCAAGATAGGAACGGGTCTTGAGAGCAGTGTTAAAGAAAGGTTGGTTCAGATGCTACGAGACTATGTTGAGGTTTTTGCTTGGTCATACGAAGACATGCCGGGTTTGGACATTGATATTGTGGTACACCGATTGCCGACAAAAGAAGGTTTTCTCCTGAAGGTATGTCTGCCGTGCGTCCCGAGATGTCGAGAAAATCAAAGCCAAGTTATGAAGCGCTCAACGCCGGTTTCTTAGTCAGCCTCTTATCCCCAAAGGTTGCAACGTGGTACCCGTACTCTAAGAAGGATGGCAAGGTACGAATGTGTGTGGATTACGTAGATCCGAACAAAGCGAGTCCGAAAGATGATTTCCACTTCCTCATATTGATGTTCGTTGACAATACCGCCAAAGATAAGGTTTTCCTTCATGGATGGTTTCTCCTGCTACAATCGATCAAAATGGCTCCTCAAGACATGGAGAAGACTACTTTTGTTACACAGGCACTTTCTTATAAGGTTATGCCGCTCGGATCGAAGAACGCAGCGCCACTTACCATGTTATGGTGACATTGTTTCATGACATGATTCATCACGAGATAGAGGTCTACGTCGACGACATGATAGCTCGATCACATACTGAAGAAGAACATCTCGATCATTTGCAGAAGCTATTCGACAGATTGAAGAAGTACATACTGAGACTCAATCCTAACAAGTGCACCTTTGGAGTCAGATCCGGAAAACTCCTGGGGTTTGTTGTCGGAAAAGGTATTGAGGTTGACCGCGGTTAAAGCTATTCAAGAGATGCCAGCCCCCGCATGCAGAAGGAGGTCAGAGGTTTCTTGGGCCGATTGAACTACATTGCCAGATTCATTGCACACTTAACTGCTACTTGTGAGCCAATCTTCAAGTTATTAAAGAAAGATCAAGTAGTGGAATGGAACGATGATTGCCAGATCGCTTTTGACAAAATCAAGGAGTACTTATGTAATCCTCCTATCCCGATGCCGGCAAGGAAGACCTCTTATCATGTACTGATAAAGTTAGAGAACTCAATGGGTGTGTCAGCAACATGACGAGTCCGGTCGAAAAGAGCATGCAATATACTACCTTAGCAAAAGTTTACCGATCGTGAAACAAGATACTCAGCTTGAGAAAACTTGCAACGCTTGGCTTGGGCCACTAAGACAAGATATGTTGACTCACACTACCTTGTTGATTTCAAGATGGATCCGATAAAATACATCTTTGAGAAACCAGCCTCCGAAGAACAACAAGATGATCACCGAACTCTGCACGCAGCTTCAAGATCAAGCATCACAACTCTTCTCCATATCGGCTAAGATGAACGCAAAGGAAGCCGCCAACAAAACATTAAGAAGATTATATGTAAGATGACAGACTTACAAAGATTGGCATGAAATGTTACCATTTGCTCTTCATGGTTATCGACCACAAAGACGAACATCCATGTGGGCAACCCCTTCTCTCTCAGATACGGTATGGAAGCCGCCTTACCCATCGAGGTTCGGATACCTCAACTAGAATTCTCCAGAGGCAGAGCTAGGTGAAGACGATCGTCCGCACGCTTGACCGATTAATTTGATTGATGAGAAACGACCGCATCCATCCGCCATGGACAGATTTATCGAAACGAATGGTCGAGCATTTAACAAGAAGGTCAAGCACCGAGTCTACCAAGTCGGTGACCTAGTAGTCAAACGCATCATTCTTCCACAAGGTGATCCCAGGGCAAATGGACTCCCACCTATGAGGGACCGCTTGTAGTCAAGATGATTTTCCGCGGAGCTATGATACTTAGCACCATGGATGGTGAAGACTTCCCACACCCCGTGAACGCAGACATAGTCAAAAAATACTACGATAAAGAGACCCGCTTAGGTCGATCGCCTAGGCAAAATAAGGAGATCCTCGAACCAAAAGGTTCGGGCAAAAGTAAAGGATATATACAAAACATGTACACCCGCAAGTCGAAAACCTGAAAAGGCGGCTTGGGCAAAAAGGTATCCTAGACCGAAACCCGAAAGGGCGGTCTAGGCAAAGTTAGGATTTAAGCGCATTTACTATGTCTCTTCCGATCACCCGCCTGCACTACTATCAAGATTCAAGGTTCAAATGGCGAAGATCACCTACTCACTTTCTACGACAAAGAAGGAGATGAGATAGTCGAAATATATGAGTACTAGCATAGTTGGAACTTAACGAGATTGTTTTCGCATAGCTTTTACCTTCTTGTGTACAAAACTACTTGGCCATACGCCACCTTTCAAATGAACGCAAGCTTCTTTCTCTTTACAATTTTTGTTGTTGTCGTTGCAATAAGTCCAACGCTTGTTTTGAATGACTATACGATTTGACAATAAGAATCTAATCACAAACATACTAAAAGTGAACATTCAAAAGTACTTACTACAGTTCCAGGAATGACGACGAAAGTCACCAAATAGTTCCCCGCAGAGCATAAAGGTGTCACCACAACACACCTTCCCAAATGGAGTATATGTTAATCCACAAGTGATTCCACTCAACCGAGCAACGTTACATCAGCCTCCAAGCAAGAACACTTCATCCCCAATGATATTTCTCAATCCTCCCCTTCTCCAAGAAGTATCCGACACAAGACTTGGTCGATAGTGCATCGGAGGAAACATACACCTTTATTCCCACCAGAGATTACAACGGACTGCAGACTCTTCTAACCCGGTCTCTCAGCAACCATCAAATGCTCTCCAGCGAGATCTACACTCAGAATCCCCAGTAGAGCGCCTCCTAAATTTCCTCAGCAGGATCTACATCCAAGGTCCCCAACAGATCGCCTTCCAGATTTTCCTCAGCAGGGTCTATGAGATCTCCAACAACGAGCTTCTCAAATCTCTACCTTCCTCAACAATATCTAGGCCCAAGACTTGGTCAGATAGTGCATCGGAGGAATCCAGGATATCTTTCTTCTCCTTCAAAAGCGGGGTTCTCACCTGCACAATTCCCCAAGCAGAAGTCAGAAATCTTCAAACAAAATATCCGCATCTTCTTCAAGATGGATATGTTTTGAAATATCACAACATTCATCGTTCATACATTTCTCATAAAAGTCATAATTCATGCATATGTCATTCATATACACTGTCATGCATCATACTTTGCATAAAACTAACGAATATTCTATCAAAGTTTCTCTTGTTTTCTCCAAAATAGGTAACAGTCACTTCTGACGCGAACAGGTCCAGAATTAAGCCCCGATCCGATGGGAAAACTATCTGAAAGACCGCCCTTGGTTGTCCTCCGACGACCGGTCCAGGATTAAGCCTCGAACCGACGGGAAAACTATCTGAAATACCGCCTGGTTGTCCTCCGACGATCGGTCCAGATTAAGCCCCAATCGACGGAAAACTATCCGAAGACCACCGTTATCCTCCGATAATGTGCAATGGATCAAACACCCGATGCACAACAGGGAAGCTATCCACATTTTTGCCAACTGCAATCTCCCTCAGAGTAATCAACACGAAGATTTATTTTGATTCCTTATTATCAAAAAGAACTACAGTAGTCTAGCGACGACTGCTTGCCTTGATGGCATCTTAAGCCCATCTCCGACTACTTGTCAACAAGTTCACTTTCGAATGCTGCATATATGGTTAAAAATCAATACAAACCAATAACCTCATTCAAAGTGAACACGAAGTCTAACGTACGACTCCCTTCAGATGGCATCCTAAGCCCATCCCCTTTCCGTTCCAGGAACATCTACAAAGTCTAACATACGACTCACTCCCCAGCAACGACCTTTCCAGATGGCATCTTAAGCCCATCTCCGTCAGCCTCCTATTAACAACCTCGAGTCTAGCGTGACGACCCCAAATAAGTTCCAACTTCTCCAAATGGCATCTGTAAGCCCATTCCCGCATCGTCACCAATAGCGAGTGCAAATTGTGTGTATTGGTGTTCAATCATCTTCACCTTCAGTCACGAAAGACAAGCATGTCTATCTAACCTCCAAGACAAGAAGATTGAACAGGGGCAGCTGTCATACCCCAAAATTTGCCCTCCATCTTCTCAAAAGATTTCATACATCTATGCTCAAGGATTCCTCAAGAGTTGATCAGACAAACTCTCTCCTAGACAATCAACCCAAACTAGGGTTTGGTATCTCTCAAGTCAAGATGGATTTCCAACATCTCCAATGGTCTTCATGCTTCCTCATATGTTTCAAAGATTCTCCATGTCAAGTTTCAAGCTTCACAAGTCAAGTTTCCGCATAATTGCTCGATGGTCGAAAATCACCAGATTGACAAAAGTCAATTGTGGTCAACATACAACAAACTTCATAATTTTGGTCAACATCCTCATTTTGAAGTTACATTCATCATTTGATCAAGGGTTGATCATGATTCATCAAGAAAACTCAAGATTTGCTCAAAAGTCAAACTTTCTAAATTAGGGTTTCTAGGTGAAAAGTCAACTGAACTTTGACTGATCATAACTTCTTCATACTTTCTCAGAAATTTTCCCACCAAAGCTAATTTTGAAGGAAATTCAATTCTCTACAACTTCATGTCTCACAAGAATGTCCAAAAAGTGCTTCATTTGAGAGGTATAGCTCAAAACATTACAGGTCATTTTCAAAGTCAACAAAAAGTCAACTTTTTGATTTGAAGATATATTGAGCATGGTAACTCCAATTGAGATGAGACTAAATACATTGTTTAGAGGACTCTTAGAGCTTTCCAAAAAGTCCAAGAACACTCAAAAATGTGGAAAATTGAGCAAGATACACCATTCACAAGTTGGGCAATTTTGAAAGAATGCACAAAGAGAGATACTTCAAAAAATCAAATCTTTTGCAAATGGGCCTACTTTTTCTTCATTCTAACTTGTTCCTCATGCAATTAGGAATGTCCAAGCCCAATGCCACAAATTTTTGATTTATTTTTCTATTTAATTTATAATTTATTCATTTAAATGCAAATTAAATCTTAAAATAAATTATAAAATCAAAATTAATTGGAAGATTGATTTTTATTGCTTTCTTGTGATCCAATCCACCCATAAATGCCAGCAATTTCGAAATTAGATCAGATTTGGCAAGATTGGATTGAAATTGGACCAAAGTTTGAAAATTTGATTTCATGAAAATATCAAAATTGATTTCCTTTGAATATTGATCAAATCTTTCCAAATTCAATCCCAAATCCATCCAGCATATATACTTGATGCATACCTATCAAGAGACAACGAAAAAAATTGCTCAGAAACCCTATTCCCAAACTGGAAAAAATCGTGTTCTTGAAGCAAAGTGCAATCATACTTCCAGCCGTTTTCCATCGATTTTAAGGTGTCAAACAGATTCCTTGATATCTCTTGAGTCAACCCAGACCCTTACATTGCTCAAATCCATTCAGAATCGTGAAATCAGTGTTTGGTTTGTTCTTGAAAATCTCAAATTCGATTTCTCATATTCATGCATTATTAACTTGTTTTGATTGTTTGTTTGTGTTTAGAATCAAGTTTGCAAACTTTCTGGGCAAGCCAATTGAATTTTCATGGCCGGAATCGTGTTTCACCATGACTAGGGTTTATGTGACCGATTTAGGGTTTCACGACATACATAAAATTGGACAATAAGACCTATACCGTTGCATTCGGAATGCTTCAAGGAATCGATCTATGGTCTTAGATATAATTTATATTATGTGTGTTGCGTTTTTGATTTTGCCAGGAACCTTAGTGACGAACAATGGCCGATGCTAACTTTCAAATATTTGAAATGAAGAAGACGATGGTTGGCGCGAGTTCGTGGCGAAGGAGAAGGCAACGCGTGTATTCCACTCAGTCCGTTTCCAAACAGTTGACACACTTGGCTCAGTTGGTCAGCGCGTTGGTTTTCAAGGATTGAAGTCCTGGTCATGGGTTCGATCCACACTAGCACCAGTTTTGTTTTTTCTTTTCCAAACTTGCATTCTTTTTCATATTTTCCTATTTTCTTATTTATTTTAATATTTACATGTTATTTTAATTAATTTCACAATTTCATTTATGCATTAAAAAAATTACCAAAAAATATTTTCTTTTTACATTCATATTCTAAAAATCTTTATTTAATTTAATAAATTAAAAAATACATTTTTGCATGCATATTTATTTTTATTTTTATTTTAGCATTTAAATCATTGTAAATTAGTTTTTAATTACTAAATTGCATTTAAAAAATCCCAAAAAATTATTTTAACTTGTTTATCTTATTTCCAGCATGTACTAATTTTCTCATATTAAAACTTGCATTTTTTCTAACATTTTCTCTTATTTCGATTTCATCATATTTTCCGATTTCTTATTCTTTCACAGGTTGCTCCGATTCGGACGTTTTCTTTTTATCGTTTTATTCTTTTCAATAATGTAATTGCATATGGGTTGTAATAGTTTAATTTAGGACTTTATTTTCCGCATTTTCAATTATGTATCTGCCCCAAAGCCATGTAATAGCGTAGGTTTATCTTTCCGCACTTTTACATTTCCGCTTTTACATTCCGCATTTTACTTTCCGCACCCTATAAATTGCTAGTAATTAGGCGTGTATGGCAAGATAACAATGAACATAGCCCACTAATCTTCAAGATAATATATTCTGAATTCAACACACTTTTATCACACACGCACCCCTTAGGGTAATTCTCTCTCGATGCCTTTCGATTTCAAAATGGTCATGTCCCTCGAACATAGAGGTATTCTAGCACCGTTGCCTTCCAAACAAATCATCATAGTCCCTTCGATACAAAGATCATAAGACCCACGATGTCGCCTCCGAATACATGATCTTGACCCTCGATTGTCGCCTACGAAAAAATGATGATAGTCCCTTCGAATGTGCTAGGATACTTCCTACAAGTTGCTTTCAATGACCATCCGATGTCCCTTCGAATGTCCCGCTTACATCCAACGAATGGAGCTACCTACTAACTAATGGTATGGTTAGCGCTATTCTAAAGGAACGATAAGCACGAAACGACCAATTCGTGGGTAAATAAGTCTTTAGTTGCTTGCTCTATCAAATGCTTTTCACACCACACACTTTTTTTTCAAAGTTCAAATTCTTTTCAAAACAAAAAAACATTTCCGAACACTTTGTATACACTCCTACATGAGTCATTACAAAGTCAAAGTGAAGTGCCTTTTTAAAACATTTTTGTCAAACACACAGAAAGCAATTTTAAAAAAGTGATCTAGAGCAACTAAGAGCCCGTAGAATAAACTACGGATGGAAAGGGGTGCTAATACCTTCCCTTTTCATAACCATTCTCCGAACTCGTAATCTAACGAAGGTCTTTTTCTGTTACTTTTACCTTCCCTTAATTGGATAAAAATAAAAGTCGGTGGCGACTCTTGCTATCCGCACATTTGGATACAAAAATCCTACAAAGTCAGTTCACCGTATCACAGCTACCCCAAGGTATCCCATACTTCTGGCACGGTTTCACTCACATCTTCGATCTTCAGATTCTTAGACAAGTCTTCACACAGCTTCTCCACAGGTGACAGTTTCAGAAATAGCACTTCTAGGTTATCCATCATGCACTGAATACGTCTTCTCAACCAAGCACAACCGTCAGGCGCAGATGGGCACCAACGACAATTCTCTGGGCACCCTGGATTGACATCGGCTTGCAGCAAATTCTTCTTAACAGTCATTAGAGGAATAGTCAGGTCATCTATATTAAAAACATAAGCATTCTTATCAATAGCATTGGAACTTTTGTCATGGTTAGGCATAGGCGCGTTGATCACATTCGGAGTCTCAATAGGAGGATCAAACTCAATCTGTTTGGCTTCAATCATGTCTTGAATCTTGTTCTTCAAAGCCCAACAGTTGTTAGTGTCGTGCCCTGGGCTGTTGGAGTGGTAAACACACTTAGCATTAGGATTGTATCTCGGAGAGGAAGTGTTGATGTTTTGAGGAGGATCCTCAAGGTAATCACCGCTTTCAACATGTGTTGCAAGGCTTCATGACAATGGCATATTGATCTTCATAAACCTTCGTGGCGCTCGTTACGCTGCTGTCTCACCGAGGTTATGCCGATGTAGGATCGAGATCACAACTGCCCCTACGATTGAGCACGGTCTTGGCTCGCTTTTCGACCATACACATTGGCTTCTTTTCTTACCACCAAAAGATCTCTTCAAAGACTTGATGACGACTCACCCGAATCTTCCCACTTGATACCACCTCAATACGCTTCCTCAATATCACCGGTGAATCCGTCAAGAGTTTCTAATTAGATGATTGAAGAATGGGCCTGTTGTTCCCATAAACATATCAACCAACTCCCTATCGACAAGGGTGGTTGAACTCACCGCTAGATCTCTCCACTTCGAGCATATTCTTTGAACTTCTCATCACGACCCATAGACATGCTCAGTAGTTGCATGCGTGGGTGCCAATTCAAGATTGTACTCATACCGTCAGAAAGCATCTACCAAGTCACCCAAGTACGGATATGGTCACTCTAGTCGATAATACCACTCCAATTGAGTTTCGGACAAACTCTCTTGAAAATAATGCATCCACAACTTTTTGTCATCAGTGTGGGGGTTGATCTTCTGAACATAGGACTTCAAATGCAGCTTTGGACAAGAAATGCCATCATATTTGGCAAGAGTAGGAACCTTGAACTTGGGAGGAATCACCACACCAGGGACAAGACTCAGATCATCAAAATTCAGCCCTGACATCTTCAGATTTTCCACAGCATTCAGACGGTCTTCAAGTTGCTTGTACTTGTCATCCTCATAAGAGTACTGATCATTCTCATAATCTTCTTCCTTCTTCTC
The DNA here is from genome assembly GCA_021764765.1 of Vicia sativa. NCBI lineage: Eukaryota > Viridiplantae > Streptophyta > Magnoliopsida > Fabales > Fabaceae > Vicia > Vicia sativa. The sequence continues at coordinate 2,271,152 of CM038796.1, read as the reverse complement.
GTGCTCACGGTCATCTTCTGCCCTGACACTTCCCCGCCTTGACACTCCCTTCTAAGAACTCTATCCGGCTAACCAGTTTTAGGACCACCTTTGTGACGTCTTCCCATGTTGAGAACACCAATGACCTTCTTCTTTTTGTTGATGAGCTTCTTCAGATCTTCTTGGCCTTGGACCAAGCTAGTGAACATCTCCTAGAATTGAGCATTCTGAGCCTGAAGATCGTTGACATTCTGTTCAAGAGCCATTTCTGCTAAAATAAATAGCGAGAAAATGAGAAAACCATTCTTCAATGTACCTGTTATGAAATGCTATGATATGATATGCGATGTTTATGCAAATGCAATGCAATGTTTTCAAGGACCTTAAAGATTTAAATTTGTTAAACAAGCATGAACAAACATTTATTAGTTCTCTTTTTTATTATTTTTCTTCTCTTTTTTTTAGTACAAAAGATAGTTCAGAAAGACAATATAAAACAAAAAATCCTAAAGTTCTAAGTCTCCCATGGGCGCTTCCTCTTGGTGCCGAGATAGGCGTTGATGTTCCGCTCCTCGTGAAGTAGCTTGTTCAACTCTAGCACTTTCTTCTCGCTTGCATAGCACTGAGTTTCAAATGTATCCCTTTCTTCTTTAAGCTGAATCCAGGATCTCTTCAAGTCTTCAAAATCAGTAGGCATGTCGGGATGGAGAATAAGATAGGTACGCCACCTATAGCAACAGTTCCATAATTACTAGTAGAACGTGAATGGCATCATGAGGTTTTGAGCTCGAGCTCGCACCCATTTGAGGTAAGGTTCCCAAGGAATGAAGTTTTAGTGCCCCAAAGTCTTGGTATCGCCTTCTTACCATGCCCCAAGCGTGTATGAACCTTCGCAATTCGAGATCGTGGTTGTAGTCGAACACAATATCTTGGAGAAGCATATCATGAGGACCATCTCTTCGAGCATAACCAAACTGACGTAGAGCTAGAGAAGGGTTGTAAGTAATACCTCCCCTTATACTAAAGAGTGGTACATTAGGGAATTCTCCACAACGCTCAATGAATATGAAGTCCTTTTGAGAGAAAAGACACCAACGGATATCTGAATGAGAGAGTGACATTAGACTTTGAGACCACTTCAATCTTTGCTCGTTCTTCAAAACTGATGGAGGAAGGTGCGAAATAAACCACCTGGAAAGTAACGGTATACAACACATGAGAGTTCCTTGTCTCTTGATAGTATGAGTGTGGAGAGAATGTAGGATATCTCCAAGTAAAGTAGGCACTGGATTGCGAGTAAGGAATAACTTGATGGCGTTGACATCTATGAATTGATCCGAGTTAGGGAATAGAACCAAACCATAGATTAGCAAGGCCACAATGTCTTCAAATGCATGGAAACTCATAGCTTTGAGGAATTCTCGGGCTTTCTTTATCAAGAACTTAGCAAGTAAACCCTTAACTCCGCTTCTTGTTTCCCAATTGGCTTCAATATCTGAGCGCTTTAGATGTAGCTCCGATGCGATGTCTTCGTACCTAGGAACCTTTTCTAAACCGGTGAATGGCATTTGGTCAAGAATAGGTATCCCAAGTAGCTTAGAGAACTCTTCCAAGGTAGGAACCAACTGATAATCTCTGGGAATGTAAAGCAATGGTGTTTCGGATCAAAGAACTGGAATAGGACATCCATCATATCTTCTTCAAAACCGGAGATAACCAAATCAAGCAGATAACCATGTCTTTTGATGAACTGAGCATGATCGGGAATTTCTCAAACCAATTCTTTGAGCTGAGAAGGTATGCCCATGAAGTTGATTCAGATAGTCTTTCTAGAAGCCATAATCCCTACAAAACAGAGCAAAGATAAATCCCTAGGTCCTTGAAATAGTTAGAAATGATATGCAATGCGATGATGTCATGATGTCATGTTTAGCAAGCACAAACAATTCACACAATAGCCCTAGGTTTAAGGCTTGCATGAGGTATATGTGTTTACCCTACCAAAAGTTTGAGTTGGTTCATCCTGTCCTATAATAGTAACCGGGGTTCTAAGAATCTCATATCATTGATCTTTCTCGTAGGCGTTTATTTCAATACGACTACCAAGTGGTCGACCGAAAATATCCCAAAAGTCTGATCTTAATGAGCATAGCATCGAGTATCAGCCAACCTCGGTCTACACCAAAGTCGGCCATCTCACTACCTTTTAATGGCCAAGATGGGTCAATTAAGGTTCTAAAAGTTGAGTTAGTGCTGATGACACCACGCAGAAGCCAAATACTATCCTCAACTTGTAAATGAAGAGTATCAGGACATCCAAAGTGTCACACTAACGTAGCCATCATGTTGACCGTTTCGGTATAAGCCAGTTCTGTAATACGGTGAACTGACTTTGGGGTTTTTGTATCGCAAATGTGCGGATAGCAAGAGTCGCCACCGACTTTTATTTTATCCAATTAAGGGAAGGAGAAAAGAACAGGAAAATACCTTCTTTAGATTCTGAGTAAGGGAGAAGGTTATGAAAAGGGAAGGTATTAGCACCCCTTTCCATCCGTAGTTATCTACGGGCTCTTAGTTGCTCTTAGATCACTTTAAAATTGCTTTCTATGTGTTTGATAAAAATGTTTTGAAAAGGCATTTCGCTTTGACTTTGTAATGATTCATGTAGGAATGTATACAAAGTGTTCGGAAATGTTTCGTTTTTGAAAAGAGTTTGAACTTTGACAAAAGTGTGAGGTGTGAAAAGTATTTGATTGAGCAAGCAACTAAAAGTCTTATTACCTACTCAGAATGGTCGTTTTCGTGTTGTTTTCCGTTCCTTTAGAATAGTGGTATCCATACCATTAGTTGGTAGATAACCTTATTCGTGGATGTAAGCGGACATTCGGGGACATCGGATGGTCATAGAAGGCAACTCAGGAAGTATCCTAGCACATTCAAGGACGATCATCACTTTCGTAGGCAACAATCGAGGGACGAGATCATGTTTTCGAGGCTTACATCGTGGCCTATGATCTTGTATCGAAGGACTATGATGATATATTTGTAGGCAACGGTGCTAGGATACCTCTACGCTCGAGGGACTTGACCATTTGTATTCTTAAAGGCAACGAGAGAATTACCTTAAGGGTGCGTGTGTGAAAAGAGTGTGTCAAATTCGTATGTTTTATCTTGAAATTATGAGTGATCTATGTCCAATTTTATCTTGCCATACACGCCTAATTACTAGCAGTTTATAGGGTGCAGAAAGTAAATTACTAAAGTAAAGTGCGGAGAAATAAAGTCCCACGCTATTACATGGCTTTGGGGCGCATAATAGAGTGCGGAAAGTAAAAGTCCTAATTAAACTATTACATCCCATAGGCGCTATAATATGAAAACAAAAGCAAGAAAAATCGTCTGAAACGTTACAACCTGTAAACAGATACATAATCGGGAAATACGAGAAAATTGCATAAGAGGAAAAATGTTAGTAAAAACATGATTTTTGAATGAGGAAAAAAGTTTCAAGTTAGTAATGACAATAATATGATAAGATAATTTTTTGATAATTTTCTGAATCGATTTCGATAATTAAAAACAATTAAAAGTCAATTTAGTGATTAATTAGCAATTAATTAAAATATGCATGCAAAAATATTATTTTTAATGTCAAAAATTAAATAAACATTTTTCTGATTAAAATGCAAAAGGAAAATATTTTTGGTGTTTTTTAAATGCATGATAAAATTATTTAAAGATTAATTAAATAACATGAAAATATTAGAAAAAAATAAGAAAATAAAAAAAAAAGTTAGTTTTCAAAGTGATAAAAAGGAAGTGGTCTTGCCAGGATTCGAACCCACGTCCTCTGAGGAAAACACGCGCCTTCTTGCCATCTGAGTCAAGCGTGCTTGGTGTTTGAAAACTGGAAACAAGGCATTATAACGGTAAACATGTCATGGATATGAAATTCAAACCCAGTCAAACGAGTGGGACCCAAGATTACGAATGGACGAATCAGAAAGCTTCAAAGCGCCACGCCAACCCTTGCCGGGAGTCAGCCAGGTCAACGACGCCGGAGCCCTAGCTCCGGTCGTCTTCTCCGATTGCCCAAAACTCCAAACCTGAAAATTAAGCCAAATAAAGAACAAAGAGGGACCCTACCCCCCCTAAATCGAGGGCTGCGAACACGATGGTGGTGTTCGTTTGCCCTGAATCGGCCTGGAGAACGAGATTCGAAGCAAACAGTTCAAAATGCCCTAACAATGGTGATTCGTGTTTTCTACGTCTAAGCTTGCATGAGATGCATCATTCATGGTCTAATGAGTATCCTGAATTCATACAAACAACCAAAAACGATTAATAATGCATGGATTAAAGAAATCGAAATTAAACAAAATACCAAATCGGAGTGAGCTATATAGCACGATCTGGGGTGAATTTGCTTCGAGTAAAGGCTGGGAATGATTGATGGGATATCAAGGAAGGCGATGGAATGCTTGAAACTCCTTGAAACTGGCTGGAAAATCAAAATCGAAATTGCCAACTTTGGAAAAATTTTGAGAAAATAAGGGTTGCTTCCAAGGGCTAGGGTTTCGTCCTTTGTCTTTGTCAATGTGCTGGGTATTTATAGAGTGTGATATTGGAGCAAAAAGAAAGAAAAAAGATATGTCATTTAATGCAAAATAATTTCTCTTTCAAATCAAATCAAATCTTTTCAAAATTTGATTTTTTCCTTCCATGCATGAGATAGCACGAATTTGGCAAGTTGTGTGGGCTTTCTTGATCCCCAAGCTTGATAGAAAACCAATCCAATTCAAATTATACCTTGTTTTCATATTTTATTTAATTTAAATTTGAATTAAATACTTTTAAATTCAAAAATAAATCAAAAGAATAGAAAGAGGTCGTGGCAAGGCATCAAGAGGTCATAGATAATATTATGATCAAGTTTGGATCATAAAATTATAGGCCCGTTTGGAAAAAATTGGATTTTGACAAGTATCTCTCTTTGTGCAATTGTTCAAAAATACCCAACTTGTACAGGGTATATCTTGCTCAATTTTCAACATTTTTAGTGTTCTGGGACTTTTTAGAAATCTCTAGATGTCATATAAACAACCTCTTTGGTTTCATCTCAATTGGAGTTTACATGCTCAATATCACTTCATTACAAAAAGTTGACTTTTTGTTGACTTTGAAAAGGACCTGTAATGTTTTGATCCATATATTCAAAATGAAGCATTTTTTGACCATGCTTGCGAGTCATGAAGTTGTAGAGAATTGAATTTCCTTCAAAATGAGAGGTGGTGGAAAATTTTCTGATAAAGTATGAGAAAGTTATGCTCAGTCAAAGTTCAGTTGACTTTTCTCTAGAAAACCCTAATTTGGAAAGTTTGACTTTTGAGCAAATCTTGAGTTTTCTGATGAATCATGATCAACCCTTGATCAAATGATGAATGTGACTTCAAAATGAGGATGTTGACCAAAATCATGAAGCTTGATCAGATGTTGACCACACTTTTGTCCAATACAACTGATTTTCAACCATCTGAGCAATTGTCTGAGGAAACTTGACTTGTAAGGCTAGAAACTTGACATGGAGATTCTTTGAAGCATATGAGGAGGCATGATGACCATTGGAGGTGTTGAGAACCACCTTGATCTGAGAATTGTCAAACCCTAGTTTGGGTTGATTGTTTAGGAGAGGGTTTGTCTGACCAACCCTTGAGGAATCCTTGAGTATGGATGTATGGAATGTCTTGAGAAGTAGGAGGGCAAATTTTGGGGTATGACAGTGTCGATACAAGCTGAGTATGTATCGATACATGGAGGTTTGTATCGATGCATACTGAACAGAAATAGAAAAGGAATTCTGGAAAATTGTTTTGGGCGTATCTTCGCGACCGTAACTCCATTTTTGATGTCGTTTGGACCGTTGGAGAGCTGGGAACATGAGTTAACCTATAAAAATGCTTTTAAATGAAGTAGGTGAGAATTTGGATGAATTGAAAGTAGTTCCGTTGTGAATCTGTTGTTGTTGTATGTCGTTGTTGTTGAGGCTTGATGGCCAACGTTGATGGTTACATTGTGTATTACGTTGTTGTGGTTGTTGTATGCTGTTTAAGTTCATCATATACATACCTTGAATATTATGTTGGCTTATGTTGGCAAGATACGTTGAGCCGTTGGAGGCAATGTTGTTTACGTTGAAGGCTTACGCCTTGATGCCTCGAAATTACTGGCAAACGGATTACGTTGGGAGTTCTACTCCATCGGTACCATGTGCATTAGTCGAGTTGCATGTCATAATACCTTATGATGATGTTTTTGTGATAATTGTATTACGTTGTTGTGAATGATTGTGTGTAGTTGTGGAATAGTTGCATGTTGTGATGGAATAGTTGTGTGTTACCGTTGATTACTCGTGTGATTACAAATGGTGATGTTATATGATTTCGAACTGTATATTGTTTATCATAACTTTAATTATATAGTTTGCTATCTGGCCTTTTACTTGTTTTCTCCGTTACCTTTATATTGGTAACGTGCAGGTGATCAGGAGGAGGAGTCTTTGCTGATGTGGTTCTGGTTTAGTGTCGTTTACTCTAATATGTAGCACTCGGGGGAAAACGCGCATTGTTTCTATTATTTCATTGTTTTAAGTTGAAACTGATATTGTTGAATAGTCATAAGATGTTTTGTTTTGCATTGTAGAACCATTTGAATTCCGCTGCATGTTTAATGAACCGATTGCGTTGTTAACCGTTGCATAGTGTTATGTATCTGTTGAAGAGATAATGACATGTTTACATTGTGTTTATGTTAATTTGTGGCATTCCGATTATGTGGATTTTTAATAAACGATGGATTTTGAAAACTCTGATATTTTACTAAATAAATGCGTGGGGTAGAATCGGGGTGTTACAATAGTGGTATCAGAGCAGGTTGGTCAATCCGACCAAGTTGTTGAGTCTGTAACAATCGAGTATTGTTAATTAATTCTGACTGTTGGTTGTGTTGCAGTGTTAAGTTGAAATGGTTGGAAGAAACGATGCTGCAATTGCTGCTACTTTGGAAGCAATAGCTAATGAGATGGAGAATCAGCCGAATGTTAGGGGGATACTGGATCTCGAAGTTTGGCAACTTTCCAGAGGGAGAATCCCCAGTGTTCAAGGGTAAGCATGATCTTGATGGAGCGCTTGATTGGCTGAAAGAGATAGAGAGGATCTTTCACGTGATGGATTACACCCAAGAGTAGAAGGTTTGTTATGGGACGCATATGTTAGCAAGTGAGGCTGACGTCTGTGGCTAGAAATGTGTCAGAGATTGGAGGCTACAAGTGAGGAAATCACTTGGGCTATTTTCCGTAGAGAATTTATGAGGAAGTACTATCCTGAAGATGTTCAGGGTAAGAAAGAAATCGAGTTCCTTGAGTTGAAGCAAGGAAACAAGACTGTGACCGAGTATGCTGCAAAGTTCGTGGAGCTGGCTAAGTTCTATCCACACTTTAATGGGGAAGGTGTTGAATTTTCCAAGTGCATCAAGTTTGAGAACGGGTTGCCTCAGATATTAAGAAAGTTGTTGGCTATCAGAATATTCATGACTTTTCTGATCTGGTTGATAGTTGCAGGATCTATGACGAGGATAGTGATGCTCATCATAAGATTCTGACTGATAAGAGGGGCAAGGTTCAACAGGGCCATGGCAAGCCTTATGATGCTGGTAGAGGTAAACAGAGAGTTGCTCAGGGTCAGAAGACTAGTAGGGGAGATGCTCCTACTAATATTGTTTATTTCAAATATGGGCAAGTTGGCCATAAGAGTTTTGCTTGTAAAGTTGATGTGAAGTGGTGTTTTCGTTGCGGTAAGCTTGGGCATGCAATGTCTGACTGCCAACATAAAGAGATGGTATGTTTCAACTGTGGTGAGGAAGGACACATGAGTAGTCAGTGCTCGAAACCAAAGAAGGGACAGACTAGCGGGAAGACGTTTGATTTAGATGGGAATCCGCCAGCTAGTGAGGACAAACTCATTAGAGGTACATGTTTCATTAATAGTACACCTTTAATTGCTATTATTGATACTGGTGCTGCGCATTGTTTTGTTGCTGCTGATTGTGTTAAAAGGTTGGGTCTTGCACTGTCTTATATGAATGGAGAAATGGTCGTTGAAGTTCCGGCTAAGGAATCGGTGACTACTTCTCTTATATGTTTGAATTCTCCTTTGTCGATCTTCGATAAAGACTTTTGCTATTGATTTGATTTGTTTTCCGTTAAGTGGACTAGATGTGATCTTGGGCATGAACCGGTTAGAATGTAACTATGTTCATATCAATTTTTATAACAAGTCTTTGAGGTTTTCCACTCCAGAGGAGGAAGGAGTTGATTTGTTGACCGATAAACAGTTGAAGTGTTTGATGCAAGACGAAGCGCAGATGTTCTCGTTGATGGCGACGCTGTTTGTTGAGAATCAAGTTAGATTGAATGAGTTGCAGGTGGTGCGTGAATTTCCTGAAGTACCTCTTGAAATGGATGTTGAATTTGCGATTGATCTTGTACCTGGTACCAGACCTGTTTCTATGGCCCGTACAGGATGTCTGCATCTGAGTTGTATGAACTGAAGAAGCAATTAGAAGATTTACTTGAGAAAAAGTTTGTGAGACCTAGTGTATCTCCGTGGGGAGCGCCTGTTGTAATACGGTGAACTGATTTTGAGATTTTTGTATCGCAAATGTGCGGATAGCAAGAGTCGCCACCGACTTTTCTTTTATCCAATTAAGGGAAGGTGAAAAGAACAGGAAAAGACCTTCATTAGATTCTGAGTAAGGGAGAAGGTTATGAAAAGGGAAGGTATTAGCACCCCCTTTCATTCGTAGTTATCTACGGGCTCTTAGTTGCTCTTAGATCATTAAAAAAATGCTCTCTGTGTGTTTGACAAAAATATTTTGAAAAAGGCATTTCACTTTGACTTTGTAATGATTCATGTAGGAATGTATACAAAGTGTTCGTAAATGTTTCGTTTTGAAAAGAGTTTAAACTTTGACAAAAGTGTGTGGTGTGAAAAGTATTTTGATAGAGCAAGCAACTAAAAGTCTTATTACCTACTCAGAATGGTCGTTTTCGTGTTGTTTTACTTTCCTTTAGAATAGTGTTATCCATACCATTAGTTAGTAGGTAACCCTATTCGTTGGATGTAAGAGGGACATTCGAAGGGACATCGGATGGTCATAGAAGGCAACTTTTAGGAGTATCCTAGCACATTCGAAGGGACGATCATCACTTTTCGCAGGCAACAATCGAGGGACGAGATCATGTATTCGTAGGCGACATCGTGGGTCTATGATCTTTGTATCGAAGGGACTATGATGATTTGTTTTGAAGGCAACGGTGCTAGGATACCTCTACGTTCGAGGGACTTGACCACTTATTCGAAAGGCAACGAGAGAGAATTACCCTAAGGGGTGCATGTGTGAAAAGTGTGTTGATTCAGATATATTATCTTGCAAATTGAGGTTATCTATGTTGATTTTATCTTGCCATACACGCCTAGTTACTAGCAGTTTATAGGGTGCGGAAAATAAATTGCGGAAAGTAAAGTGCGGAAAAGTAAAGTACGGAAAAGTAAAGTCCTACACTATTACATGGCTTTGAGGTAGTTACATAATAGGAGTGCTGAAAGTAAAAGTCCTAATTAAACTATTACATCCTGTGAACAGATACATAATCGAAAAATGAAAGAAATTGCATAAGAGGAAAATGTTAGCAAAAAGAAATATTTTTGAATGAGGAAAAAGGTTTTATGTTAATAATGACAATAAGATGATAAGATAATTTTTTGGTAATTTTCGGAATCGATTTCGATATTTAAAAACAATTAAAAGTCAAATTAATGACTAATTAACAATTAAATAAAATATGCATGCAAAAATATTAATTTTAATATTAAAAATTAAATAAACATTTTTCTGATGATAATGCAAAAAGAAAATATTTTTTGTGTTTTTTAGATGCATGAGAAAATTGTTTGAAGATTAATTAAATTAGCATGAAAATATTAAAGAAAATAAGAAAAAACATGTTAGTTTGTAAAGTGATAAAAAATAATTGGTCCTGCTAGGAATCGAACCCGTGCCCAATGGGAAAACACGCGCCTCCTTCACCACTGGACCAAACTGTGTTTGGTGTCATGATATTGAAACAATGCGTTTTTAAACAAACTCGCTTCCTGATTGCCCAGATTACGCGCGAAGAACATCGTCTTCTTCGTTTGAAAATTCAAACACTTAGCATCGGCTTCGTTTGACGCTATAGTCCCTGCAATTTTCCAAAACTTCATACAAGCAATATAAATGAGTTTTGAGTACATGAATCGATTGCAAACAACATTCTAAACACAATGGTGGCACTGGTTTCGTCCAATTTAACGTATTTAGAGAAACCCCAATTCGAACCAGAAAACCCTAGCTATGGCATAACTCGATCCAGGCACTCAAAATGCAATTAAACCACCCAGATAGCTTGCAAACACGATGCTGAACATGAACAAACAATCAAAAAATGTTAAATATGCATGAATAACAGAAATCGATTTTGAAAAAAAGTTAACAAACCGAAATCGTGATTTCTCAATTCTTGATGGTTTTGAGGTTTGTAAGGGTCTGGATCGACTCTAAACACTCCAAGGAATGCAATGGAAGGCTTAAAATCAATTGAAACGAGCTAGAACCAAGGCTGCAGGTAGCTTGGACACCACGATTTTTTGATCTAGGTTAGGGTTCCTCCAAGCAATTTTTCTGTTCTTTCTCATGTTGTAAGCATTGTATATTTATAATGGATGGATTTAGGTCTGAATTCAATAGGGAAATATGAATCAATCAATGTAAAAAAATTTGATTTGGTATGAAATCAAATCTTTCTTTTTTGATCCAATTTTCATCAATTCTCTTGCCAATCAATGTTAATTTCGAAATTTGCCAGCTTTGATGAGTTTCTTGGACCTCAAGAATGAGAGAAAAATCAATCTTGCATTTAATTTTGATTTTCTACCTTTATTTTTAATTTAATTTGTTTTTAAATGAATAAAATCCAAATTAAATAGAAAAATAAAGATAAAATTCGTGGCATTGGGCTTGGAGGTTCCAAATAAGATGAGGAACAAGTTTAAACCAATAAAAGTTAGGCCCATTTGCAAAATTTTGGGTTTTGACAAGCATTTCTCTTTGTGCATCTCTTCAAAAATGCCCAACTTGTGCAAGGTGTATTTTGCTCAATTTTCCACATTTTTGAGTGTTCTTGGACTTTTTAGAAATCTCTAGATGTCCTCTAAATAACCTGTTTGGTTTCATCTCAATTGGAGTTTCCATGCTCAATAAAACTTCATTACAAAAAGTTGACTTTTTGTTGACTTTGAAAAGGACCTGTAATGTTTTGATCCATATCTTCAAAACGAAGCATTTTCTGACCATGCTTGTGAGACATGAAGTTGTATAGAATTGAATTTCCTTCAAAATGAGAGGTGGTGGAAAAATTTATGAGAAAGTATGAAGAAGTTATGCTCAGTCAAAGTTCAGTTGACTTTTCTCTAAGAAACCCTAATTTGGAAAGTTTGACTTCTGAGCAAATCTTGAGTTTTCTTGATGAATCATGATCAACCCTTGGTCAAATTATGAATGTGACTTTAAAATATGGATGTTGACCAAAAATTATGAAGTTTGACTGTATGTTGACCACAGTTGACTTTTTGCCCAATACAACTGATTTTCAACCATCTGAGCAATTGTCTGAGGAAACTTGACTTGTAAGGCTTGAAACTTGACATGGAGAATCTTTGAAGTATATGAGGAGGCATGATGACCACTGGAGATGTTGGAAATCCATCTGGATCTGAGGATAGCCAAACCCTAGTTTGGGTTGATTGTCTAGGAGAGGGTTTGTCTGATCAACCCTTGAGGTCCTTGAGTATGGATATGTGAAATATTTTGAGGAATAGGAGGGAAAATTTTGGGGTATGACACCTGTGCTGTTAGTAAAGAAGAAAGATGGGAGTATGAGGCTTTGTGTTGATTATCGGCAGCTGAATAAAGTGACGATTAAGAACAAGTATCCGCTTTCGAGAATTGATGATTATGGATCAACTGGTGGGTGCTAGTGTATTTTCTAAAATTGATTTGAGATCTAGATATCACCAGATTAGAGTGAAAGAAGATGATATTGAAACCGCGTCAGACTCCATGGACACTACGAGTATTCGGTGATGCCTTTCAGTGTTACTAATGCGCTTGGAATATTTATGGAGTACATGAACCGTATTTTTCATACTTACTTGGATCGATTTTTGGTGGTATTCATTGATGACATTCTGATTTACTCTAAATCGGAAGAAGAACATGCAGAACACTGGAGAGTCGTATTGCAAGTTTTGAAAGAGAAGAAGTTGTATGCGAAGTTGTCCAAGTGCGAATTTTGGTTGAAAGAGGTTAGTTTTCTTGGCCATGTCATTTCCGGTAGTGGCATTGTCGTGGATCCTTCTAAGGTTGATGATGTGCTACAATGGGAAACTCTGAAGTCGGTTACGGAGATTATAAGCTTCTTAAGATTGACCAGTTACTGTAGACGGTTTATCGAAGGATTTTCTAAGTTGGCACTTCCGTTGACTAAGTTGACTTATAAAGGGAAAGCCTTTGTGTGGGACGTTCGATGCGAAGAGAGTTTCAATGAGTTGAAGAAGAGGTTGGCGTCGACTCCAGTTTTGATTCTACCTAATCCAGAAGAGGCTTTTGTTGTGTACTGCGATGCGTGTCTGATGGGGTTAGGTGGTGTGCTTATGCAGGATGGCCAAGTGGTTGCTTATGCGTCTAGGCAATTGAGGACTCACGAAAAGAATTATCCTACGCATGATCTTGAATTGGCTACAGTGGTATTTGTATTGAAAATTTGGAGGCATTATCTGTATGGTCCTCCTACACATATCTTGAATTGGCTGCGGTGGTATTTGTATTGAAAATTTGGAGGCATTATCTATATGGTCCTCCTACGCATGATCTTGAATTGGCTCCAGTTTTGATTCTACCTTATACAATTTTAGCTATGATTTTGCCACGATAGACCAAAAGTTAAAATTTAAATTTTTAGGAGGCCTATTCTTTAAAAGAAAATTTTAGAGGACTAAAAACGAAATTTAAAATATTTATAGGACCAAAAAATTATTAAACCTTTTATTTTATTCTAAGTACAAATTATATCTTGTAAAATAAAAAAAAAAACTACACATCAAAACGTTCCAAGATAATATAGAAAAAATTCCAAATATTCATCTCAAATAATCTAATCCTATTTTTCATACATTCTACATGTATCAATGGGAATTTCACTTCTTCTTCAATCCAACGATTCATCTTCCATCATCCCAAACCCTAACTCTAACCAGAGTTCCCGGAGAAATCAGTCACCGACCACCGTGAACCCTAGCTCGCAGAATGGAAATCATTCCCACCCCGACGGTGATCGAAACTGCAGCGTGAAACACCCTGGATTGAATCTTGTGATGGGTCAGGTGAAGATTCTCAAGAGAGGAGAGAAGCTGAGTCCTGACAATGTGATAAAGAGTGAGGGATGTTGTAATGTGATGTTAGGATCAACCGATCGGTTTGGTCCAGATCCTCAGACGGTGAAGAAGGAGGTTAGTGTTCATAATTTAACGGAGGGACTCTATGCCGGACCAACTGTTTCATCGCCTCCGCCGAGTTCGGTACCGGTTCCGGGGTTTCTTGGAATCAAAAAATGCTCTGTCAGTGATGATTTTGTGGTTTCGCTGTTTAAGTGATTCTGTTTTTTTTCCTGGAATTTATCTGTTTATGATGATGGGCTTTCTCTGCTTTTATTTAGAAAATGGCCATTGAATGCAATGGAACAAAGAATGTTTTGGAAGAAAGTTGAAGGCAAAAGACTAGAATCAAGCTTGTTGGGTTGTTATAGGTTTAGCTTGAGATGGGTTTTAGCTAAAGTTTAGATGGATGGTTAGTCCTATTTTATTGAAAAGTTTTGAAATTAGAATGCATACCAAAGAGGGTTATGTTTAGGTTTTATTTATAGTTTAATTATGAAAAGTTCATTGTACTAGTCATTGTATTTCTGATATTTAATCCAATAAAACTTGATACTTTGCTGTTATTGTAGTAGTATGTTTTGAATCATAACCATTGATATATACATCATTATGAGTTCTCATTCTGAAATATGAGCTCTCTATTTTACTATGTCATACTAGTTATAGAAATGGAGCTATGTACTAAAATTATGAATTTTCATTTGATGGCAATGTAAGAGTAATTTAACTGACTGGGCATATTGTTCAAATTCTATAATTAGTTTTCGGAATGTGAAATGAGTGCGATATTTCCATGTTGTCATTCGGGAAAAATATTAGTAGGAATGAATAACATTGAATATCCCAATTATCATTCTCAGGAATGTGATTTTATTGAAAGTAATACATTTTGGTTTATGAATGGGTTCAACTCTTTGCATGCATGAACTGGGTTTGGAACAATTACTAGACTTCATTGGTGTTGAATAGATTTGCATATGTGAAACTCTCTTTTCTGGTCTAGCTAACAAGAAAAGTTAAGTTTCGTTTCTTATTATGTGTTTTACTTGCTCGATTTTTGTAATTTGCTCAACTGTGACCTTATCTTATGGTGTCACAAGCATGGAGTTGGGGGCTTTAATTGTTTCACAGTTTAAGTTTTAGAATTTCTGCTGCTTGTCTCAGTGCCTTTCTGGGTATGATTGCTAATCTTTTCTGTTACTGTAAGAGCTGCAATTGAATATGTTCAATAAGAGTGACAGGAGAAAGAAGTTGATGAAAAAACTGATAAAAAAAGAGAGATGTAAAGAAATAGCTATTTGCAGTAACTTAATTCCTTTCTGGGCTATGAATGAGAAAGCCAAACAATGAATTTCGGTTGCGTTAGAAAGATAAATTTTGTTTACAATAAACTTATGCATAGACACATCTTTCTTTGCATTGTTGTGTTCAATGCTCTCATTACAAATAAATTGTGTGAATTTCCTTCAACGTCAGACATTGACGGTCTTGGATGTAACATCTTTTATTCATGTAATTTATTACTGTAATGTAGTTTGATTGTAGGAACTGAACTGAATTAAAAGTCGTTTTCAGGTAGTATCAGTTTCCAGAACCAATGCCTCTTCCACATAAATGCCATCTCTTCAATGGGAATACCTTTGGTTTCAGGCAAGAACAGCATAACAAATACGGTCATGATGACAATCCAGCTGGCGAAAAAGAGAAAGATCCCAAACTTCAATGCGCAGAGAAGACCAAGGAATGCTTGAGCAATTATGAAAGTAAACAGAAGGTTTACAGCAACTGTGATACTCTGCCCTGCTGAACGGATTTCCAACGGAAATATCTCGCTTGGAATTGTCCATCCAAGGGGCCCCCACGACCATCCAAATGCTACAACAAAGAGGCAAACCACAATTACTACCAATATCGAATAGCCTCTCGACAGTGGCTGGTTTTCCCCAAACTTGAGCCCTAGAATGATGGCCACTATAATCTGTTCATGTGAAAAAATGAAAATAAAATAAGTTGCCATTCATTAGACTAATTATTTTCCGACTTAATAACAGAGATCGTTGAAACATGATTAGGATTTGTTTGACAAGTAAATTTTTCTTACCTGGCATATGATCATCTGTAGTCCACCGCTGATGAGAAGAACTCTCCTTCCCAATTTATCAACTGTTGCAATGGAAAGGAATGTCGAGCAAGCAAGAACACCACCGGTCAAAGCTGAGGAGTAGAGGGAAGCATGTCCGCCGAATCCCATGCTTTGGAACAGCACTGGAGCGTAAAAGAGAATGGAATTTATGCCAGTCAAGATCTGTGAAGTTGGCATGACAATTGCCATAACCAACTCCGGTCTATACCTTTTCTCAAGGATGTTACGGAATGGGTGCTTTATCGAGTTCGCCAACTCACTTGCATCAACCATATCTTCAAACTCTGCATCAACATCGCTAGTTCCTCTGATTTTCTCTAGGAGTTTCCTTCCTTTGTCTTTCAATCCACGTTCTATTAAGCTATTTGGAGTGTCAGGAAGAAATATTCCTCCTATCATCATCAAAAGAGCTGGTACTCCAGCCAAGCCTAGGGACAGCCTCCATCCCCAAGGTCTAATATTCTGTGTTCCGAAATTCACCATGTTGGCCGCGAAAATCCCAAGAGTTGTCGCCACTTGAAACATCATGTTCAATCCTCCTCGCAGGTGTGTTGGTGCCATCTCTGATAAATAAAGCGGAATTGCCTTCAAAAGAAGCACGAGGAGGAGTAGCTCAAGTAATTTGTCAAATTTAAGGTATTATCTTCTAACTCAAACAAAGATTGTTTCCATCACAAATAATACTGTACATCAACCTTTTTTATCTGTTATTTATTGTTAACACTAGTACCCTTCAATGTGTTTGTTACTTGTTTGGATAATCTAGACCAGGCTTTAAGAAGATAAAAAAAGTTACTTTCAGCCCTTCATAGAAATGTACAGTACTTTAAGCCAGAAAAGAAAAAAAGAATATCTTCTAAGGAATGATCATCAAATATATGTTATTACCTGATTTCCAAATCCGATGCCAATGCCGAGCATAACGCGGCCGAGTATCAGCATTGTTAGGTTCATGGCTGAAGCATTCAGAATTGATCCAATCAGAAAGCTGACACCACCAGCAATGATACTTATCCGACGTCCATACTTTCTTGTAACAGGAGATGCAACCAGAGATGCAATTAAACCAGCGACGTAAAGAGAAGATGTAAAGGCTGCAAGACTCTGACTGTCGTATTTGCAGTAGTTATTTTCATGTGCATGCTTCTTTTGCATGTATACTTCTGGGAAGAATTGTTCAAGGAAGTCATCCATGGAAGTCACCCCACCTGTGTTATCCACAAAACATGCATGATCAATAATTGGAATAGATCATGGTTGCTACAACATATATAAAGTAACAAATCAAGAAAGATATTCTAGATAATCCAAGTATATCTTATTAATTATTGTATTATTATATAAAAAAAGCAAATTGAAAAACGCAACCGCGTTAAAACTGTTAACCTACTGTGATTTTATCCAGTTCGAGATATTATAGTCTCCGTATTAACCTACTGTGATTTTATCCAGTTCGAGATATTATAGTCTCCGTATTTGCATGCAGAGAATGGCTCAAGATATTATAATCTCTATATTTGCATGCAGAGAGGATGGCGCGGAGGAGTAAACACAAAAAGTGAAACATGATACAAAAATGTTATGGATCTGTTGTCTGAATTTCAAATCTTGAATTCCTTAACCAGAATCTCCGGTGGAATATTCCTGTCATGCAAATCTTAAGGTTGGTACAATAATATTCCCCTTTTCAGTATCATTCTTACTTACCCTTTCAACCGCAACAAGTTTTACTAATATGGATTATCAAATGAAATTGCCTCAAACACATCGAAATCAGAGAGAAAAAAGTAATAATTTTTTTTATGATTGAGATTAAGGAGGAAGAACCTGAAATTCCGACATCATATCCAAATAATGAGCCTCCAATAGCCGCAACAATGCAAGCAATGATAACATAAGGAGTAACTCTCCCTTTATAAAGATCTGCCCTTTCCTTCCCCACAGCATCTGTTGTAAAACCACCACCTGCCATTTTCTTGATTCAAACCAGAATGAATGCGTTTCTTCTACTTCTTTCTTCAAAAATGAAAAGACCACTCGTTCCTATAAATTCCTCTTCATTTATAGTGTCAAGTGTGTTAAATAAATTCAACCAAAAACGATACAAATAATATATTTTTGCAAAATGGTCATATATTGTGAAAAATAGGTAATAATAATGTTTGTCTATATCTGCATCCGTGGCATCAGTTGATTTTTTATGCTGAGTATAGCTGCTCAAGAAGTTGTTTCCCTAGGAACATGTAAATCTATCTGTTAAAGATAAACCACTTTTCTCTTTGGTTCAAGTTTCGTGACACTTAAGAACACAAACTCATACCAGAATATATATAATAAACATGAAACCTAATTTTGTGCTATGTCACTTGTTTAGTTAGGTGATTTCAGTTTTTGTTGGTTGGCTCATATGAGTGGAAGACCTAGTCTTTTGTAACTTATTCATGTTTATTGTAACTTGTTTTAAAATTTATTTATATATGTAACAAAGAACTAAGAGTTCTCTAACCTAATTAGATATAAAACGACAAAAGTGATTACTAACTAATTATAACTATCAAAGAAATAATAAATGGTCTTTGTTAAATTCGTAAAAGCTAGTTACAATTGAAGTGAGTAATATCTCCACAAAAAGATCATTTTCAAACCAACTCTTTAATATATCACACCATATTGTTAAAGTTCTAAACCTCATGTGGGAAACAAATATCATCCTTTACCAATCAAATGATCTAAGTAGTGGCTAACCAAACAATTCATAATTTTGTCTTCTTTGCCTTCTTTTACCTTTTTTACACGGCAAAAAGAGTATCATCCCATAAAATTCGAAAGACACTCATCCTCTAAAATTGATTTATTGATCCAAAGAGCTATCTCGTTCAACACATTCTTAATCACCGAACAATTAAAAAAGGAAAAATATCTCTTGAGCCGAATATCTATTTATTATTATTTTTAGATTTAATTTAAATTTTATAGGAAAAATATATTTTTTTATGGAATAAAATATTTTACAAACAATTTTATCGTTGGAAGATATTTTAAGAGTCAATTTAAAAAAATAATATTATATAATTATTTTGAGGTATATAATATGATTATTTTCTTATTATAAATATTGTATAGTCTTATTTTATCAAAAATAGTGTATAATTTTAGGAATCTTAATTAAAATTAGACTCTTCCTTAAAATAATTATTACTTATTTTCAATACAGAATAATTTATATTTTTTTAAATGATTGACTCTAAAATATTAGTTTAAATCTTTTAAAAAAATTATAAATTAATATAATTTTGTTAAAGAAAAATAATTAAAATGAATATTAGTAAAACATAAAGAAATGAATAACTTAGAAACTATTATGAAAATACAGAGAAATAAGAAATAAAGGAAGAAAGGAAGATAGAGTGATTATGTATTTTTATTCGGAGTAATCGTATACAATGAAATAGGTCCTATTTATAGGACATCATACAAATAATGTAATAAATCCAAATTGATTAAATAAGGAATAAAGTTATTGGGAGACAAATCATCCAATTATTCATAACACTCCCCCTTGGATGTTTGTTTTGGATATGCATCGTTAAAACCTTACTAGAAAAAACTCAGTGGAAAAAAATCTAGTGAAGGGAAAAGAGTACAATATCCTTTTAAAACAAATTAATTCTCCCTCTCAGCTGAACGATTATTTCTTCGAGGATGAAGATCAATCTTTTGTACTAGTTGACTAAAAGTTCTTTGGAAGTGACTTTGTGAAAAGGTCTGCAAGATTGTCACATGAACGAATTTGTTGGATGTTTATATCACCGTTCTTTTGAAGATCATGAGTGAAAAAGAACTTTGAAGAGATATGTTTTGTTTGGTCTCCTTTAATGTAACAATCTTTCAATTGAGTGATGCATGCAATATTATCTTCATATATGGTCGTTGAATTTATTTTTCCTGAAGATAAACCACAAGTATTTTGTATGTGTTGGATTAAGGATCTCAACAAGACGCATTCTCGACTTGCCTCATGCAGTACTAAAAGTTCTGCATGATTAGATGAAGTTGCTGCTATTGTTTGTTTCACCGATCTTCATGAAATAGCTGTACCACCACATGTAAACAAATAACCTGTTTGTGATATACAATTGTGAGGATCTGACAAGTAACCTGCATCTGCATAACCTGTTAATTCGGGTTTGGATACTTTGGTATAAAACAGACCCATGTCCATTGTACCTCTAAGATAAAGAAGTATATGTTTGACTCCGTTCCAATGTCTTCGTGTAGGTGAAGAACTGTATCTTGCTAATAGATTGACCGTAAATGATATATCAGAACGTGTATAATTAGCAAGGTACATCAGTTCTTCAATCGCACTAAGATATGGTACTTCAGGACCAAGCAATTCTTCATCCTTTTCTTGAGAACTGAAAGAATCTTTCTCTACATCTAATGATCTAACAACCATTGGAGTAGACAACGAGTGACATTTGTCCATATAGAAGCGTTTTAAAACCTTTTCTACATATACTTCTTGATGTATAAATATTCCTTTGTCCAAATGCTCAATTTATAAACTTAGACATAATTTTGTCTTTCCTAGGTTCTTCATCTCAAACTCTTTCTTTAAGCAATTCATAGCTTTTGGAAGCTCTTTAGGAGTTCCAATAATATTTATGTCATCAACATAGACAACTATTATTGCAAATTCTTTTCCTGATCTTTTTATAAAAATACAAGGACAAACAAAGTTATTTGTATACCCCTCTCTAAGCAAATATTCACTAAGACGATTATACCACATGCGTCTAGATTTTTTCATCCCATAGAGAGAGTTGTTCAATTTTATGGAGTAGTTTTCCCGAGATTTGGAATTATGTGCATTTGGTACATTGAACCCTTCAGGGAGTTTCATGTAAATTTCACTATCAAGTGAACCATACAGATAAGCTATTACAACATCCATCATGTGCAAATTAAGCCCTTCATGTGCTACAAGGCTTATTAAATATTGAAAAGTGCTTGCATCCATTATAGGTGAGTATGTCTCATCAAAATCAATTCCAGGTCTTTGCAAAAATCCTTGAGTGACAAGTCGAGTTTTGTATCTCACAATTTCATTATTTTCATTTCGCTTTCTCACGAAAACCCTCTCACGAAAACCCATTTGAAACCAACTTGCTTCACACCTTGAGGTGTTCGGACTATAAGTTCAAAGACTTGTCTTTTGTAGAGTGAGTTTAATTCTGCTTCAATTGCTTCTTTCCATTTTGGCCAATCCTCACTTTGTCTACAATTTTTAATAGGCGTTGATTCATGATCCTCTTTGTCATTTATCACATTTAGCGCTATATTGTACGAAAAAATATCATCAATGTCGACTTCGTGTCGGTTCCATTGTATTCCATTTTGGACATAATTTATCGAGATCTCTTTATTTTCATGAGTTTCAGGTACCTGATCAATCTCTTCTTGAGATGAAATCTTTATTATGTCTAGAGATTCTTTTAGATTTCCGGTATCCTTACTTGGGTCATCTTTATTCTTAGTTCCCTTTTTTGTTCGAGGGTTTTTATCTTTGGAACCGATTGGTCTGCCACACTTCAGGCGTGGTTGAGACTCACTAGATTTTATAGATTTTTTTTGGAAATTTATAGAATGATGGCAAGGTGCGCATGTGTGTAGACTACCGAGACCTGAATAAGGCAAGCCCGAAAGACAATTTTCCGCTTCAACATGTTGATGTTCTGGTTGACAACACCGCTCAGCATAAAGTTTTCTCTTTCATGGATGGGTTCTCCAGTTACAATCAGATCAAGATGGCTTCCGAAGATAAGGAAAAACTACTTTCGTTACACAGTGGGGCACTTTCTGTTACAAGGTCATGCTATTTGGGTTGAAAAATGTTGGCGCCACATATCAATGCGCTATGGTGGCTTTATTCTGTGACATGATCCATCACGAGATAGAGGTCTACATCGAAGACATGATAGCTCGATCACAAACCGAAGAAGAACATCTTGATCATTTGCGTAAGCTGTTTGATAGGCTGAAGAAATACATATTGATACCTAATCCGAGCAAATGCACCTTCGGAGTCAGATTCGAAAAACTCTTGGGTTTTGTTGTCAGTGGTAAAGGTATCTAAGTTGATCCAGCCAAAGTCAAAGTTATTCAAGAAATGCCAACTCCCCGTACCGAGAAGGAAGTTCGAGGTTTCTTGGGACGACTAAATTACATTGCCAAATTCATTGCACATCTAACTGCTACTTGTGAGCCAATGTTCAAATTATTGAAGAAAGATCAAGTAGTAAAATGGAACAACGATTACCAGACAACTTTTGACAAAATCAAGGAGTACCTACAAGCACCTCCCATCCTTATGCCACCAGTTGAAGGAAGACCTCCCATCATGTACTTGACAGTACTAGAGAATTCAATGGGGTGTGTGTTGGGGAAACATGACGAGTCTGGTCGAAAAGAGTATGCAATATACTACCTTAGCAAAAAGTTTACCGACTGTGAAACAAGATACTCACAGCTCGAGAAAACTTGCAGCGCTTTGGTTTGGGCTGCTCACCGACTAAGACAATATATGTTGACTCACACTACCTTGTTGATCTCTAAAATGGATCCGATAAAATACATATTCGAGAAACCTACTATCTCCGGAAGAATAGCAAGATGGAAAATGATCTTGACCGAATACGACATTCAGTATACTATTCAGAAAGCGATCAAAGGAAGTGCGGTAGCTGATCATTTCGCTCATCAAGCCATAGATGACTACCAGTATATGCATTTCGAGTTCCTAGACGAGGATATTATGTTAGTCACTGATTACGAAGAGCCTGGACCGAATGAAGGACCTAAGTTAGGATCCCGATGGACCATGGTCTTTCGATGGAGCTTCTAACGCACTTGGAAACGATATTGGCATTGTAATTGTATCTCCTAAAGGCGGCCATACACCTTTCACCTTCAAACTATATTTCGACTGCACCAACAATATGGTTGAATACGAGGCGTGCATCATGGGTATCAAAGTTGTTATTGACTTAAGGATCAAGTTTTTGCAAGTATACGGAGACCCAACTTTGGTGATCAGTCAGATTAAAGGCGAATGGGACACGAAACATCCAAATCTCATTCTGTATCGAGAACATGTGTTGAATCTGATCCCCTAGTTCAAAGAAATCACTTTTGAGCATATCCCATGAGAAGAGAATCAGTTGGCAGACACATTAGCTACCATGTCATCTATATTTAAAGTCAGATGGGACAACGAAGCTCCTCAGATTTACTATTGAAAGACTAGATGAATCGGCGTACTATTGCGAACTTGATACTGAAAGAGTAGAAGAGAAACCTTGGTTTTACGAAGTGAAGAGGTACCTCGAGGCTCAAGAATACCCTGAAGGGGCATCTATCAATGATAAGAAATTCCTAAGAAAACTCGCCGCCAAGTTCTTTCTCAGTAACGATGTCTTATACAAACGCAATCATGACTTGGCCTTACTCCGATGTGTAGATCGGAAACAACTAAACAAATTATGGAAGAGTTACATGAAGGCGCATTCGGTACTCACTCCAGTGGACATACAACGGCTAAGAAGATTCTGAGAGCAGGTTACTATTGATCCACTATGGAAGATGATTGTTATCGCTATGCTCGTTCTTGTCACAAATTCCAGATATACGCTGACAAAGTACGCATCCCTCCAGTTCTATTGAATGTTCTAACCGCCCCGTGGTCTTTCACGATGTGGGGGATTGACATGATCAGAGAAATCAAACCTATTGCTTCTAATGGACACCGTTTGATCCTTGTTGCTATCGATTACTTTACCAAGTGGGTAGAAGCAACCTCGTTCGCATTTGTTACCAAGAATGTCGTGGCCCTATTCATCAAACATAATATCATCTGCCGATACGGCGTCCTCGAAAGGATTATCATAAACAATGGTACTAACCTCAACAACAAGATGATCACCGAACTTTGCACGCAGTTCAAGATAAAGCGTCACAACTCCTCCCCATATCGGCCAAAGATGAATGGCGCAGTGGAAGCCGCCAACAAGAATCTTAAGAAGATTATACATAAGATGACAGTGACTTATAAAGATTGGCATGAGATGTTTCCATTTGCTCTCCACGGTTATCACACTTCAATACGAATATTTACAGGGGCAACCCCTTTCTCTCTCGTATATGGTATGAAAGTATTTCTACCCATCGAGGTTTAGATACCCTCACTCAGAGTACTCAAGGATGTAGAGTTGACGAAGACGAATGGATCCAAAATCGACTTGACTAGATCAACTTGATCGATGAGAAACGACCCACAACCATCTGCCATGGACAGATATATCAGAAACTCATGATCAAAGCCTTCAACAAGAAAGTCAAGCACCGAGTGTACCAAGTTGGCGATCTAGTAGTCAAGCGCATCATCCTACCACAAGGTGATCCTAGGGGAAAATGGACTCCCACCTACGAGGGACCATTTGTAGTCAAGACAGTATTTTCTGGCGGAGCCATGATACTAAGCACTATGGATGGAGAAAACTTCCCACACCCTTTGATTGCAGACATAGTCAAAAAATACTATGCATAAACGAGACCCGCTAGATCGACTGGCCTAGGCAACAATAAGGGCGTCCTGGAAAACCGAAAGGGTTCGGGAAAAAGTTAGGGACATATATGAAAAATGTACACCCGGCAATTCGAAAACCTGCAAAGACGGCTTGGGCAAAAAAGGGTATCCCGGTAGACTGAAAACTCGAAAGGGCGGTCTAGGCAAAAGTTAGGGATTAAAGCGTACAACTATGTCTCGACGAGATCATCTACTTACAGGATACACTACTATCAGTTTCAAATAGCACAAGATCAGTTCAAATCACCTTCTTCTTACAGCAAAGAGATGGGATAGTCAAAATATATGACCAATAGTAGAGTTGAAACTCGACGAGATTGTTTCCACACAGCGTTTGCTATTTTCTAAATTTTTCTGACAATTTCCTCTTACTAGGTTATTTGTCTCTGTATACGAGCTGCCTGTCTATAGGCCACGTTTCAAAATTAATACAATTCCCCTTTTTTCCAGTTACAAACTTTTACTTTTATCCGTTTTATTTGCATAAAGTCCAATGATTGTTTTGAATGATTATATGCATCTGATAATAAATATATGTTCACAAATATACGAAAAGTGAACAAAAACAACAATTACTACAGACTCTAGGAATTGAGATGACAACCAAAGTAACCAATACGTCACCCACAAAGTCATTCTCACAAAGGTATATTCCCACAAGAATAATATCCACAATCCCTACAGAGCCATCGCTCCCCCGACAGAGACAAATTTCCCAACAAGACTGCTACTCTATCATCTCCTTTCAGCAATGTCCAACACTTATATTCATCACATTAGTCCCCGGACATTGATCCTATTAACATCATCACGTTAGTCCCAAAGCAGTGATCCTATCAACATCATCACATTAGTCCCCAAGCAGTGATCATCTACGTCATCACATTAGTCCCCGAGCAGTGATCATCTACGTCATCACATCAGTCCCCGAGCAGTGATCCTATCAACTCCATCACATTAGTCCCCGAGAAATGATCCTATCAACATCGTCACGTCAGTACCCGCACAATGATTATCTATATTCTCAACTCATCACATTAGTCCCCAGGCAGTGATCATCTATATCATCACGTTAGTCTCCGTGCAGTGAACGTCAATCTTGTTACATTGGTCCCTGAGCAATAACCCACCATCAATTGACTTATTATGTCCATCTTCAAGCAGTAATAGGTTATACAAGATCACATTATTCCCCAATAATATTCGTACACAAGATGTTCATCCCCAGCTGAGTATCTCTCAAAGATTATCATTCCCCAAACAACATCAATATCCAGACTCAAAACTTGGTCAGATAGTACATCAGAGGAATCTACATCTCTTTTATCCTCAGTCATGATCTTCATCCCCAAGCAGAAATAAAATATCCCCAGCAGAACGTTCCTGTCTTCTTCGAGATGGATACCACAACATCTACATTAATACATTATTCATAAAAATCATAACATGTGCACATATCATTCACGAGCATTATCATATACTCGCATGCATCATAGTCTGCATAAAACTAACCATATCCTTTCAAGTTAAATTTCCCCAGCAGGTGAAAGTTATCTTCCAGACATAAGGTCAAGGATTAATACCTGAAACAAGACGGGAAAACTATCTGAACGACCAGACGGGTTTACCAACAGACAGCAGGATATAGATTAATACCCGAAACAAGACGGGAAAGCTATCTATAGCCTGAAGAATAATCAATTCAGATACAGCCAAGATAAAGGTTTATTATGACTTTCTCTTACTCCAGATGGCATCTATAAACCCATCTCCAACTACACGTCGATATCTCTCCACATGCAGAATGATGCATATAAGGTTAAAGATCAATGCATACCAGTAATCTCATCCAAAGAGGAACATAGATTCTAACGTACGACTCACTCCCCATCATCAACTTCTCCAGATGGAATCTATAAGCCCATTCCAGTGCATCATCAACTGACGATCTCATGTCATACACCAGCGAGTGCACATTTTCAGGTGTACTCGAGTGTTCAATCATCTTCTACCTTCAGGTCACAAAAGGAAAGCATACGAATCTAACCCTTCAGGTACAAGAAGATTGATCAGGGGAAATTTTTATACCCCAAAATTTTCCCTCCTATTTCTCAAGGCAATCCACATCTCTATACTCAAGAACTTCTCAAGGGTTAACCAGATGAACCCTCTCCTAAGAAAGCAACCCACAACTAGGGTTTTAGTTCTCTCAAGTCAAAGATGAGTTCTAATGCCTCAAGTAGTCATCATACCTCCTCATATGTCTCAAGGGATCATCATGTTAAGTTTCAAGCCTTACAACTCAAGTTTGCTTTGTCAATTGCTCAAATGGTTGAAAATCAATTGTATTGGACAAAAAGTCAATTATGGTCAACATACAGTTAAACTTCATCATTTTTGGTCAACATCAAGATTTTGAAGTCACATTCATCATTTGATCAAGGGTTGATCATGATTCATCAAGAAAACTCAAGATTTGATCAAAAGTCAAAGTTTTCAAATTAGGGTTTTTTGGACAAAAGTCAATAGAACTTTGACCAGGCATAACTTTCACATACTTTATTAGAAATTTTTCCACCAAATCTCATTTTAAAGAGCATTCAATTCTCTACAACTTCATGTCTCACAAGCTTTGGCCAAAAATGCTTCATTTGAGAGTTATGGATCAAGACATTATAGGTCCTTCTAAAAGTCAACAAAAAGTCATCTTTTTGCAAAGAAGTGTACATGAACATGGAAGCTTCAATGCATATGAAACCAAAAGGAGTTCTTATAGGAAATCTTGAGCTTTCTAAAAATTCCAAGAACACATCAAAATGTTGAAAATT
The DNA here is from genome assembly GCA_021764765.1 of Vicia sativa. Lineage (NCBI taxonomy): Eukaryota > Viridiplantae > Streptophyta > Magnoliopsida > Fabales > Fabaceae > Vicia > Vicia sativa. The sequence goes on along the minus strand of CM038796.1, from coordinate 2,243,966 downwards.
GAGCAAGATACAAATTGTGAAAGTTTGGCATTTTTGAGGAAGTGCATGAAGAGAAATACTTAGCAAAATCAAATTTCTTCTAAATGGGCCTAAGTTTTTGTGATCCAAACTTGTTCCTAAGATAATCCATGACTCCTAAGTCCATTTTCACGCCTCCCTTATTTTATTTTATCTATTTTGGAATTAATTCAAATTAATCCAATTTTAATTAAAATAAAATGAAAAAGTCAAATCAATAAATGCAAGGCTTATTATTCAGCATTCTTGAGGTCCAAGTTACTCATCTATAGCTGTCAATTTCAAAATATATTGATTGGCATGTGATTGGAGCAAATTTGGAAGTTCTTGATGCAAATTGGAAAGATTAAAGAATCAAATATTTTCTCATTGAATGCGAGATATTCTTGACACAATTCTTGACCTAATTGAGTCCTCTATATATTCACAAGGTTTCCATACCCTAAGGGACGAATTTTTGCAGCCAAGAACACTAAACAAAGCTAAAAAAACCGTGTGTCACAAGGAGGTAGCAGTCAGAGTTTCAAGTTGATTCAAGTCATTCTAAGCCTCAAGAACGATTCCTTGGTGCCTTCTGGAGCTATTGTGATCATCACCATCAATTGAGATGTCCAGGAACACGCATATACAACTCACAGTTTGTTGCAAATATTTTGAATTCGATTTCGGTCATACACATATCATAAATTGAATTTGATCATATATTCATGTTTAGAATGTTATCTGCAATGTTTCTGGATAGCTTGATTCGTGTTTAGTCGCATATTAAAGGAGTTGCCATTACTAGGGTTTTGGAGCTCCAAATTGGGGTTTCTCAATCCAGGCAAAATTGGACCAAACAAGTGGTACTGTCATGCTCAAAAGGCGTCATTCAATCGATCTATGGTCTCCTTATGAATTTATATCATGTATCCCTTGATTTTGAAAATTGCAGGTATTATAGTGACGAACGAAGCTGTCACTATAGGTTGTAGTGACGAGCGTAGGTAAAAGCCCTGCCAAATCAGCAAAAACGAAGACCCCTACGCGCATTTTTGTTTTTTTAAATTAATTTCAGAAAATTGTTTTCTCTTATATTATTATTGCTTCACTATTTGAACAGCCAGGACATCCAACTCAGATGGTAGCACATTTTGCCTTTCATCCCAGCGCCTCCAACTTATTTTTTGGCATTTGGTTTTCTAACCCTATTTTTTTTTTAATTTTCTTTTCAATTTTCTTTTTTAACTAATTTCTTTTAAAATATTTTTTAAAATACATAAAAAATCACAAAAATATTTTATTTTCAGAATTAGGTTAGAAAAATATTTATCTTATTTTTGACATAAAAAAAATGTTATTTTTCTTTTATTTTAATTAATTGTTAATTAACCATTAAAATTAATTTTAATTGATTTTCCTAATTAAAATCAATATCAAAAAATACGAAAAATATTTTTTTTCTTATTTAAATTAGGTTTTCTACTAACCTTAAACATTTTCATTATTATTCTCCAATTTGTTTACTTTATTTCGTATTTAAAGTTTAGAAATCGATGTATAGGTCGCAAGGTTTATTTTGTAATAGCGTAGATTTATTTTCCGCACCTATATTATGTAACTGCCCCAAAGCCATGTAATAGCGTAGGACATTTACTTTCCTCACTTTTACATTCCGCACTTTACTTTTCTGTACATATTAACTGCTTAATTGTATAGTAACTAGGATTTGTATGGCAAGATAAAATCAACCCTTAGATCACCCTAATTCAAGACTAAAATATTTGAACTTAACACACTTATCACACTTGCACCCCCTTAGGGTATCCTCTCTTTTTGCCTTTCGAATACAATGGTCATGTCCATCGAACGTAGGAATACCATTAGCAAAGACGCTTACGAATAACATCATCATAGTCCCTTCGATATAAAGATCATAGTCCCTCGATGACCCTCGATGTTTCCTACGAATATATGATCTCGCCCCTCAGTTGTTGCCTACGAATAAGTGATGATCGTCCCTTTGAATTGCTAAAGTATCCCTACATGTTGCCTTCTATGACCATACGATGACCCTATGATTGTCCCTTCACATCCAACGGATAAAGTTACCTACCATTTTGAAAACGACCATTTTGAGTAGGTAAACAAGACTCTATTTCTTGCTCCAAACAAAAATGTTTTTCACACCTCACACTTTTCAAATACTTTCAAAAACACTTTGTATACATTCCAGCGAGAATCATTACAAAGTTAAACATTTTTCAAACAAACATTTCCGAACACTTCATATACATTTCAACAAGAATCATTACGAAGTCAAAGCGAAATGTCTTTCAAAATACTTTTCAAATCACAAACACAGAAAGAAATTTTTCAAAGTGAGCTAAGCAACTAAGAGCCCGTAGATAACTACGGATGGAAAGGGTGCTAATACATTTTCTTTTTTATAACTGCCTCCCGTACTCAGAATTTAACGAAGGTCTTTTCCTGTTCTTTTCACCTTCCCTTTATTGGATAAAAGAAAAGTCGGTGGAGACTCTTGCTATCCGCAACATTGCGATAAAACGCAAAACAAACAAGTCAGTTCTCCCACCGTGTTACAATGTGCAATCAAATACTAACTCCATATGAAACATATTCAACCACTTCACAGAATCAAGATGTGTCCAGAAGATATCACCCACAATATTTGAATTCTCTCGATTTCTAGTCCAACACATGTATTTCTCTTGATGAATAAGGCTCAACAACATTTTCATTTCTGTCATTGCACCTCTTTTGCCCATTTTGTATGTTGCTCTAGCCTGATATACCTTGGTAATACTTGTGAGTTTTTCTGAGTTTTTGTCTTTCAAAGCAGTCACGATGCCATGTTATACTTCGTCATGTCATTCACAAAATTTCTTTCATGGTCTTTTAGACGATCCAATATGTCATAGCCTTCCAAATCCTTATCTAGTCTATGATTGTGCAAACCGCGTCTAACCATCACCTTCCAACCGATACCACTTGGGATAAATTTCATCCCAAATGGGCATCTAACCTTCATAATTTAGTTGCCACAAGAAGGGTTACCAAATTCATTTTCTTTTTATAATTTCCCCCTCTATCACAACCTATAATCAAATTATCTCTCCTCTCTCGTAGTCCATTAGCATAATCGGACCGAATTGTAACAACAACAATACCATGACTTTTACCAATAGATTGTGCCCATTCTAGAACTTTAGCTCGTGATTCATAAATCTGACAATTACAAAACATATAATTAGTAAACTTCGTGAATTTTAAATTAATTTTTTTTTTTGTATAAATTAAATAAGAACCATATCGTATCTGTGATGAAGAACTGCGTAAGATCAGTACACGAATCTTTAGAAGAAGTTGACGTTGTCGGTTCAGGACTGCAGAGATATAAAATTTCATCTGCAGACATACTAGAAATTCCAAGTATAGCTGAAATTTCCAAGGATACCCCGAAAATTTGCAAATTTACCATACGTGAGCTAAGTTTCAAAATTTTTGATTTTTAAATTGTTTGACCAATGATAAAAAAAAAGTTAACAGAAGTAAAAAAATTAAGATTAAATAGAAAAAGAGATATTTTAAAATTACTGAAAATTGGGTGGTGGCATGGATAAAAAAGGATGGCAAGTTAATCTCTCCTCTTGTCCTTAATCAATGAGTCAATTTTGTCCATCTACCTCGGACCTCTCTTTAGATTTGCTATTCTTAGAAAGTTCTTTCATCAATCATTATCCCTATCTTTGCATTTAAGTTTATAGAAATTAGGGGGGTGAGAAATTAAGAATTTCATATTTTTGTAATGAAAAAGAAGTTTAGATTTCATATTTATGGAGTTGGAAAAGAAGAAAGAGTAGCTGGAACCCAAACACTCAATAAACATTAAAAACATAAATTTATTGCCAAACGACCAAACTTGATGGATTGAAGGACTTATTTGATATAAGTTAAGCAAATGGATGGAGTATTAGGTAGTTATAATAGCACTACCTAACTCACCATAATAAAAACATTAGTAATAGTATCAATGAACAATTTATTAATTATGGATACTATTATTTTTGCTAATTTACTCTTTAAATGATGGGATTAATTCATCCTCACCATAACATTTTCATTTTATATTGGTTAGTATAAAAATAGTAAAATCACCAATATAATTGAAAATATTAAGGACCTAGTAATAAAAAAGACAATACATTTGCTATCATGTGAGGCCCATAATATTTATTAATACAGTTGCTTATAAACACATTATTTTCAACCCTGTTTTAAAACTATCAAGATCATTTATAGTTGCAAAAATTTCAATATGTCCCACCACCAGAAAATTGTACATAAGCTCTGACTTTGTCATAATCCCTTGAGAAAATTGTCATTATATAAAACCAAAGACTTTGACACTTCCAGCATGCTCAAAATATTTCACTCAAGAAGCCCCTGCAGAGAAAATAGGCACATCCATGCAATGAAAATAGTTTATAAAAATTTAAACAACCAAAAGTAGATTGAGGATAGATGTTTCTAACCAAAACCCTGAGGCTTTCCTGGTTCCATTTCTACAAAAAATTTAGTGTCAAGTTTAAAAGTTAAGCAATAAAGTCAAGATATCATAAAACTTGTTTCAGAATATTTAGCTTATTATAAAAATTGAAAATCTGTTACCTTGGTTTTCCTTCAAAGGAATCATTAACTTCATCAATAGTAGGCATTTGAGGAAAAGTAGACAAAATTACATACTTCTCTTTTCCAGGTGACTCGTCTACTCTCCTGTACAACTCATACCGGTATGGATAAGACATCCTACATACCGGTCCGGCCAAGTTAGTAGTTACTAACAGTTACTTTCTCAACCATACATCTGATTAAAAAAATTTAATGATAGAAATATATGTAATCGTCTAACCTGATAGCTCCCATTATGGGATACTGAGTGCCTGCATAATAGAGAAGCCGAAAGAGATAGCAACTTTCAAATGATGCTGCATACTCGAGTCTTTTGTCTCGCCCCATTGTCTAGCGATTAAGAAGACAAAATTATATAACCTTACTTTTCTCTTGAATAAATTATTATCTTCAACTTGTTGGTTTAGTACTCACTTGCATAATACCACTAGAAGCAGGTAAGTCCTGAATTCGTCGAAATGTATTAGTTAGGACAGGACTAGTAGAGGCAAATCTGAAAAACTGGTAAATTGTGCAGCTATATGGTGAAATAAACTAGAACTCCAGTATAGGGAACTAGGAAATGAACCTTAAGCTTAGCGTTGATTAAGATAACTGGTCTGTGTTCGGCAGCAATGGTCATTGCTTTTAAATCCTGTACATCCAACCTCGGAAAATAATAAGAAAGCGAAGAAAAAAAATAGCAGCTCGGAAGGGTTAAGAAATATATATCAAAATCTATCAAGGCGAATAGAAGGTTCAAAATATGTTATCTATTAAATCTGTCAAACTTCCACTCTATCCCCTTACATCAATAATACAATTCCCCATGGCATTCTGAGGAGCCACCAATATATACATGTCATCTTGCTCTTCAACCTCTGCTGCACCTGAGAATAGATATATATCACAGCCAAATGGAAAACTATATCAGTATAACCAATAAAAATACACAAGGGGCTTAAATCAAAAGCTGCAACAGCAGAACCATACAAGTTGCAGGTCATTGATATACCTATTGAACCAATGTTGATGAATGTTCCTTTTGCACCATAATCACCCCAATCCATGAACTCTAAAATCTTTCGACTTCCAGCAAGCTGCAACGGCATTCCAGAAAGAGCACCTTCTCCCATTGACCCTTGCACACAAACCTGCAAGACGAAGTTGAAGAAAGTTCAAATAAAGAGAACTATGTTGACGTTCACTGATAGAAATTACTTCTAGACAAACAAAATGTTCTATGTAAGAGCAAAATGAGACAAGAAAACACCTTTACACGTTTCCCATCGTCAGCAAATGAAAGTGCAAGAGATCTAATAAGTTCCATCAAGGTACCAATTCGATAAACATCCTGTATACCAAAACATATGGCTATGTTAAGACATTAAGAGAAAATCAAAAGAGAGAGAAAAAAAAGTCCTTACTCCATACCATTTCTGGATTCAGTTCAGGTATGTTGATGTCAACCTATTTCATTTGGAATGAAAAAATATATATATATATATATCAGCTTAGGCCTCCTCCTCAAGATATTAAAAACAAGACAGAAAATTCTGGGACTATCATTATTCTTATACCTTCACTCTAATTTTTCCATCATTGATAGCCCTCTGTGTAGCTAGTAGCACATCATCATAAAAATATTTCCTGATATCTCGAGAATGGGGAATGTTGTTTAGTTTAGTTGGAATTCCTCTCCATTTATCCTGTAACAAGCTAAAGTAAAATAAGAAAAGATACACAAAGGAGGCTTTTGTAAAAATAAACATAATAAAGAAACAATTCCTTTTACAAAGTACTATCATCTACCTGGATCAAAGATGCTGGTCCCTTTTTCATATCAAGAATTGGTTTTTCTGAATAAATAACAGTTGGTAAATAATCTTAATAAAATTTCATAATTCACTATTTTGAGAGAAGTTTGAATTATGTTTTTGAAAATTCATACCTTCAGAATTCACTATATTCACTTTATTCTGTTGTAATTGAGTTAATAAAGATTCAATATCTTTGAAAACTTCCTCCTTAAGACGACTGCCATCAATCTTTGCATATGTCAAATAACTAAAAAATGAGAATTGTCTCACTGGTTGACAATATTGGCATAACATAAATAAGAAAAATAATCTTCAGTAACCTTGTTTGTTATGTTTGAATAAGAGGAAGATACTGCTTCTGCATTTTGCTTATATATGCTCAGGCGTGACATAACCTGAGAATAATTGAATAAGTATACATAAATTAGTTCAGAAGGATACCATTTTCATTTACTAACAGGAAAAAATGCGTAACACAGCAGAAATATCACTAAATGACTAAATCATGTTCCTTCCTTAAGATGAACTTAATGACTATATTTTCTACTTCCAAACTACACATTGTAGAAATGAATCACAAGAATGCACAAATGAATCTAACTGCAACATGCATTGAACATCTCATGCATAAAAATAACACCATCCCTATAATGAAATAATGAATATCAAAAAGACATGATTTCTCAGTTTGATTGCAAATTCGATTTAACTTGTATTTTTAAATTCTCAAAAATATTGTAAACAAACTTGCCATGCAACAAAATGTAAAGGTCATCCGTAGCAACAAATATTTAAGATATGTTTTAATGTTGAGGCCATCATTTCTAAGTTGCAAATGATTACACATATCTGATACACTTTCACATGATATGGCCTAGTTTTATAACAATGACGACGACCAAAAATAAAAAGAGGAGTATAGCATATCATACCTTTTCTTGGGTGTCATCAGGACGAGTTATCAGCCGGGCTTTGATTTCCTCAGTCTGCGGTGGAAAAAATTCTTGATGGTATATCTTCCCAGTTACTGGGTCTAGCCTTCTACCAACACATCTGTCGATCAGAATTTCATCAGGAACCTGAGTATTAGAAAGTTAATAACTTAGCAAGGAAAATCGAACAGTTTGTTTCTGATTAACAGATATATCACATACATTACTCTACAGAATACAATTAAATTATTATTTCAATATATCAATAGAAGTTTGTTGTAGATAAGTTATCAAATCTCTTTAACACTATAATCATTTTACAAACTTGTTAATTTATTCAATAACTAGCAAAACATTAGCACCTTATTAAACTAAATAAGTCACATGTGTAAGAACAGAGTGAAACTTTGAGTAAAAGAAATAAGCTAATTAATGATTGATAAATTTACCGAGCTTTAAGAAATTTGCGAATTTAGAAGAAGACGTTTGGGCGATAAAAGTAATAAAAAAAAACAGGTCTTAACATACATCTAACACAATATACACATCAGGTCTTATCTGCATTTTCTCCAGGCTCTCAGCTTGAGCCAAACTCCGAGGGTAACCGTCAAGAAGCCACCCTTTTTGTTTTGCATCTTGGAGAGACAAGCGTGCTGCCACCATCTACAAGAGAAAAAGACAAAACAAAACAAAGGCATGCCTATCAGCATATGAAAATGGAGCACGAATGGAAGTGCAAATCAAAATGAGCAATTCTTGACAATACATCAGTCACAATTTCATCAGGAACCAAGCGACCAGCATTCATGAACTCTTTCGCTTTATTTCCTATTTCTGTGCCTGCTGATACTTGTTGTCTCAGCAAGTCCCCAGTTGATATGTGCACCAATCCATACTGCAAAAGAGACACAGTGTATCTGATCAGGCCTGTGTCCGCGGTATAACGTAGAGAGAGAGAGAGAGGAAGCAATAAAGTTACCTTAGAAACGATCAGTTCACATTGTGTTCCCTTGCCAGATGCAGGTGCACCTGATATCATAACTTTTAACGGCTCGCTTGTGGAGCATTTTATCACTTTCTTTAGCACCTTGTTAAAAAGAAAACGATGATAAATAAACAAAACTTCAAATAAAATTCAAATACATAAACAAAGTAAAACGAACCTTAGCTCTTAATGGAGAATGGATTTTCCGGGTGAAGTTGGTAAAGTGAAGAGATTGAGTGTGAGAATGGTTATTGAGAAGTGAAGATGGGTGATAGGAGGAAGAAGGAGAATGAGGAAGAAGAACTGTTGAGTGGAGATAGGAAGAGGAAGAAGGTGTGGTGTGCAACATTGTTGCTTTCAGAGAATGAATGAGTCAGCTAGGCTCATTCATACCTTTGCCTCAGTTTAGTTTTAGTGGTTATTAGTCATTCATCACACTCTAATGCCAAGCAACCAATGCCACTACTTATTTACATTATAAAATAAATTTATCTTTCTTTATAAAATACCATTTATCTCATTTTATATTACTTATTTTAATTTTAGTATTTAATTGGAACTTTAAAATTTAAGAGGAGGCAACAATTCACCTGATCCCTGAATGTAATAATATTTTTTAACTAAAATAATAAATTAGATAAAAATATTAATATTTAATTTAAATAGGATTAGATACGACAATATTTTTAACACTAACGATGGCAATCGGGTTTGTCATACATGTCACTGGTTCCACATTTCCTAGTGTAGCACCTCAAAAAATATATTTGATCAATGAAGTCGCCATCGAGATTTATTTGTTTCAAATGGAACGAGAAAACATCTAATAAAACCCACTAAAAGAAAAGAAATTGTCTACGAGACCAAAGAGATGGATTCGGGAGTCAGTTATGCAAGGGGAAGGTATTAACACCCCTCACATCCATCGTACTCGATGGGAACTGTTTAGTTCATATGTGTGATTTAAGTGTTTAGTGTGATAGTTGCAATCTTCTTTAAAGGAGAGAGGAAGAAGAAAGTGTTTGTTTTTAAATTATTTTGAGTTCGTCACAGTTTTAAAAACTTTGTGCCTACGTACTCTTAGAATTCCGTAGTTCTTCTTGAAAAGAGAAAAGATTGTTGGTTGGTTGTTTTTAAATAAGAGGGTGCACCAAAGCACACAAATTTTGAATGAGGTTGGATTGTTTTTATAGGACACGAGCGCTTGGATATGTCCAAGGAATTTCTAGGCCAACCACACACTTAGGAAAAGAAAATGTAGATACCTTAACTATCCATTTAGTCCTCTTTATGAAAAAGTGAGAAATCGAGTCTGAGCAAAGTTACTTGTACTTGATTAAGTTGGGATGGGGTAAGAGAAGTTTCAATCCCTTCCATTTAGGTATTTTAATCGGGCTATGATTAATCAAGAAAGCTTGATTAATCTTGAGAGAATAGACAAGTGTCTACTCCCTACTATGTGGTCCTTGATTATTTTAGAAAGAATTTGAAAAGAATACTCGATGTTGGATCGAGGTTTGAAATTTTATTATGAAAGTGTTTTAGATGCTTGGTGAATGATGGGTGAGAATTTGAACTGGGTTATGATTAATCAAATACAAGCCCTGTGACTTGTACGATTAACCTCGAGAGTGTAGGCACGTGCCTACCCTCTACCATGAGACTTTTTAGTTCTGTAGAATGGCAGTAATTTTGGTAAAACATTCTGCTCAGGAAATGCCATGAAGAATAACTTAACTTGTGAAGCAAAATGTATCAGCGGATTTTATGAAGATGTCAAAGCAGACGTCCTGACATGTGTTACAAAACTGAACTGGTTTTTCAGCTCAGAAACATTAGGAGTCAGTTTGTGTTAATTGTATGCTCGAAGTAAGCAAAACTTTGTAATGCTCTACTGCACCATTATTGGAGAGCTTGTATCCTACTTTCATGGAGAAAGTAAAGGACACGGTGAAGACTTAATGTGAAGCGCTTATGGGCCAACCCTAACTGTTGTGATCGTATAAAAAGATATGTTAACCCTATTTACAGCGTTAGCCACACCAGTGAATATTGTATGTATTGTGTTTAAGTTTTAGGTTTTAAGTCTTTGTTAATTGTTACTTGTGAGCCACTATAGTATTGTTTAATACTTTAGGTGGATGTTAGTTGAGTTGTAAGTTTTTAATCATCTATAAGCTTTGAAGCAGTGATGGTTATGTGTCTTTGAAGTGTGTCTTCAAGTCTTTTTTATTATTATTATAACCGTGTATAATTGAGGGGGAGTGAGAAGGGTTTCTCATATCTAAGAGGTTCTTAGGTAGAAGGGTCATTGGATAGTGATTAAGTGAGGGGTGTAAACGGGGAAATTTAACTTTAAATTAATACTGCTAATAGTGGACTTCATCCTTGGCTTGGTAGCCTCCAGACGTAGGTGTGATTATGTGACACCCCAAATAATTCAATTGTTAAATAATTAGAATTTTAATTATTAATTTAATTAAAGGTATAATTATTGGTATTTTTGAATTAATGGATTTAATTAATTAATTAAATAGATGGATGTGTTGGGGGTGTAAAGTGGAATTGGAGGGTGTATGGAGTAAAAGCCTCTAATTATTCTAATTATGTTATTTTTATTATTGGGAATAATAAAAGGAATAAATAAAGGAAAAAGGGAAAAAGTGAGAAGAATTAGAGTTTTCATTCTACGTGCTTTTGAGAAGAGAAGAGAAAGAGGAAAAGTCAAGGCGTCAGAAGTTCGAAGAATCATCGCGAGGTAAGGGGTGATTTAGTCAGATTATTATGCCTTATAAGTTTTGATAATCAATAGAATGATTTGATCCGTTAGGAATCTCGAATTAGGAATTCTAGGCTGTGCCCTAATGATATGATCCGACGTAAAAAAAACTTCAATTGGAATTGATAATAATGATTAATTTGTGTAGGATGATTGTAGGCTAATTAAAAAGTATAATTATGTGGTTAATTGGATGTGAAAACGCATGACTTATTTTTGTTCTGTTGTAATATGAAGTTTGGTAATGGATGGGATCAATTGGAGTTGGAAAACAGTGAAAATAAACTGATTTTTGTGAAAATAACGCAGCATGCATCGACACATAGTGTTATGCATCGATGCAAGTGGTCAAACTTTGGAAAAACAAAAACTGGAATAAGCTATGCATCGACCCATAACTCTATGCATCGACTCATGGGGCAAAAATTGAACTTATGCATCGACACATACGTGTTATGCATAGATGCATACTGAACAAAAATGGAAAAAATATAATTTCTAAACGTATGCATCGACACATACGATACTTGCATCGACGCAAGCTGATTATGCATTGACGCATGAGCTTATGCATCGATGCATACTGTTTGAAAACAAAACATAACTTTCTGAAAACGGTTTAGGTCATATCTTCGCGACTGTAACTCTGATTTAGGCATAGTTGGTATCGTTGGAATACTTAGAACGCGTACTATCTATTAAAAACATTTTTAAAACCCAGTAACTGAATCTTGAGGGATTGATATGGCTTTCCGTAGGAAGGATTCGTTGTGATCCGTGATTATTCGTCGTTGACGTGGTGTATGCTTGTTGGATGTTAATTATGTTGTGTTGTTGATGGTGTTAACCATATATGGAATGATGTTGTGATATCATGTGCCTTATTTGAATGTTATATGCTTTATGTTGCGCATGCATATGCATTCTGGTGGTGGTTAATTCCCATCGTGTGGAATTAGACCTGCAGAGCCAATACCCGTACCCAGTGGTTAGTGGTGGTGAGGCTGAATTCTTGACCCAATGGTGTATGGGTGAATCGTTGATTAGCTCTGTTTCCATGGTGTAAGCGGAACAGGGTGTGAATTTAGTTCACGTTTGGTACCACATGCATTGAGTCTGCATTGCATATGTAATTATAACAAGTTAGGATGATTTCTAGTGTTATAATTGCATTGATTGTTATTATGTGCATAATAAACTGTATGGAATGTAATTGTGGATTGTAATATGGTTATGCTAATGAGGGTGGAATAATGTATTGATTGTTTTATTGTTTTAAAGAAACATATAATGCATTTTAATTGTTGATGAAATCTCACTCTTACTTTGATGATTTCAGATTGAAGGGTTAGCCGCTTAGGAGCTGGTGAGGATAGCCTTGAGCTGTGCTATTTAGATTGTCCGCGTATCAGTGTCATGCTCTGGTAGTTGTAACATTGGGGAACGATTGTTTTGGGATCATCGAATTGACTCGTTTCTTTTGGTTTATGTTTGGAATAATTATGATTTGAATTTATTCCGGATTTTTATGTTATTTCCGCTGTGTAAGACATAATCATTGGTTTTGAATCATTTAATGAAGTTCTTCAATAAAAGCATGACTACTGTTATGGTGTTTTATTATTTGAATTTTTAAATTGTGACGCCCTTTCGTTATGTTAAACTCTGATTACTTATATAATTCGCGGGGAAATTAGAAGGGGTGTTACAATAGTGGTATCAGAGCATAGTTGGTCGTGTCTTAGTGTCGTTATCCCTTTTGTATGCAACTAGTGCAAGGTAACACTGTCGGTACTTGTGTTCTAATGAGATTGTTTTGTAATGTTACAGAACAATGGCTGGAAGAGGTAATGGAAGAGACGATGCTGCTATTGCTGAAGCCTAGGGAATTCTAGCTGGTGTGCTTGGAGGGAATCAGCTGGGAGCTAGTATTGGTGCTTATAGACAATTGGGGAATTTTTAGAGGAACAATCCTCCATTGTTCAAAGGTACTCATGATCCCGAAGGTCCTCAGAGATGGTTGAAGAAGATCGAAAGGATCTTCAGAGTGATTGACTGTGCGGAAGAACTGAAGGTGAGGTATGATACTCACATGCTGGCAGAGGAAGCTGATGACTGGTGGGTTGCTACCAGGACTGAAATGGAACAAGATGGTGTTGCACTGAATTGGGCTGTGTTCAGGATAGCTTTTCTGAGGAGATACTTTCCTGAAGATATTCGGGGCAAGAAGGAGATTGAGTTACTGGAGCTCAAGCAAGGCAACAAGTCTGTGAGTGAGTATGCTTCGAAATTTACTGAGTTGGCGAAGTACTATGCTCACTATAACAACGATGCAGATGGAGAATTTTCCAAATGTATCAAGTTTGAGAATGGTCTTCATGATGAGATCAAGCAAGGTATCAGGTATCAGCGCATCCGGAGGTTTTCTGATTTGGTAGACTGTAGTAGGATTCTAGAAGAGGATCTTGCTAATACTCAGACAAATGCTCGAGGGTATGTGGATTGTAAAGGAAAGCAACATATGGATCGTGGGAAACCTTATGATAAGAATAATCAGAGATCCGGTGGTTGGAAGAAGCCTAGTGGGGGTGATTCTAGTGCTCCTATCAAGTGCTACAGGTGTGGTGAAATGGGGCATCGATCTAATGAATGTAAGAATGATATGAGGAAGTGCTACAACTGTGGGAAAATTGGTCATGTAGCTATTGAGTGCAGAGCAAGAAAGGTAACTTGTTACAACTGTGGCGAAGAGGGTCGTACTCGTCCGCATTGTACTAAACCCAAGAAGGAACAAGCTGGTGGTAAAGTGTTTGCTTTGTCTGGATCAGAGACTAAGCTAGATGATCGGTTGATTAAAGGTACATGTTTTATTAATGGCATACCTTTGATTGCGATTATTGATACTTGAGCGACACATTCTTTTATTGCTTTGGATTGTGCTAAAAGATTGAACTTGGATATTTCTAATATGGATGGGAGTATGGTTATTGACACTCCTGCGTCGGGTTCAGTGACTACTTCACTTGTTTGTAGGAATTGTCCTCTTGTGATTTTTGGTAGAGGTTTCGGTATGGATTTAGTGTGTCTACCGTTAGAATAACTTGATATCTTCCTTGGAATGAACTGGTTGGAATTCAACCAGGTTCATATTAACTGTTTTGAGAAGACGATTATTTTTCTTGAAGAAGCTAGAGTTGAAGATGTGACTATGTTAGTTAAGCAGATGAATTTAGTTGTTAATGATGATGTTGTGGTGTTTATGTTGTATTCCTTGACGGAGGCGAAAGGGAAAGCTAAGAGTGATGAATTGCCAGTGGTGAATGAATTTCCAGAAGTGGTTCCGGAAGATGTTAGTGAATTGCCACCTGAGAGAGAAGTGGAGTTTACTATAGATTTGATTCTTGGAACTAGTCCGGTGTCGATGGCGCCTTATCGCATGTCGGCATCTGAACTATCTGAATTGAAGAAGCATTTTGAAGAGTTATTGGAGAAGAAGTTTATTCGTCCTAGTGTTTCGCCATGGGGTGCTCCTGTGTTGTTGGTTAAAAAGAAAGAGGGTTCGATGAGACTGTGTATTGATTACAAGCAATTGAACAAAGTTACAATCTAGAATCAATATTATAACACGGTGGGAGAACTGACTTTGGTTTTTTTTTTGCGTTTGATCGCAAATGTTGCGGATAGCAAGAGTCGCCACCGACTTTTCTTATATCCAATTAAGGGAAGGTGAAAAGAACAGGAAAAGACCTTCGTTAGATTCTGAGTAAGGGAGGTGATTAAGAAAAGGGAAGGTGTTAGCACCCTTTCCATTTGTAGCTATCTACGGGCTCTTAATTGCTTTAGCTCACTTTATAATTTGCTTTCTGTGTGTGTATTAGAAAATGTTTTTGAAAAGGAATTTCACTTTGACTTCGTAATGATTCACGCTGGAATGTATACGAAGTGTTTGGAAATGTTTCGATTTGGAAAACAACTTTGTAATGATTCACGCTGGAATGTATACAAAGCTTTTGAAAATGATTTTTAGAAAGTGTGAGGTGTGAAAAGTGTTTTGATAGAGCAAGCAATTAAGAGTCTAATACCTACTCAGAATGATCTTTTTCCGTGTTATTTTACTTTCCTTTAGAATAGTGCTATTCGTACCATTAGTTGGTAGGTAACCCTATTCGTTGAATGTAAAGGGACGTACGAAAGGGACATCGGATGGTCATAGAAGGCAACTTGTAGGAGTATCCTAGCACATTCATAGGGACGATCATCATTTTTCGTAGGTAACAACCGAGGGACTAGATCATGTATTCGTAGGCAACATCGAGGGTCATCGAGGGACTATGATCTTTGATTCGAAGGGACTATGATGATATGTTTGTAGGCAACGATGCTAAGATACCCCTACGTTCGAGGGACTTGACCATTTATTCGAAAGGCAACAAGAGAGAATATCCTAGGGGGTGCATGTGTGAAGAAAGTGTGTTAAATTCAGATATATTATCTTGTGATTAGGGTTAGCTATGTTGATTTTATCTTGACACACACGCCTAATTACTAGCAATTTATATGGGTGCGGAAAGTAAATTGCGGAAAGTAAAGTGCGGAAAGTAAATCCTACGCTATTACATGGCTTTGGGGTAGTTACATAATTGAGGAGTGCGGAAAGTAAATCCTAATTAAACTATTACATGGCTTTGGGGTAGTTACATAATTGAGGAGTGCGGAAAGTAAATCCTAATTAAACTATTACATCCCATGAGCAGTTACATAATATTGGAAAAAAGAATGCGAGAAAATAATCCTAACTATTACAACCTGGAAGCAGATACAATAATCGGAAAAAGAATCGAATTGCGAATAATAGAAAATAATGTTAGTGAAAAAGATTTTTGAGTTAGGAAAACGTTATTGAGGTTAGTAGACCTAACTAGATGAGAAAATAATTTTTTGGGAATTTTTTGGATTGATTTTAGTAAGGAAAAGAAATTAAAAGTCAATTTTTCGATTAATTAACAATTAATTAAAATATGCATGCAAAAATTTTTTTATGTCAAAAATTAAATAAGTATTTTTCTGACCTAAATGCAAAAAGAAATAATTTTTTTGTGGTTTTTAATGCATTAGAAAAATATTTGAAAAGAAATTAAATTAGAAAAGAAAATATGAAAAGAAATAGGAAAATATGTTAGTTTTGCAAGGTGATTAAAAAGAATGTTGGAGCCATGGATCGAACCCTGCCCCTCTGGGCAAACACGCGCTGCCTTTACCACTGGACCAACATGCAGTTTATGTTAGTGATATGAAACCAAAACGTTATAAGCGAATTAAATTCCTGAATTTCAATTTAAAACACGCGCCAAGATCTTCTTCTTCCTCATTTGAATTTTCAGACCTTTAGCTACGGTTTTTGTTCGTAGCAATAGCCTTTACCTACAGATGGTTTCCGTAGCTACATTCCTGCAAAATGAAAACTCAAGCAATATGCAATATAAATGAAATATGAGGCCATGGATCAACTGGAAATAAGGTTCTAAACACGATGATGCCCTTAGTTCCTTCCAATTTGTCCTTAATAAGAAAACCCCAATCGGAGCTCTCAAACCCTAGCAATGGTGAAACGATATTCCTAGACTTAAAACTCAATTAAACTATGCAGAAAGCTTCGAAACTACATCATTAACACAAAGACACGGTTACATTCAATTTATTATGCATAAAAGTATGAAAACAATTTTGAGTTCAAAGTATGCGAACCGTGACTTGAATGTTGTGATTCTGCGCGTTTTGCTTGCTTGTGAGTATCTGGATAGACTCAGGGGACCTCCAGCAATCAATTGCAATGCTTGGAATGGATTGAATTGATGCAAAACTGTGGCTGCTAGGTTGCTTGAATGCCACGGTTTTTTAATCTTGTTATGGTTCTTTTTGGTCAGAATTTCGTCCCTTGTGCATGTGGAATCATCATGTATTTATATTGAAATGAATTAGGTCAAAAATTGTAAGAAAATATCATGCCAATCAATGAAAATTATTTGATTTGGAATCAAACCAAATATTTCCTTTTTGAGCCAATTTCAATCAAATCAAATTGCCAATCTCAATTATTTCGAAATAATCAGATTAAATGGCTTACTTGTACCTCAAGAATGAGAGAAAATCCATCTTGCACTTAATTTTTGATTTTATATCTTTTATTTTAATTAAATTGGTTTTAAATGAATAAAAATCCAAAGTAAATTAAAAATAAAAGATAGAAACGTGGCCTTGGGCTTGGAGGTTCCAATTCAGATAAGGAACATGTTTGAATCAAGAAAAGTTAGGCCCATTTGGAATTTTTTTGATTTTCTCAAGTATTTCTCTTTGTGCACCTCCTCAAAAATGCTCAACTTGCACAAGGTGTATCTTGCTCAATTTTTAACATTTTTGGGAGTTCTTGGACTTTTTAGAAAGCTAAAGATGTCTTCTAAGCAAACCTTTTGGTTTCATCTTCATTGAAGTTTCCATTCTCATAAACACTTCTTTACAAAAAGTTGACTTTTTGTTGACTTTTAAAAAAGACCTGTAATGTTTTGATTCATAACTTCCATATGAAGCATTTTCTGCCCAAGCTTGTGAGACATGAAGTTGCAGAGAATTGAATTCTCTTTAAAATGAGCTATGGTGGAAAAATTTCTGATAAAGTATGTGAAAGTTATGCCTGGTCAAAGTTCTGTTGACTTTTGTCTAAGAAAGCCTAAATTAGAAACTTTGACTTTTGATGAAATCTTGACTTTTCGTGAGGAATCATAATCAACCCTTGATCAAATGATGAATATTACTTCAAAATATTGGTGTTGACCAAAAATTATGAAGTTTGACTGTATGTTTACCACAGTTGACTTTTTGTCCAATACAGCTGATTTCCAACCATCTGGGCAATTGACTGAGTAAATTTGACTTGTAAGGCTTGAAACTTGACATGGAGATTCTTTGAAGCATATGAGGAGGTATGATGACCACTTGAAGCATTGGATGTCCATATTGACTTGAGAATGGAAAAACCCTAGTTTAGATTGATTGCTTAGGAGAGGGTTTGTCTAGTCAACCCTTTTGAAATCCTTGAGTATGGATATGTGAATTATCTTGAGAAGTGGGAGAGCAAATTTTGGGGTATAACAGTTTCCCCTATTCAATCTTCTTGTATTGGAAGGGTTAGATTGGCATGCTTGCCTTTCGTGACCTGAAAGTAGAAGATGATTGAACACTCGAGTACAGCTGAAAATTTGCACTCGATGTTCTATGAAGTAGGATCGTTAGTTGATGACGCGCTGGAATGGGCTTATAGATGCCATTTGGAGAAGCTGTTGTTGGAGAGTGAGTCGTACATTAGACTCTGTATTTGTCTTTTGAATAGAAGAGACATCGGAGATGGGCTTAAGATGTCATCTAGAGGACTGATGTTGGGGAGTGAGTCGTACGTTAGACTCCATGCTCGTCTTTGAAAGAGGTTATTGGTATGTATTGATTTTTAACCAAATATGCAGCATTCTGAAGGTGGAGAGATGTCGACAAGTAGTCAGAGATGGGCTTAAAGATGCCATCCGGGGCAGTTGATAATAAGAGAGAGTCAGAATAAACCTTCGTCTTGGCTATTCTTGAGGTGGATATTTGGCAGTATGTGGATAGCTTTCCCGTCTTGCTTCGGGTGTTAATCCAATATCTGTTGCCTGGAGACAATTTGTGTGGTCCTTCAGATATATTTCCCGTCTTATTTCGGGCATTAATCTTTGACTTGTTGTCTGGAAATAATTTTCATGGTCGTTTAGATAGGTTTTCCGTCTTGTATCGGGTATTAATCTTTGACCTTTCGTTTGGAAAATAACTTTCATGGTCGTTCCAATAGTTCTCCCATCTTGTTTCGGGTATTAATATTTGACCTTTCATTTGGAAAATAGCTTTTACCTGTTGGGGAGATAAAACTTTTGACAGGATATGGTTAGTCATATGCAGATTATGATGCATGCGAATGTGTGACGATATTACTATGATGCATGTATATGTTATAAATTTATTACTATGAATCATGTATATGTTAAGACTTTTATGTAGATGTATGAATGCATATGTATTTCAAAACATATCCATCTTGAAGAAGATGGGAACGTCCTGCTGGCGGATTTCTGATGTTTGCTTGGGGATAGGGTTGTTGCGAACCCTGACTTGGAGAGAAAAAGAGACATTTCTGATTCCTCTGATGCACTTTCTGACCAAGTTTCGAGTCTAGATATTAATGTTGTTGGAAGAATACCAGCGGTCGAGAGACACTCAGCTGGGGATCTTGTGCGTAGATCTTGCTGTGGAATACCCGATTACTTCTTGGAGACTGATGTAACGTGGAAAATCTGATAGGGACGTTGGAGCTGACGAGGCTCAAAGGACCACTTGAGGTGATGAATCTGAAGTTTGTTGAAACCTCTGGTTGAGGAATAAGAAAGATGTAGGTTCCTCCGATGCACTATCTGACCAAGTTTCGAGTTTGGATATTACCGTTGCCGGGGAATGATAATCATCGGGAGATACTCCGCTGGGGATGGATATCTTTGTGTATAAGCTATATTAGGGGACGACGTGACATGGAATAACCGATTGCTTCTTGGAGACTGATTGTGATTGGTTGATGATTAGTTACTGCTCGGGGACCAATGTAACGTGATGACTTGAGAAGGTAAATAAGTTTGATAGGATCACCGCTCGGGGACTAACGTGATGAAGCTGAAGTATTGGAATACTTGCTGGGAGAAGATTAGTACTTCGTCGGAGAAAATTTGTCTTTGCAGGGAGAGTGATGGCTCTGTGGGGATTGTACTCCTGTGCAAGTAACCCTGTGAAAGTGACTCTACGGGGGATGCATTGGTGACTTTAGTCGTCATCTCAATTCCTAGAGCCTGTAGTAATTACTTTTTGTTTGTTCGTTTTTCATATGTTTGTGAGCGGGTGTTTACTGTCAAATGCATATAGTCATTCAAAGCAATCATTGGACTTTATGCAAAAAACAATAAAAATTAACACTGTAAAAGAGGAATTTGCCTTAATTTTGGAAAGTGGCGTATGGCCAAGCAGTTTGTATACAAGAGACGAATGAGAGTAAAAAGCTATGCGAAAATAATCTCGTCGAGTTTCAACTATGCTATTGCTCATATATTGCTCATATATTTCGACTATCTTATCTCCTTGCTGTCAGTAGAAAGTGAGTGAATTGATTTTTGCCATTTGAACCTTGAATGTTGATAGTAGTGTGGTCTATAAGTAGGTGATCTGGACGAGACATAGTCGTACGCTTAAATCCCTAATTTTTGCCTAGACCGCCCTTTTGGGTTTTTAGTCTACCGGGATACCCTTTTTTGCCCAAGCCGCCTTTGCAGGTTTTCGACTTGCCGGGTGTACACGTTTTTTTTGTATATATCCTTAACTTTTTCCCGAACCTTTTTGGTTCGCTAGGATGCCCTTATTTTTACCTAGGCCAGTCGACCTAGCGGGTCTCATTCATGCGTAGTATTTTTTGACTATGTCTGCGTTCACAAGGTGTGGAAAGTCTTCTCCATCCATGGTGCTAAGTATCATAGCTCCGCCGGAAAATACTGTTTTGACTACAAACGCTCCCTCATAGGTGGGAGTCCATTTTCTCCTGGGATCACCTTGTGGAAGGATGATGCGTTTGACTACTAGATCACCGACTTGGTAGACTCAGTGCTTGACTTTCTTGTTGAATGCTCTGATCATTCACTTCTGGTAGATCTGTCCATGGCAGATGGACGCGAGCCATTTTTTATCGATCAGGTTGATCTGATCAAGACGGGTTTGGATCCATTCGTCTTCACCTAGTTCTGCGTCCTGGAGGACTCTGGTTGAGGGTATCTGAACCTTGATTGGCAGGACTGCTTCCATACCGTATACAAGAGAGAAGGGGGTTGCCCCTGTAGATGTTCGTACTATAGTACGGTAACCGTGGAGATCGAATGACAACATCTCATGCCAATCCATGTAAGTCACTGTCATCGTATGTATGATCTTTTTGAGATTCTTGTTGGCGGCTTCCACTGTACCGTTCATCTTAGGCCGATATAGAGAAGAGTTGTGATGCTTAATCTTGAACTGCGTGCAGAGTTCGATGATCATTTTGTTATTGAGGTTGGTACCATTGTCTATGATAATCCTTTCGGGGACGCCGTATCGGCAGATAAGATTATGTTTGATGAATCGAGCCACAACATTCTTGGTAACAGATGCGAACGAAGCTGCTTCTACCCACTTGGTAAAGTAGTCAATGGCAACAAGGATGAAACGGTGTCCATTGGAAGCAGTGGGCTTGATCTCTCCAATCATGTCGATGCCCCACATTGCGATAGGCCAAGGAGCGGTCAGAACATTCAACGATACTGGAGGTACGTGTACTTTGTCTGCGTATACCTGGCATTTGTGACAAGAGCTAGCATAGCAGTGACAATCAGCTTCCATGGTGGACCAATAGTAACCTGTTCTCAGAATTTTCTTATCCATTCTATGTCCACTGGAGTGGGTACCAAATGCGCCTTCATGTAATTCTTCCATGATTTGTTCCGCTATTTTCTGGTCTACACAGCGAAGTAAGCATAAATCGTGATTGCGCTTGTATAAGATGCAGTTACTGAGAAAGATTTTGGATGCGAATCTTCTTAAGAATTTCTTTTCATTGACAGATGCCCCTGCGGGATATTCCTGAGTCTCGAGATACATCTACACTTCGTAGAACCAAGGTTTCTCTTCTATATTAAGTTCACAATAGTATGTTGGTTCATCAAAATTTTTGATGATGATTTGGGGAGCTTCGTTGTCCCACCTGACTTTGAACATAGATGACATAGTAGCCAATGCATCCGCTAACTGATTCTCTTCTCGTGGAATGTGATCGAAAGTGATTTCTTCGAAGTACGGGATCAGACTTAGAACATGCTCTCGATATGGGATAAGATTTGGATGCTTTGTATCCCAATCGCCTCTAATCTGACTGATCACTAAACCTGAGTCTCCATACACTTGCAAGGATTTGATTCTTAAGTCAATGGCAGCTTTGATACCCATGGTGCACGCTTCGTATTCGGCCATGTTGTTGGTGTAACTGAAATATAATCTGGCGGTGAAAGGTGTGTGTCCGCCTGTAGGAGATGTAATAATGGCGCCAATGCCATTGCCAAGTGCATTTGAGGCTCCATCAAAGACCATGGTCCATCGGGATCCCGATTCAGGTCCTTCGTCTGGACCTAGTTCTTCGCAATCAGTGACTAGCAAAACATCTTTGTCAGGAAATTCGAATTGCATAGGCTGATAGTCATCTACGGCTTGATGTGCCAAATGATCGGCTACTACACTTCCTTTGATCGCCTTCTGAGTAGTATACTGGATGTCGTATTCGGTCAAGATCATTTGCCATCTTGCTATTCTTCCGGAGAGAGAGCAGGTTTCTCGTCGAATATGTATCTTTTATCGGATCCATCTTGGAGATCAACAAGGTAGTGTGAGTCAACATATACTATCTTAGTCGGCGAGCAGCCCAAGCCAAAGCGCTGCAAGTTTTCTTGAGCTTTGAGTATCTTGTTTCACAGTCGGTAAAATTTTTGCTAAGGTAGTATATTGCATACTCTTTTCGACCAGACTCGTCATGTTGCCCCAACACACACCCCATTGAGTTCTCTAAAACTGTTAAGTACATGATAAGAGGTCTTCCTTTGGCAGGAGGCATAAGGATAGGAGGATTTTGTAGATACTCCTTAATTTTGTCAAAAGTTGTCTGGCAATCGTTGTTCCATTCCACTACTTGATCTTTCTTCAGTAATTTGAAGATTGGCTCACAAGTAGCAATTAGATGCGCAATGAATCTGGCAATATAGTTCAATCGTCCCAAGAAACCTCTGACTTCTTTCTCGATGTGGGGCGCTGGCATTTCTTGGATAGCTTTAACCTTGGCGGGGTCAACTTCAATACCTTTACCACTGACAATAAACCCCAGGAGTTTACCGGATCTGACTCCAAAGGTGCACTTATTGGGATTAAGTCTTAGTCTGTACTTCTTCAGTCTATCAAACAGTTTTCGCAAATGATTGAGATGTTCTTCTTCAGTCTGTGATCGAGCTATCATGTCGTCGACGTAGACCTCTATCTCGTGATGAATCATGTCATGGAACAAAGCCACCATGGCACGTTGATATGTGGCGCAAGCGTTCTTTAGACCGAACGTCATGACTTTGTAGCAGAATGTGCCCCACTATGTAACAAAAATAGTCTCTTCCATCTCTTCAGGAGCCATTTTGATCTGGTTGTAACCGGAGAAACTATCCATGAAGGAAAAGACTTTATGTTGAGCAGTGTTGTCGACTAGAACATCAATATAAGGAAGTGGAAAATCGTCTTTCGAACTCGCTCTATTAAAATCTTTGTAGTCCACACACATTAGCACTTGGCCATCCTTCTTAGGTACGAGAACCACATTTGAGACCCACTGTGGATAAGAATTAACGGCTAGGAAACCAGAATTGAACTTCTTCATAACTTCAGCTTTGATTTTCTCGGGACATCTCAGGACGCATACGACGAACCTTCTGCTTCACTGGGAGAAAACCTTCTTTCGTTGGTAATCGGTGTACCACAATGTCAATGTCTATACCTAGCATGTCTTCGTATGACCAAGCAAAAACCTCGATATAGTCTCGTAGCATCTGGGCCAATCTCTGTTTGATACTGTTCTCAAGACCCGCTCCTATCTTGATTTCTTTTCTGTCTTCGTCAGTACCTAGATTCACAACCTCGACTGGCTCTTCGTGTGGCTGTATAACTTGTTCTTCCTGTTGTAGTAGTCTGACAAGTTCTCCTGGCACTTCACAATCTTCCTCACCTTCGTCTTCAGCTTGGTAGATCGGATTATCGAAGTCATATTTAGCAATAGCAAAGCTGTTATCAATGAGATTCGGAGTGAATCTGCAGTGTATCACATGGGTGTGTGTAAGAACACATAGCTTTTGAAGGGGTAGTAAAGTAAAAGAAAAGAAAGTATTTAAATGCAAAAGTCCAATGATTTTATTGAATGAAAATATGCAAATGACAAATAATAACCCTCACAAACGAGCCATGATGCGCCGGGTAAGGCACTAGGCTTTTAAGTTTATTGTTCAAAGCGTAGAAAATGAAAAGCATAACAGAAAACAAAAAAGCAATTACTCCTGTCTAAAGGAGATTGGTATGACGTCTTCGGTTTTCCAATTGCTGAGTCCGTTGTCTGGAGTTGGGAAGATCCAGTTGCTGATGTCGAATTTACTGTCGTCATCTTCTATAGAATGGACTCCATTCTTGCTGATATGGAAGGGAAGTTTGTCGGCACGTTCGCAGCATATCATCTTCTGGCCTTTGATGGTGAAGCCTAAACCAGTCTTGTTAGATTTGAAAGGAAGATCAGGGAGCTGACCCCAAACAGTACGACCTCCTTCTTCAACTGCAGCTTGAGCATCCTTTAGTGAGGCCATTCTTGGTGGAACTCTAGTAACTTCAGGAGTGACAGGAGAGTCAACAAGCATGACTCGTGGAAATCCTTCGAAAGCTTGACAGCGAGTTTCAATGAATTCACCTTCCATTTTGAGGCATCAGAATGACTGCAGATGGCTTACCATGTATTCTTCCTCACCGCATATAATAACAATCTTTCCCTTCACTGGGTACTTCAGCTTTTGATGCAGGCAGGGTAGAAGTAACAGCGCCCGCGCGCCCGCCCCATGTATCCAAGGGCGCCCAAGTAGGCAAGAGTAGGCTGGACGGATGTCCATGACGAAGAAAGTGGAGTCAAAAGTTTGGGAACCGACTTTAACAGGCAAGATGAGCTCTTGAAGTACTGTTCGTTTAGAACCATCAAAAGCTCTCACAATTATGTCGCTAGGCTTCAAGACCATTCCTTCAACATCAAGTCGGTCGAAAGCATTCTTTGGTAGGATATTCATAGCAGAACCAGTATCCACTAATACGAGAGACAATGTAGTGCCCTTGCATTCAACAAAGATGTGCAAGACTTTGTTGTGTTTCCTTCCGGCAGAAGTCAAATCAGCATTAGAGAAACCCAAACCGTTGTTGACAGTTAGGCTAGCAATACAACCTTCAAATTGATCAACAGTAGTGTCTTGTGGTATGTGAGCATTCTTCAGAAACTTCACCAAGGATTTAGCATGGGCCTCAGAGCACAATAGCAGAGCTAGCATGGATATCTTGGACGGAGTTTTTCCCAACTGTTCCACAACATTATAATCGCTCTTCTTGATGATCTTCAAAATTTCCTCCATTTCTTGCTTGGAGGTGTCTTTAGCAACTTCCTTTGGTACTTCTGTATGAGCAGGATAAGTTACCGGTTCTTTCCCTCTAGCTTTGGGAATTAGTTTGATAGCTGGAATGCGAGCTAGAGTCGCAGTATCTTTTGGTGAAGAGATCTCTGGAGAAAATACTCTTCCGGTTCTGGTCACCTTACTTGATCCGGTGATGTTGTCGATGTCAGGATCAGAAGCTTCAACTGCAACACCTTCAATGGTCAAAGGTTCTTGCTTGACGCCATGGTAGTAAACTTCGTCTCCATCATTCCACGGTATAACTTTGTTAGAGGAATATGGAATTGGTCTGGGAGACGTAATGATGAGAGGTGCCACTCTAGGTGCATGATCGGTAGAGGAGATCCTTATTGTGTTTACATCAGCATAGTCTTTTGGGAAATCGTCTCCCCATCCGGTTGCCTTAACATCTTCAATAGGAATTTTGTAGCTTTCGGGAGCGTTGTACTTCACCATGAAATCGAACTTTCCACTTGGCTTCCCCAAGGTATCCCAAACTTCTGGTTCGGCTTTGTCCTCGATCTTCAGATTCTTAGAAATGTCTTCAAACAGATTCTCCACAGAGGGAGGCTTCAAAAATAATACTTCTCGGTTGTCCATCATGCGTTGAATACGCCTTCTCAACCAAGCACATCCGTCAGATGTAGATGCACACCAACGACAATCATCCGGGCATCCTGGAAATACGCCGGCTTCAGCAAGTCTTTCTTGACAGTCTTCAGAGGAATAGTCAGATTTTTCACACCATACACATAGGAGTCTTCGTCAATAGCATTGGAACTTTTACCGTGGTTAGGCATTGGTGCATTGATCACATTCAGAGTTTCGACAGGAGGGTCAAACTCAATTTCCCTGGCTTTAATCATGTCTTAAATCTTGTTCTTCAGAGCCCAACAGTTGTCGGTGTCGTACCCTAGGCTGTTGGAGTGGTATGCACACTTTGCATTAGGATTGTACTTTGGAGAGGAAGTGTTGACGTGTTGAGGAAGATCCCTCAGAGTAATCAACTCTGCTTTCAACATGTGTTGCAATACTTGTGACAATGGCATGTTAATCTTCGTAAACTGTCTTCGTGGCGCGTTCTGGTTACGCGTGTTGTCTCACTGAGATTGCATCGATGTAGGATTGGAGATCACAACTTCCCCCACAGATTGAGTGCGATCAGCTTTGTCACGGCTTTTCTGACCATACACAGCATTGGCTTCTTTCTTACCACCAAAAGATCTCTTTGCAACATTTGAAGATGACTCTACCTGTATTTTCCCGCTCTTGATTCCAGCTTTGATACGTTATCCTGTCAGTATCAGCTTGGTGAATCCGGCTGAAGAGTTTCCAATCAGATGATTGAAGAATGGGCTTGTCAGTGTTCCCATAAACATATCAACCAACTCCCTATTGGACAAGGGTGGTTGAACTATGCCTGCTAGATCTCTCCATTTCTGAGCATATTCTTTGAACTTCTCGTCACGACCCATAGACATGCTCTGTAGTTGCATGCGGGTGGGTGCTAATTCAGCATTGTACTGGTACTGTTTGTAGAAAGCATCTGCTAAGTCATTCCAGGTATGAATGTGGGTACTCTCTAGCTGATAATACCACTCCAACTGAGTTCCGGGTAGACTCTCTTGGAAGAAATCGATCCATAACTTCCTGTCTTGAGTATGAAGATGGATCTTCTGAACATAGGACTTCAAGTGAAGCTCCGTGCAAAAGATGCCATCATACTTGGCAAAGGTAGGAACTTTGAACTTGCGGGGAATTACCATGCCAGGAACAAGCTCAAATCATCAAAATTCAACCCGAAATTTTTTCAGATTTTCCACAGCATTTAGACGGTTTTCAAGTTGCTTGTATCTGTCATCATCAAGAGGATATTGGTCACTCAGGTAGTATTCTTCTCTGTTTTCAGACCCTTGACGGCTTCCTTCGCTATTCCTGATGCTTCCCTCAGTCTCACCACTCTTGTCTGAGATTTCTAAACGGCTGACCACCTTAGTTGCACCCTGTGATTTATTCCCATGTTGAGAATACTGATGGTCTTCTTTGTTATGGTGATGAGCTTCTTCAGGTCCTTCTGGCCTTGGACCAAGTTGGTGAACATCTCCTGGAATTGAGCGTTCTGAGCCTGGAGATCTTTGACAGTCTGTTCAAGAGCCATTTTTGCTAAAATAAACAGCGAGAGAATAAGAAAACCGGTCTTCAATATATCTGTTATGAAGTATTATGCCATGATATGCGATGTTTATGCAATGCAATGTTTTCAAGGACCTTAGGAATTTAAATTTGTTAAACAAGTACGAACAAACTTTTATTAGTTTACTTTCTCTTCTTTTTTTTTAAGTATACAAGATAGTTTTGGAAAAAATAAGAGAACAAATTCCTAAAGCTCTAAGTCTCCCATGGGCGCTTCCTCTTGGTGTTGAAGTAGGTGTTGTTGTTTCGCTCCTCGTGAAGTAGTTTTGTCAACTCTAGTACCTTCTTCTCGCTTGCATAGCATTGAGCTTCAAACGTATCCCTTTCTTCTTTAAGCTGAATCCAGGATCTCTTCATGTCTTCGAAATCAGTAGGCATGTCGGGATGGAGCACGGTATAGGGTTCGTCACCTATAGCAACAGGTTCCATGATCACGGGTAGAACAAGCGTAAATGGCATCATGAGGTTTTGAGCTCGAGCTCACACCCATTTGAGGTAAGGTTCCCAAGGAATGGAATTTTTGTGCCCCAAGGTCTTGGTATCAGTCTTCTTTACCATGCCCCAAGCGTGTGCACAAATCTTCGACGGTAATTCTGGAGATCGTGGTTGTAGTCGAACACAATGTCTTGGAGAAGCATATCATGTGGGCCATCTCTTCGAGCATAACCAAACTGACGTAGAGCTAGAGAAGGTTTGTAAGTGATACCTCCCCTTATGCCAAGGAGCGGTATATTAGGGAATTCTCCACAACGCTCAATGAAAGTGAAGTCCTTTTGAGAGAAAAGGCACCAATGGATATCTGAATGAGAGAGTGACATTAGTCTTTGAGACCACTTCAACCTTTACTTGTTCTTGACTACTGAGTGAGGAAAGTGCGAAATAAACCACCTGGAAAGTAACAGTATGTAACACCTGAGAGTTCCTTGTCGTTTGATGGTACGAGTGTGGAGAGAATGTAGAATGTCTCCAAGTAAGGTTGGGCACAGGATTACGAGTGAGGAATATCTTGATGGTGTTCACGTCTATGAACTGATCTGGATTAGGAAATAACACCAAACCATAGATTAACAAGGCCACAATATCTTCAAATGCATGGAAACTCATAACTTTGAGGAATCCTCGAGCTTTCTTTATCAGAAATTTGTCAAGTAAACCCTTAACTCCACTTCTTGTTTCCCAATTGGCTTCAATGTCTGATCGTTTTAGATGTAATGCTGATGCGATGTCTTCGTACTTCGGAGCTTTTTCTAAATCGGTGAATGGTGTCTGACCAAGGATGGGTATCCCTAGTAGCTTAGAGAACTCTTCTAAGGTAGGAACCAACTGATAATCTGGGAATGTAAAGCAGTGATGTTTCGGATCGAAGAACTGGAATAAAACGTGCATCATATCTTCCTCAAAACCGGAGATAACCAAGTTAAGCAGATAACCATGTCTTTTGATGATCTGAGCATGATTGGGAGTTTCTGAAACCAATTCTTTAAGTTGAGAAGGTATACCCATGAAGTTGACTCGGATCGTGTTCCTGGCAGCCATAATTCCACTACAAAACAAAGCAAAGATAAATTCCTAGGTCCTTGAAATATTTAGAAATGATGTGATGATGCAATGTTGTGATGTCGTGATGTCATGATTAAGCAAGTAGCAAGCACAAACAATTCACACAATAGCCCTAGGTTTAAGGCTTGCATGAGGTATAGGTGTCTACCCTACCAAAGTTTAAGTGGGTTCATCCTGTCCTATAATAGTAACTGGGTTCTAGGAATCTCATATCATTGATCTTTCTCGTACCAAGTGGTCGACCAAAACATCCCGAAAGTCGGATCCTCATGAGCGTAGCATCGAGTATCAACCAACCTTAGTCTACACCAAAGCCGGCCATCTCACTACCTTCTAATGGCCAAGATGGGTCAATTAGGGTTCTAAAAGTTGAGTTAGTGCTGACGACACCACGCAAACACCAAATACTTTCCTCAACTAGACATGAGGATCATCGGGACATCCAAAGTGTCGCACTAACGTAGCCATCATGTTGACCGTTTTGGTCTATGCCTAACGGTCGCGGCGATTTATTGCTACTTACCTAAGGAAACCTGGATCCGGGTGTAGGATCCCCCACAAGTATAATACCTAAGCAACCCTTAAGATAAAGCATACAAGTCAAACAGAAAGTAGTAAAATGATCTAAAGACCCTAAGGTATCCTCTCTTTTAGGGTGTATCCCCAGCAGAGTCGTGAGTTCTGTAACACGGTTGGAGAACTGACTTTTGTTTGTTTTGCATTTGATCGCAAATGTTGCGGATAGCAAGAGTCGCCACCGACTTTTCTTTTATCCAATTAAGGGAAGGTGAAAAGAACAGGAAAAGACCTTCGTTAGATTCTGAGTAAGGGAGGTGATTATGAAAAGGGAAGGTGTTAGCACCCTTTCCATCCGTAGTTATCTACGGGCTCTTAATTGCTTTAGCTCACTTTACAATTTGCTTTCTGTGTGTGTAATAGACCGTTCTGAGTAGGTAATAGACTCTTAATTGCTTTGGAAATGTTTCGTTTTAGAAAAGAACTTTGTAATGATTCACGCTGGAATGTATACAAAGCTTTTGAAAATGATTTTTAGAAAGTGTGAGGTGTGAAAAGTGTTTTGATAGAGCAAGCAATTAAGAGTCTATTACCTACTCAAAACGGTCGTTTTCCATGTTATTTTACTTTCCTTTAGAATAGTGCTATTCGTACCATTAGTTGGTAGGTAACCCTATTTGTTGGATGTAAAGGGACGTTCGAAAGGGACATCGGATGGTCATAGAAGGCAACTTGTAGGAGTATCCTAGCACATTCGTAGGGATGATCATCATTTTTCGTAGGTAACAACCGAGGGACTAGATCATGTATTCGTAGGCAACATCGAGGGACTATGATCTTTGATTCGAAGGGACTATGATGATATGTTTGTAGGCAACGGTGCTAAGATACCCCTACGTTCGAGGGACTTGACCATTTATTCGAAAGGCAACGAGAGAGAATACCCTAGGGGGTGCATGTGTGAAGAAAGTGTGTTAAATTCAGATATATTATCTTGTAATTAGGGTTAGCTATGTTGATTTTATCTTTCCATACACGCCTAATTACTAGAAATTTATATGGGTGCAGGAAGGAAATTGCGGAAACTAAATTGCGGAAAGTAAATCCTACGCTATTACATGGCTTTGGGGCAGTTACATAATTGAGGAGTGCAGAAAGTAAATCCTAATTAAACTATTATATCCCATGAGCAGTTACATAATATTGGAAAAAACAATGCGAGAAAATAATCCTAACTATTACAACCTGGAAGCAGATACAATAATCGGAAAAAGAATCGAATTGCGAATAATAGAAAATAATGTTAGTGAAAAAGATTTTTGAGTTAGGAAAAAGTTTTTGAGGTTAGTAGACCTAACTAGATGAGAAAATAATTTTTTGGGAATTTTCTGGATTGATTTTAGTAAGGAAAAGCAATTAAAAGTCAATTTTTTGATTAATTAACAAATAATTAAAATATGCATGCAAAATATAACTTTTTTTATGTCAAAAATTAAATAA
The DNA here is from genome assembly GCA_021764765.1 of Vicia sativa. Classification (NCBI taxonomy): domain Eukaryota; kingdom Viridiplantae; phylum Streptophyta; class Magnoliopsida; order Fabales; family Fabaceae; genus Vicia; species Vicia sativa. The sequence continues at coordinate 2,212,629 of CM038796.1, read as the reverse complement.
GTATTTTTCTGACCTAAATGCAAAAAGAAATAATTTTTTTGTGGTTTTTAATGCATTAGAAAAATATTTGAAAAGAAATTAAATTAGAAAAGAAAATATGAAAAGAAATAGGAAAATATGTTAGTTTTGCAAGGTGATTAAAAAGAATGTTGGAGCCATGGATCGAACCCTGCCCCTCTGGGCAAACACGCGCTGCCTTTACCACTGGACCAACATGCAGTTTATGTTAGTGATATGAAACCAAAACGTTATAAGCGAATTAAATTCCTGAATTTCAATTTAAAACACGCGCCAAGATCTTCTTCTTCCTCATTTGAATTTTCAGACCTTTAGCTACGGTTTTTGTTCGTAGCAATAGCCTTTACCTACAGATGGTTTCCGTAGCTACATCCCTGCAAAATTAAAACTCAAGCAATATGCAATATAAATGAAATATAAGGCCATGGATCAACTGGAAATAAGGTTCTAAACACGATGATGCCCTTAGTTCCTTCCAATTTGTCCTTAATAAGAAAACCCCAATCGGAGCTCTCAAACCCTAGCAATGGTGAAACGATATTCCTGGACTTAAAACTCAATTAAACTATGTAGAAAGCTTTGAAACTTCATCACAAACACAAAGACATGGTTAAATTCAATTGATTATGCATAAAAGTATGAAAACGATTTTGAGTTCAAAGTATGCAAACCGTGACTTGGATGTGGTGATTCTGCGCGTTTTGCTTGCTTGTGAGTATCTGGATCGACTCAGGGGACCTCCAACAATCGATTGCAATGCTTGGAATGGATTGAATTGAAGCAAAACTGTGGCTGCTAGGTTTCTTGAATGCCACGGTTTTTTGAAGCTTGTTAGGGTTCTTTTTGGTCAGAATTTCGTCCCTTGTGCATGTGGAATCATCATGTATTTATATTGTAATGAATTAGGTCAAGAATTGTAAGAAAATATCATGCCAATCAATGAAAAATTATTTGATTTAGAATCATACCAAATATTTCCTTTTTGAGCCAATTTCAATCAAATCAAATTGCCAATCTCAATTATTTTGAAATAATCAGATTAAATGGCTTGCTTGGACCTCAAGGATGAGAGAAAATCCATCTTGCACTTAATTTTTGATTTTATATCTTTTCTTATAATTAAATTGGTTTTAAATGAATAAAAATACAAAATAAATTAAAAATAAAAGATAAAACTTGGTCTTGGGCTTAGAGGTTCCAATTCAGATAAGGAACATGTTTGAATCAAGAAAAGTTAGACCCATTCGGATTTTTTTTGATTTTCTCAAGTATTTCTCTTTGTGCACCTCCTCAAAAATGCTCAACTTGCACAAGGTGTATCTTGCTCAAACTTTAACATTTTTGGGGGTTTTTGTACTTTTTATAAATATCAAGATGTCTTCTAAGCAACCCTTTTGGTTTCATCTTCATTGAATATTCCATGCTCGTGAACACTTCTTTACAAAAAGTTGACTTTTTGTTGACTTTTAAAAAAGACCTGTGATGTTTTGATCCATAACTTCCAAATGAAGCATTTTCTGCCCAAGCTTGTGAGACATGAAGCTTGTGAACACTTCTTTACAAAAAGTTGACTTTTTGTTGACTCTTTAAAATGAGCTGTGGTGGAAATTTTTTTGATAAAGTATGTGAAAGTTATGCCTGGTCAAAGTTCCGTTGACTCTTGTCTGAGAAAGCCTAAATTAGAAACTTTGACTTTTGATCAAATCTTGACTTTTCTTGAGGAATCATGATCAACCCTTGATCAAATGATGAATATTACTTCAAAATATTGGTGTTGACCAAAAATTATGAAGTTTGATTGTATGTTGACCATAGTTGGCTTTTTGTCCAATACAATTGATTTCCAACCATCTGGGCAATTGATTGAGTAAATTTGACTTGTAAGGCTTGAAACTTGACATGGAGATTCTTTGAAGCATATGAGGAGGTATGATGACCACTTGAAGCATTGGATGCACATCTTGACTTGAGAATGGAAAAACCTTAGTTTGGATTTATTGCTTAGGAGAGGGTTTGTCTGGTCAACCCTTGTGAAATCCTTGAGTATGGATATGTGAATTGTCTTGAGAAGTGGGAGGGAAAATTTTGGAGTATAACAGATATCCATTGCCGAGGATTGATTATTTGATGGACCAACTGGTTGGAGCTTGTGTATTCAGCAAGATTGATTTGAGGTCTGGGTATCATCAGATTCGTGAGAAGACGGAGGATATTCAGAAGACTGCATTCAGAACGAGGTATGGGCATTATGAATATTCTGTTATGCTGTTTGGAGTTACTAATGCACCTGGTGTTTTCATGGAGTATATGAACAGGATATTTCATCCGTATCTTGATAAGTTCGTGGTGGTATTTATTGATGACATTTTGATCTATTCGAAGAATGATGAAGAGCATGCAGAATATCTTAGGATTGTGTTGGAATTGTTGAAGGAGAAGAAGCTTTATGAGAAGTTGTCTAAGTGTGAATTCTGGTTAAGTGAAGTAAGCTTTCTTGGTCATGTGATTTCCAAGAATGACATTGATGTTGATCCTACGAAGGTAGAAGCGGTATCACAGTGGGAAGCGCCAAAGAATGCTTCCGAAATCCGTAGTTTTCTTGGTCTTGCAGGTTATTACAGAAAGTTCATTGAAGGATTTTTGAAGTTAGCTTTGCCGTTGACTAAGTTGACAAGAAAGGGTCAAGTGTTTGTTTGGGATTCTGAATGTGAGAAAGGATTCCAAGAGTTGAAGAAGAGATTAACTACTGCTCCGATTCTGATTTTGCCACATCCAGCATAATCTTTTGTTGTGTATTGTGATGCGTCATTGATGGGATTAGGTGGTGTTTTTATGCAAGATAAGCAGGTAGTAGCTTATGCTTCAAGACAATTGAAGATTCGTGAAAGGAATTATCCGACTCATGATTTAGAGCTGGCAGTCGTGGTATTTGTTTTGAAATTGTGGAGGCATTACCTGTATGGTTCTCGATTCGAGGTATTCAGTGATCATAAGAGTCTGAAGTATCTCTTTGATCAGAAAGAGTTAAACATGAGGCAGAGAAGATGGTTAGAATTTCTAAAGGATTATGATTTTGGTTTGAATTACCATCCTGGTAAGACAAACGTTGTTGCAGATGCATTGAGTAGGAAGTCCTTGCATATGTCTATGTGGATGGTGCGCGAATTGGATTTAGTTGAACAATTCAGAGATTTGAGTTTAGTATGTGAGACTACTTCTGATAGTGTTAAGTTGGGTATGTTGAAGCTGACTAGTGGTATTCTTGAGGAAATTCGAACTGGACAGAAATATGATGTTGGTCTGGTGGATAAGTTGACATTGATTAACCAAGGTCAAGGAGGTGAATTCCGAATTGACGAGAATGGTGTTATGAGATTTGGTGATAGAGTGTGTGTTCCGGATATTGCAGAACTTAGGAAGAGTATTTTGGAAGAAGGACATCGTAGTGGATTGAGTATTCATCCCGGTGCTACTAGGATGTATCATGACTTGAAAAAGTTATTCTAGTGGCCTGGAATGAAAAGGAAATTGCTGAGTTTGTTTATGCTTGTTTGGTTTGTCAAAAGTCGAAGATTGAACATCAGAAACCGTCAAGATTGATGGAACCGTTGTTTGTTCCAGATTGGAAATGGGATGGCATTTCTATGGATTTTGTATCTGGTTTGCCGAGGACAGCGAAGAATTGTGATTCTATTTAGGTTATTGTTGATCGGTTGACGAAATCTACTCACTTTATTCCGATAAGAATGGATTATCCTATGGAGAGGTTGGCAGATTTGTATGTTGAGAAGATCGTATGTTTGCATGGTATTACTTCTAGTATTGTGTCAGATAGAGATCCGAGGTTTACGTCTAAGTTTTGGACGGGATTGCAAGAAGCTTTGGGTACTAAGTTGCAATTGAGTTCCGCTTATCATCCGCAGACAGATGGTCAGACGGAGAGAATGATTCAGTTGTTAGAGGATTTGTTGCAAGCTTGTGTGTTGGAGAAAGGTGGAGCTTGGGATAGTTATCTACCATTGATTGAGTTTACCTACAACAATAGTTTTCATTCGAGTATTGGTGTGGCTCAGTTTGAGGCATTGTATGGTAGGAGGTGCCGGACACCGTTGTGTTGGTACGAATCTGGAGAAATGATGTGATTGGACCGGACATTGTCCAACAGACTTTAGAAAAGATTAAGATGATTTAGGAGAAGATGAGAGCTTCTCAGAGTCGTCAGAAGAGTTATCATGATAAGAGGAGGAAGGATCTCGAGTTTAGTGAAAGAGATCATGTGTTTATGCGAGTTACTCCGATGACTGGTATTGGTCGAGCCTTGAAGTCAAAGAAGTTGACTCCGCGCTTTATTGGTCCGTTCCAGATTACCAAGAAGGTTGGAAGAGTTGCTTATCAGATTGCTTTACCACCGTCGCTTGCGAATTTGCATGATGTCTTCCATGTATCTCAGTTGAGGAAGTACATTGCTGATCCATCTCATGAGATTCAGGTAGATGATATACAAGTGCGAGATAATTTGACCGTGAAGCATTACCTGCAAGAATTGAGGATCGGGAGTTGAAGCAGTTGCGAGGTAAAGAGATAGCACTGGTGAAAGTAGCTTGGGGAGGACCAGCAGGTGGAAATGTTACTTGGGAACTAGAGAGCCAGATGAAGGACTTGTATCTCGAATTTTTCATCTAAGGTATGTTTTCGAGGACGAAAACTCTTTTTAGTATGGGAGAGTTGTGAAACCCCAAATAATTCAATTGTTAAATAATTAGAATTTTAATTATTAATTTAATTAAATGTTTAATTATTGGTATTTTTGAATTAGTGGATTTAATTAATTAATTAAATAGATGGATGTGTTGGGGGTGTTAAGTGGAATTGGAGATTGTATGGAGTAAAAGGCTCTAATTATTCTAATTGTGTTATTTTTATTATTGGGAATAATAAAAGGAATAATAAAAGGAATAAATAAAGGAAAAAGGGAAAAAGTGAGAAGAATTAGAGTTTTTATTCTACGTGCTTTTGAGAAGAGAAGAAAAAGAGGAAAAGTCAAGGCGTCAGAAGTTCGAAGAATCATCGCGAGGTATGGGGTGATTTGGTCAGATTATTATGCCTTATAGGTTTTGATAATCAATAGAATGATTTGATCCGTTAGGAATCTCGAATTAGGAATTCTAGGTTGTTCCCTAATGATATGATCCGATGTAAAAAAAACTTCAATTGGAATTGATAATAATGATTAATTTGTGTAGGATGATTGTAGGCTAATTAAAAAGTATAATTTTGTGGTTAATTGGATGTGAAAACGCATGATTTATTTCGGTTCTGTTGTAATATAAAGTTTGGTAATGGATGGGATCAATTGGAGTTGGAAAATAGTGAAAATAAACTGGTTTTTGTGAAAATAACACATCATGCATCGACACATAGTGTTATGCATCGATGCAAGTGGTCAAACTTTGGAAAAACAGAAACTGGAATAAGCTATGCATCGACCCATAACTCTATGCATCGAGTCATTGGGCAAAAATTGAAGCTATGCATCGACACATACGTGTTATGCATCGATGCATACTGAAAAAAATGGAAAAAATATAATCTCTAAACGTATGCATCGACGCATACGATACTTGCATCGACGCTAGCTGATTATGCATTGATGCATGAGCTTATGCATCGATGCATACTGTTTGAAAACATAACATAACTTTCTGAAAACGGTTTAGGTTATATCTTCACGACCGTAACTCCGATTTAGGCATAGTTGGTATCGTTGGAAAGCTTAGAACACATACTATCTATTTAAAACATTTTTAAAACCCAGTAACTGAATCTTGAGGGGTTGATATGGCTTTCCGTAGGAAGGATTCGTTGTGATCCGTGATTATTCGTCGTTGACGTGGTGTATGCTTGTTGGATGTTAATTCCATGTGTTGTAATTAACGTTATATATTCATGATTTATGTTGTGTTGTTGATGGTGTTAACCATGTATGGAATGATGTTGTGATATTATGTGCCTTATTTGAATGTTCCATGCTTTATGTTGCGCATGCATATGCATTCTGGTCGTGGTTAATTCCCATTGTGTGGAATTGGACCTGCAAAGCCAATACCCGTACCCAATGGTTAGTGGTGGTGAGGCTGGATTCTTGACCCAGTGGTGTATGGGCGAATCATTGATTAACTCTGTTTCCATGGTGTAAGCGGAACAGGGTGTGAATTTAGTTCATGTTTGGTACCACATGCATTGAGTCTGCATTGCATACGTAATTATAACATGTTAGGATGATTTCTAGTGTTATAATTGCATTGATTGTTATTATGTGCATAATGAACTATATGGAATGTAATTATGGATTGTAATCTGGTTATGCTAATGAGGGTGGAATAATGTATTGATTGTTTTATTGTTTTATAGAATCGTATAATGCATTTTAATTGTTGATGAAATCTCACCCTTACTTTGATGATTTCAGATTGAATGGTTAGCCGCTTAGGAGCTGGTGAGGATATCCTTGAGCTGTGCTATTTAGATTGTCCGTGTGTCAGTGCCATGCTCTGGTAGTTGTAACACTGGGGAACGATTGTTTTGGGATCATCGAATTGACTCGTTTCTTTTGGTTTAAGTTTGGAATAATTATGATTTTAATTTATTCCGGATTTTTATGTTATTTCCGCTGTGTAAGACATAATCATTGGTTTTGAATAATTTAATGAAGTTCTTCAATAAAAGCATGACTACTGTTATGGTATTTTATTATTTGAATTTTTAAATTGTGACGCCCTTTCGTTATGTTAAACTCTGATTAATTATATAATTCGCGGGGAAATTAGAAGGGGTGTTACAGATTACACCAAATTGGGTGAATAATTTACTTGTGTCATTTTAATTTACGGCAATTAGTTTTCTGTTGTTACTTGTTCAGTAAACAAATATTAGTGTCGTGACATCACCTTCGACATCTCATATCTGATACCAGAATTTCAATTGGTATCAGAGTAGGAATCCTGCTTTGTCTCTGGGTGAGATCTAGGGAAGATACTTTCTGGTACTATGGACAAGGAAGGAGGATTTGTGAACAGGCCACTCATTCTAGATGGTACTAACTATGATCTATGGAAGCCTCGTATGGTGGCGGTTTTAAATTCCCTAGACAACAGGGCTTGGAAAGTTGTTCTGAAGGATTAGATACATCTTTTTATCATTGGAGAAAACAATCAACCCACTGGTGTATTGAAACCTGAGGAGAATTGGTCTAAGGATGAAGATGAAATAGCTCTTGGAAACTCTAAATCCTTGAATGCTATATTTAATGGAATTGATAGGAATATTTTTAGATTGGTGAACACATGTGAAGTTGCTAAAGATGCTTGGGAAATTCTCAAGACTACTCATGAAGGTATTTCCAAGGTAAAGATGTCAATACTACAGCTGTTAACCACCAAGTTTGAGAACTTGAGGATGAAGGAAGAGGAAAGAATTCAAGACTTCCACATGAACATCCTTGAGATAGCCAACACATGAAGTGCTTTAGGAGAGAAGATACCGGAGGAGAAGCTGGTTAGAAAGATTCCCAGGTCACTCCCCAAAAGATTTGACATGAAAGTGACTGCTATAGAAGAGCTCAAGAAATCAACAACATGAGAGTAGATGGACTTGTTGAATCGCCCCAAACATTCGAGTTGAGTATCAATGATATGGTTGAGAAGAAGAACAAAAGCATATCCTTTATGTCTAATGTTGTAGAAGAATGTGATCTAGACACTAAAGAAGGATTATCCAATTCTATAGTTTTCCTCGGAAGACAGTTCAATCAAGTGTTGAAAAAGATGTAAGCAGATTCAAGACCTAATGTTAGGAACATCTCATAAGAAACCAGCAAGTCAAGAGACTTTGGTAGAAAAGCCAAACTAGAAGATGAATTCATTCAAGACAGAGGAGTAAAATGTAATGTATGTGAAGGCTTTGGTCACGTTAAAGTTGAATGCCCTACATATCACAAAAGGCGAATGAAGGGTCTAACAGTAGCTTGGTGAGATGAAGACTCTGAAAGTGAAGTTGAAGAGGAGATATCTAAGCAGGTGACAACCTTAATTAGCATAGACAGAGCTGATGAAGATACTGGTAAAGGAGAAGTAGCTTATGATGAGTTGGCAGCTTCCTATGAAAAGCTATGCATCAGAAATGATGAAGTACGTCAAGAAGTGGAGAAGTGGAGAAGTAGGAGAAAATTATAATTCACTTGAAAGAAAAAAAGAAGGAACACTTGAGAATTATATCCAAGTTGGAACATGAAGTAATTATGCTTAAATCTGAACTTGCCAACATGTCCAAATCTGTCAGAATGCTAAACAGTGGATCTGACAAATTAGATAAAATTCTTTAGGCACGAAAAGTGGCAAGAGATATGAGTGGTCTGGGTTTTAATGAAAAAACAAAAAATGAACCTCCCTCAAACCTGAATCACATCCAGACTAAACCAATAATGTTGAAACAAATGTCTCAACATCATGGGAGAAGGAATCTCAAATACTCCAAAATAAGATATCAACATTAGAGATGTCACTACTATGGACGGTTTAGTCATATAAAGTCCTTCTGTTATAAGTTGCATGGATATCTAAAGCCTGGACCTCAATTTAAGATTAATCTACTATGCCCACTACAAATGAGAAGAAGCAATGGGCCCATAAAGTTGTTATCACTAGTCTCATAGCATACACATCTCTTAGAGCTTCAACTAAAGAGGTCTGGTATTTTGACAGTGGATGCTCGAGACGCATGACTGGAGTTAAAAACTTGCTGGTGGATATCAGATCTCACTCTACTAGATTTGTGACTTTTGGAGATGGAGCCAAAGTAGAAATCAAAGGAGCTAGAAATTTGGATTGCCCAGGAATAACAAATCTTGAAAATGTGTTGCTTGTTAAAGGGTTAACAGCAAATTTAATAAGTATCAGTCAACTATGTGATCAAGGTTTCAAAGTGAAGTTCACAAAATCTGAATGTGTTGTTACTAATGAGAAGGGTGAAGTTGTGATGAAAGGGGTCAAATCAAAAGATAACTGTTACTTATGGATACTTGAAGACTTAAGCTTCTCTTCCACATTATCTCTAGCCAAAGAAGATGAAGTTAAACTATGGCATCAAAATTTGGGACACCTGCATCAAAAGGGAATGAAAAGAATCATCTCTATGGAAGCAGTGAGAGGAATTCAAAAGCTTAAATTGAAGAAGGAGAGTATGCAGAGAATGCCAAATTGGAAAGCAAACTAAGATGTTACATCAGAAGGTCCAACATCTCACTACATCAAAATTTCTAGAACTTTTTCACATGGACTTAATGGTACCAATGTAGGTGGAAAGTCTCGGTGGAAAGAAATATGCTTATGTGGTTGTGGATGACTATTCTAGATACACCTGGGCAAGCTTCATAACAGATAAAACTGAAGACTTTGATGTCTTCAAAGACCTCTTCCAAAGGATCCGAAAAGAAAATGATAGTTATGTGATTAGAATTAGAAGTGATCATGGAAAGGAGTTTGAAAACAACAAATTTGTTGAGTTCTTCTCTTCTGAAGGGATCAGTCACGAATTCTCCTCTCCCATTAATCCTCAACAAAATGGGATTATGGAACAGAAGAATAGAACCCTCTAAGAATATTCTAGAGAAATGATTCCTGCCAAGAAGTTACCCTGCCATTTTTGTGCTAAAGCCATGAATACTGCATGTTATATTCACAATAGAGTAACCCTGAGAAACAGTACGTCAACTACTATATATGAAACATGGAAGGGAAGAAAGCCTATTGTCAAATACTTTCATATTCTTCGAAGTAAATGTTATATCTTAGCTGATCGTGAACAAAGGAGGAAGATGGATCCCAAGAGTGATGAAGGAATATTTCTGGGATACTCTACAAACAACAGAGCCTATAGAATCTTCAACTCCAGAACTAATGTAATGATGGAGTCCATAAATTCTTTGTTGATGATAAAGGATGGAATGAGGAAGCTGATGTCTTAGGAAATATTGAGACATCCCTAGAAGATACTCCAGCAGATACTATAAATGAGCATGAGGACTCTACTCCAAATAACGAAGAACTTGAGGATGGTCAAGTCAACAAAGGACCCTCTATCAGAATTCAGAAAGATCATCCTAAGGAGCTGATCATAGGAGATCCAAACAAATGAGCCATCACCAGGTCAAGAGAAGTCATTACAAACTCCTGTTTTGTCTAAAAAATTGAGCCTAAGAATGTCAATGAAGCATTAAAAGATGAATTCTCGTTTAATGTTATGCAAGAAGAACTAGAACAATTCAAGAGAAATGAAGTTTGGGATCTAGTTCCAAGACCAGAAGGAATCAATGTAATTGTAACAAAATGAGTATACAAGAATAAGTCTGATGAAGAAGGCGTGATCACTAGAAATAAAGCAATACTAGTTGCTCAAAGGATACACTCAAATCGAAGGAGTTGATTTTGATGAAACCTTTTCTCCTGTAGCTCGCCTTGAATCAATCAGACTACTACTGGGAGTTGTTTGCGTCCTAAAGTTTAAGCTATTTCAAATGGATGTGAAAAGTGCCATTCTAAATGGCTACTTAAATGAGGAAGTATATATGGAACAACCAAAGGGATTTGTTGATCCAACACTGCCTAACCATGTGTACAAGTTGAGGAAAGATCTATATAGATTGAAACAAGCTCCAAGAGCTTGGTATGAAAGACTGACTGAATTTCTTGTGGAAAATAGATACAGGAAAGGTTACATAGATAAAACTTTATTTGTCAAAGACGAAGGAGGAAGTCTCATGATTGCTCAAATCTATGTTGATGATATAGTCTTTGGTGGAATGTTTGATGAAATGGTCCAACATTTTGTCAAACAAATGTAGTATGAATTTGAAATGAGTCTTGTTGGGGGAATTAACTTACTTTGTTGGCCTTCAAGTTAAGAAAATGGAAGACTCCATATTCTTATCTCAAAGTAAATATGCTAAGAATATTGTCAAAAAATTTGGGATGGAGAATGCAAGTCACAAAAGAACACCTGCTCCTACACATCTGAAGTTATCTAAAGATGAAAAAGGTATAAGTGTAGATTAGATTCTCTATCGGAGTATGATTGGTAATCTACTTTATCTCACAGCTAGAAGGCTGGACATTGCCTTCGTTGTTGGAGTTTGTGCTAGATATCAAGCTGAACCCAAAGTGAGCCATATCAATCAAGTAAAGAAAATACTGAAATATGTGAATGGAACATCTGATTATGGCATGTTATACTCTCATGGATCCCACTATGTTCTAAGTGGATACTGTGGCGCTGATTGGGCAGGAAGTGCTGATGATAGAAAAAGCACATCAAGAGCATGCTTCTTTTTGGGAAATAATCTAATTTCATGGTTTGGCAAGAAACAAAACTGTTTCTCTCTATCTACTACTGAAGCTGAATACATAGTTGCATGAAGTAGTTGCTCTCAACTTGTTTGTATGAAACAAATGCTAACAGAATACAATGTCAAACAAGATATTATGACAATATATGTGCTATAAATATATCCAACATAGTAGAACCAAGCACATCGATATTCGTCATCACTTTATAAGAGAACTTGTTGAAGACAAGATAGTTACATTAGAACATGTAACTATTGAAAGACAACTGGAAGACATTTTCACCAAGGCCCTAGATGTAAATCAATTCGAAACTTTAAGAGGCAAACTCGGAATCTGCATCCATGAAGAATTGTAGCAATTAATAATCAAAATATCTGTGGCGATGGAGGAAACCCTGCAACTAATAGTTACAGAAATTATGCTCAACATTGAAAACTATGGAGATACTCCTCATTCACTACTGTTACTTGTCATGACATGTTTACTCTCATGTTGAGGGGGAGCTGTAACACCCCATTTCTACTCGGTAATTGTAAGAGAAGTCAGAGTATAAAATTTTCAACAAACAAATGAGATTCCACATTTTTAACTTAGAACAACTTCATATAACCATAATTAATTCAGATACATAACACCGGTTCGGATAAACTGATAACAACCTGATTTATTATTTTAAAAGTAAAACAACTTTTATCATAACAACAACTTAAAAATTCAACTACTAAAACAATAACAATGATTAAGCAACAATTGTTCATCCCTCCGAGTGCTACGTATTAGAGCAACTAAACCGACTTGGACTAACAGCAACTAAATTCTTCATTCTCGAATACCTGCACGTTACCAATATAAAGGCAATGATGAAACAAATGAAAGGGTGAGATATATACCAATATAATTGAATTCATGATAAATAATATATTAGAATGTAGATCATATAATTCACCACTTCACATAATCCAAACAACATTTATATCGACATTACCAACTATGACACGGTGGGAGAACTGAATTGTTTGTTTTGCGTTTTATCGCAAATATTGCGGATAGCAAGAGTCTCCACCGACTTTTCTTTTATCCAATTAAGGTAAGGCGAAAAGAATAGGAAAATACCTTCGTTAGATTCTAAGTACGGGATGCAGTTATGAAAAGGGAAGGTATTAGCACCTTTCCATTCGTAGTTATCTACGGGCTCTTAATTGCTTAGCTCACTTTATAAATTGCTTTCTGTGTGTGTTTGAAAAGATATTTTGAAAAGGCATTTCTCTTTTACTTCGTAATGATTCTCGCTGTATACGAAGTGTTTGGAAATTTTTTGTTTTGGAAAAGTGCTTAACTTTGTAATGATTCACGCTGGAATGTATACAAAGTGTTTGAAAAGTTTTGAAAATAGTGTGAGGTGTGAAAAGTATTTTTGAATTGATTGGAGCAAGCAAAAGAGTCTTATTACCTACTTAGAATGGTCGTTTCCATGTTATTTTGCTTCCTTTAGGGTAGCGCTATCCATACCATTAGTTGGTAGGTAACTCTATCTGTTGGATGTAAAGGGACATTCGAAGGGTCATCGTATGGTCATAGAAGGAAACATGTAGGGATACCTTAGCATATTCGTAGGGACAATCATCACTTTTCGTAGGCAACAATCGAGGGACGAGATCATATATTTGTAGGAAACATCAAGGGTCATCGAGGGACTATGATCCTTGTATCGAAGGGACTATGATGATGTTATTCGTAGGCGTCTTTGCTAATGGTATCCCTACGTTTGAGGGACATGACCATTGTTTATTCGTAAGGCAACAAGAGAGGATACCCTAAGGTGTGTGCAAGTGTGAAGAGTGTGTTATATTCAGATATGTTATCTTGAGATCAGAAGTGATCTAGGGTTGTTTTTAGTCTTAGCATGCAAACCCTAATTACTAATAGTTAGATATATGTACAGGAATTACAGTGCAGAAAGTAAAGTGCGAAAATGTAAATCCTACGCTATTACATGGCTTTGGGGCAGATACATAATAGGAGTGCTGAAAGTAAAGGCAGAAACGTAAATCTACGCTATTACATAATAAAACTTTGCGACCTATACATCTTTTCTAGAATTTTTAAATGCAAAATAGTAGAAATAAATAAAGGAAAAATGTCTAATGATAAGAGAAAATATCTAAACCATAATTGCAATGTAAAAATATTTTTTGACATTTTTGGGATTGATTTTAATGTAGAAAAACCTAATTTTAAGTTAATTATTAATTAATTATGAAAAAAATTTAAATTGTGAGAAAAATAAATTATTTTTATGTCAAGAATTAATTAAATGTTTAATTAACCTAAATATGAAATTAAAATATTTTTGTGATTTTTGAAAAGGTTTTAATTAATTTTGCAAAGAAAACTAAATAAAAGTTAAGAAAATAGAGAAAATAAGAAAAGAAGTTAGAAAAGTGAGAAAAAGAAAGGGGGTCAGCAGGGATCGAACCCATGACCCCCTGGATTTACCAATGCGTGCTTGCCAACTGAGCCAGATTGCCTTGTTGTTTTGGAAATACATCCATTTGTTTATGAGTGTTAAAACGTTCAATTTTGAATTTTCCAAACAGACACGCGTGGGCCCCCTGTTTTAAACGTTGAGCCAATCAGATCGCTTATGATTGCCACGCCTGCAGGTCAACGAGTCAGCGCTGGAGACCACCGCCGGAACCCTATGCCGGTCGTCTTCTCTGGTGAGTTCGTTTTTTAAACCTGCAAAATAATGAAAATCGAGGCTTGGGATTAAGGCTACCCCCCCTAAATCAGGGTCTCCGAACTCAATGGTGTTGGCCGTTTGGCCTGAAATGTCCTGGAACGTCTGGTTCGAAGCTTCTCCGATCCAAAGCCCTAATAATGGAAGATCGTGTTTTGGTCATTAGAGCTCATCAACGATTGCCCAGATCTGTTCTATGACATCTTATGAACACATTAGAATGGTTAGTTTCAATTAAAACAAGTTGTAAATTAAAATACGATATTGAAAATATTTATGAACGGGATGAATGCATATGGGGAGATTCAGCGTGCATGAGCTATATACAAAGGTGTCTTCTTACCTCTACTTACCTCTGAAACACAAAGGGATGATTGGAAAGCCTTGAAACTGCCTGCAAAGTAAAATACGATTAAACAAGTTTTTTGTGAAATTTTGAAGAGTTTAGGGTTTCTCTTGGAGGCAAGGATTCGTTCTCTTTATGGTATGATCTTGTTGTGTACTTATAGGAGGGTAGAATTAGGTCAACAAAAGAAGGAAATATATGGCCTTGAATGCACAAAATATTTGATTCAAAATTTTATCAAATCTTTCCAAAAATGGCTCAATATTGCCTTAATGCTTCTTGCACGAATTTGATAGCTTGAATGGGTTATCTTGGACCTCAAGACAAGTAGAACCCAAGCCCAACTTGTCATAACCTTGCTCCTTACATTTTATTTTATTTAAATTGAATTGAAATGATTTACTTCCAAAATAAATTAAATAAATGGAAAGGAGGCGTGTAAATGGACTTAGGGGTCGTGGATATTCTCAAGAATAAGTATGGATCATGAAAACTTAAGCCTATTTGAAAAATATTTGCATTTGCTAGGTATTTTCCTTTGTGCACCTCCTCAAAAACGTCAAACTTGCACAATTTGTATCTTGCCCAATTTTCAACATTCTCGAGTGTTCTTGGACTTTTTAGAAAGGTCAAGATGTCCTCTAAACACTCCTTTTGTTTTCATCTTCATTGAAGTTTCCATGTTCATGTACACTTCTTTTCAAAAAAGATGACTTTTTGTTGACTTTTAGAAGGACCTGTAATGTTTTGATCCATAACTTCCAAATGAAGCATTTTTGGCCAAAGCTTGTGAGACATGAAGTTGTAGAGAATTGAATTCCCTTCTAAATGAGCTTTAGTGGAAAAATTTCTGATAAAGTATGTGCAAGTTATGCTAGGTCAAAGTTCTGTTGACTTTTGTCTGAAAAACCCTAATTTATAAACTTTGACTTTTGATCAAATCTTGACTTTCCTTGAGGAATCATGGTCAACCCTTGATCAAATGATGAATATTACTTCAAAATATTGATGTTGACCAAAAATTATGAAGTTTGACTGTATGTTGACCACAATTGACTTTCTGTCCAATACAATTGATTTTCAACCATCTGAGCAATTAGATGAGCAAATTTGACTTGTAAGGCTTGAAACTTGACATGGTGATCCCTTGAAGCATATGATGAGTTATGATGACCACTTGGAGCCTTGGAAATTCATTCTGACTTGAGAAAATTAAAACCCTAGATTGGATTGATTGCTTAGAAGTGGGTTTGTCTGGTCAACCCTTGTGAAATCCTTAAGTATGGAGATGTGAATTGTCTTGAGAAGTAGGAGGGCAAATTTTGGGGTATAACAGTTGCCCCTGTTCAATCTTCTTGTATTAGAAGGGTTAGATTGTATGTTTGCCTTTCGTGACCTGAAGGTAGAAGATGATTGAACACTCGAGTACCCCTGAAAATTTGTACTCGTTGTATGGAATGGGATCGTATGTTGACGATGCGCTGGAATAGGCTTATAGATTCCATTTGGAGAAGCTAATGCTGGAGAGTGAGTCGTATGCTAGACTCTGCGTTCTTCTTTTGGATGAGAGAAATATTGGAGATTGGCTTAAAGATGCCATCCAGAGAGATGAAGATGTGTAGTCGGAGATGGGCTTAAAGATGCCATCCGGGGCGGTTGATAATAAGAGAGAGTCAGAATAAACCTTTGTCTTGGCTATTTCTGAGATGAATAGTTGTTAGAATGTAGATAGTTTTCCCGTCTTGTTTCGGGTATTAATCCATTGTCTTCTATTTATTGGTAAACCCATCTGGTTTCGAGAGTTCATACCAGATTGGTCGCCTTGATAGTTTCCCCGTCTTGTTTCGGGTGTTAATCTTTGACCTGTTGTCTGGAAATAATTTGCATGGTCGTTCAGATAGTTCTCCCATCTTGTTTCGGGTATTAATCTTTGACCTGTTGTCTGGAAATAATTTGCACGGTCATTCAGATAGTTCTTCTGTCTTGTTTCGGGTATTAATCTTTGACCTTCCATTTGGAAAATAGATTTTACCTGCTGGGGAAATAAATCTTGACAGGATATGGTTAGTTCTATGCAGATTATGATGCATGCGAGTATATAACAATGTTCGTGAATGATATATTGACACTTATGATTTTTATGGGTAATGTATGAAGGTAGATGTTGTATTTCAAAACATATCCATCTTGAAGAAGATAGGAACGTTCTGCTGGAGATCTTTGATTTCTGCTTGGGGATGAAGTTGTTGAAAACCCTAACGGGGGATAAAGGAGATTCATATTCCTCCGATGTACTATCTGACCAAGTTTCGAGTCTGGATATTGCTGCTGTTGGGGGAATGATAATCATTGAGAGATACTCAGCTGAGGATGAATATCTTGTGTATAGACCTTGCTGGGGGACGATGTGGTATGGAATAACCTGTTACTTCTTGGAGACTGATGTAATTGGGGTATGTGTTATTGCTCGGGGACCAATGTAACGTGATGACTTGAGAATGTAGATAAGTCTGATAGGATCATTGCTCGGAGACTAACATGATGAATGTAGAGGATCACCACTCAAGGACTAACGTGATGAATTTGAAGCTGATAGGATCACTGCTCGGGGACTAATGTGATGAAGATGATAGGATCACTGATCGGGGACTAATGTGATGAATGTAGAGGATCACTGCTCGGGGACTAACATGATGAAGTTGAAGCTGATAGGATCACTGCTTGGGGACTAATGTGATGAATATGATAGGATCACTGCTCGGGGACTAATGTGATGAATATAGAGGATCACTGCTCGGGGACTAATGTGATGAAGTTGATAGGGTCACTGCTCGGGGACTAACGTGATGATGTTGAAATGTTTGAACACTGTTGGGAGGAGATGATAATGTAATACTTCGTTGGAGATGATTTGTCTTTGTATGGAGAGCGATGGCTCTGTGGGGATTATAGAGATGATCCTGTGGAGGTATTTCTTGTGAAAGTGACTCTGTGGGAATGTATTGGTGACTTTAGTCGTCATCTCAATTCCTAGATCATGTAGTAATTACTGTTTCTGTTCGCTTTTCATATGTTTGTGAATAGATGTTTACTGTCAGATGCATATAATCATTCAAAGTAATCATTGGACTTTATGCAAACAAAACAATGAAAATTGGAACTGGAAAAGAGAAATTTGCATTAAATTTGAAAAGTGGCCTGTAGTCAGGCAGTTTATATACAAGAGACAAATATCCTAGTAAGAGCAAATTGTCAGAATAGTAAAAAGCTATGTGGAAACAATCTTGTCAAGTTTCAACTATACTATTGCTCATATATTTTCGACTATCACATCTCCTTGTTGTCAGAAGAAAGTGATTGAACTGATTTGCACAATTCGAATCTTGAAGCTGATAGTAGTGTAGTCTGTAAGTAGGTGATCTGGACAAGACATAGTTGTACGCTTAAATCCCTAAATTTTTCCTAGATTTCCCTTTCGGGTTTTTAGTCTACCGGGATACCCTTTTTTTCCCAAGCCGCCTTTGTAGGTTTTCGACTTGCCGGGTGTACATTTTTGTATATATATCCTTAACTTTTCCCAAACATTTTTGGTTCGCCAGGATGCCCTTATTTTTGCCTAGGCCAGTCAACCTAGCGGATCTCATTTATGCGTAGTATTTTTTGACTATGTCTGCATTCACATGGTGCGAGAGGTCTTCTCCATCCATAGTGCTTAGTATCATAGCTCCGCCAGAAAATACTATTTTGACTACAAATGGTCCCTCATAGGTGGGAGTCCATTTTCCCCTGGGGTCACCTTTTGGATGAATGATGCGCTTGACTGCTAGATCACTGACTTGGTAGACTCGGTGCTTGAATTTTTTATTGAATGCTCTGATCATTCGCTTCTGGTATATTTTTCCATGGCAGATGGCTGCGAGCCATTTTTCGTCGATCAAGTTGATTTGGTCAAGTGGAGTCTGGACCCATTCGTCTTCGTCTAACTCTGCGTCCTAGAGTACTCTGATTGAGGGTATCTGAACCTCGATATGTAGGACTACTTTCATACCATATACGAGAGATAAGGGGTTGCCCCTATAGATGTTCGTATTGTAGTGCGATAACCGTGGAGAGAAAATGGAAACATCACATGCTAATCCTTATAGGTCATTGTCATCTTCTATATGATCTTCTTGAGATTCTTGTTGGCGGCTTCCACTGCGTCGTTCATTTTTGGCTGATATGGAGAAGAGTTGTGATGCTTAATCTCGAACTGCATGCAGAGTTCGGTGATCATTTTGTTATTGAGATTGGTACCATTGTTCGTGATAATCCTTTCGAGGACGCCATACCGACAGATAAGATTATGCTTGATGAATCAAGCCACAACTTTCTTGGTAAAAGATGCAAACGAGGCTGCTTCTAACCATTTGGTAAAGTAATCAATAGATACAAGGATGAAGCAATGTCCATTGGAAGCGGTGGGTTTGATCTCTCCAATCATGTCAATTCCCCATATTGCGAAAGGCCACGAAGTGGTCAGAACATTCAATGGGACTGGAGGTATGTGCAATTTGTTTGCGTATATCTAGCATTTATGACAAGATCGATCATAGCGGTAACAATCAGCTTCCATAATGGACCAATAGTAACCTACTCTTAGAATCTTCTTAGCCATTATATGCCCACTAGAGTGGGTACCAAATGCGCCTTCATGTAACTCTTCCATGATTCGTTCCACTGTTTTCTGATCTACATAGCGGAGTAAGCACAAGTCGTGATTGCGCTTGTATAAGATGTCGTTGTTGAGAAAGAATTTGGAGGTGAATCTTCTTAAGAACTTCTTATCATTGACAGAGGCCCCTGCAGGATATTCCTGAGCCTCGAGATACCTCTTCACTTCGGTGAACCAAGGTTTCTCTTCTGTTCCTTCGGTATCAAGTTCACAACAGTATGCTAGTTCGTCTAGTTTTTCAATTGTAACTTGGGGAGCTTCGTTGTTCCATCTAACCTTGAACATAGATGACATGGTAGTTAATGCGTCTGCCAACTGATTCTCTTCTCGTGGGATGTGATCAAAAGTGATTTCTTCAAAGTAAGGGATCAGATTCAACACATGCTCTTGATATGGAATGAGATTCAGATGCTTTGTATCCCAATCGCCTTTAATATGACTGATCACCAAATCTGAGTCTCCATATACTTGTAAGAATTTGATTCTTAAGTCAATAGCAGCTTTGATACCCATCATGCATGCTTTGTATTCGGCCATGTTGTTGGTGCAGTCGAAACATAGTCTGGCGGTGAAAGGCGTGTGTCCGCCTGTAGGAGATGTAATGATGGCGCCAATACCATTTCCAAGTGCATTTGAGGCTCCATCAAAGACCATGGTCCATCAGGATCCTGGTTCAGGTCCTTCGTGTGGTCCAGGTTCTTCGTAATTAGTGACTAACATAATATCCTCATCTGGAAACTCAGAATGCATAGATTGATAGTAATCTACGGCTTCATAAGCCAAATGATCGGCTACTATACTTCCTTTGATTGCCTTCTGAGTAGTATACTGGATGTCATTTTCGATCAAGATCATTTGCCATTTTGCTATTCTTCTGGAGAGAGTAGGTTTCTCGAATATGTATTTTATCGGATCCATCTTAGAGATCAACAAGGTAGTGTGAGTCAACATATACTGTCTTAGTTGGCGAGCAGTCCAAGTCAAAGCGCTGCAAGTTTTCTCAAGCTGTGAGTATCTTGTTTCACAGTCGGTAAACCTTTTGCTAAGGTAGTATATTGCATACTCTTTTCGACCAGACTCGTCATATTGCCCCAACACATACCCTATTGAGTTCTCTAATACTGTTAAGTACATGATAAAAGGTCTTTCTTTGATTGGTGGTATCAGGATAGGAGGATTTTGTAGGTACTCCTTGATGTTGTCAAAAGCTGTCTAGCAACCTTCGTTCCATTTCACTACTTGATCTTCCTTCAGTAACTTGAAGATTGGCTCACAAGTAGAAGTTAGACGTGCAATGAATCTGGCAATGTAGTTTAGTCGTCCCAAGAAACATCTAACTTCCTTCTCGGTACGGGGAACTGGAATTTCTTTAATAGCTTTAACCTTGGCAGGGTCAACTTTAATACCTTTACCACTGGCAACGTATCCCAGGAGTTTACTGGATCTGACTCCAAAGGTGCACTTGTTAAGATTAAGTCTTAATCTGTATTTCTTCAGTCTTTCAAACAGCTTTCGCAAATGATCGAGATGTTCTTCTTCAGTTTGTGATCGAACTATCATGTCGTCGACGTAGACCTCTATCTCATGATGAATTATGTAATGGAATAAAGCTACCATGGCACGTTGATATGTGGCGCCAACGTTCTTTAGTCCGAATGACATGACTTTGTAACCGAATGTGCCCCATTGTGTAATGAAAGTAGTCTTTTCCATGTCTTCGGGAGCCATTTTGATCTGATTGTAACTGTAGAAACCATCCATGAAGTAGAAAACCTTGTGTTGAGCGGTGTTATCAACTAGGACATCAATATGTGAAAGTAGGAAATCGTCTTTCAGACTTTCTTTGTTCAGATCTCGGTAATCCACACACATACGTACTTTTCCATCCTTCTTAGGTACGGGCACCACGTTCACAACCCATTGTGGATAAGAAGTAACGGCTAGCAAACAAACATTGAACTGTTTCATAACTTCGACTTTGATTTTCTCGGACATCTCAGGACGCATACGACGAACCTTCTCCTTCACAGGGAGAAAACCTTCTTTCTTCGGTAGTCGGTGTACCACAATGTCAATGTCTAAACCTGGCATGTCTTCGTAGGACCAAGTAAAAATATCGATATAGTCTCGCAGCATCTGGACCAATCTCTCTTTGACATTTCTCTCAAGACCTGCTCCTATCTTGATTTCCTTTTGTCTTCGTCAGTACCTAGATTCACAACCTCGACTGGCTCCTCGCGTGGATGTATAACATGTTCTTCCTGTTGTAGTAGTCTGGCAAGTTCTCCTGGAACTTCACAATCTTCCTCACCTTCGTCTTCGGTTTTGTAGATCGGATTATCAAAGTCATATTTAAAAATAGCAGAGTCGTTATCGATGAGATTCGGAGTGAATTTGCAGTGTATTATATGGGTGTGTGTGAGAACACATAGCTTTTTGAAAGGGTGATAAAGTAAAAAGAAAGACAAAGAGCACAATATTTGAATGCAAAAGTTCAATGATTTGTTGAATGAAAATATGTGAATGACAAATAATAACCCTCACAAACGAGCCGTGGTGCCCCGGGCAAGGAACTAGGCTTAAAGTTTATTGTTTGAAAGCATAAAAGCAGAAAAAGCAATTACTCCTGTCTAAAGGAGATTGGTATAACATCTTCAGGCTTCCAATTGTTGAGTCCGTCGTCTGGAGTTGGGAAGATCCAATTGTTGATGCCGAAGTCGCCATCATCGTCTTTTATAGCATGGACTCCACTTTCGTTGATGTGGAAAGGAATTTTGCCAGCACATTCGCGACATATCATCTTCTGACCTTTGATAGTGAAGCCTAAACCAGTCTTGTCAAATTTGAATGGAAAATCGGGGAGCTGACCTCAAATAGTACAACCTCCTTCTTCAACCACAGCTTTGGCGTCTTTCAATGAGGCCATCTTTGGTGGAACTCTAGTAACTTCAGGAGTGACAGAAGAGTCAACAGGCTTAACTCGTTGAATTTCTTCGAAAGCTTGACAAGGGGTTTCGATGAATTCACCTTCCATTTCGATGTATCGGAATGACTGCAGATGGCTTACTCTATATTCTTCTTCACCGCATACTGTGACAATCTTCCCCTTCATTGGGTACTTCAACTTCTGATGCAGGGTAGAGGTGACAACACCTGCCCCATGTATCCAAGGGCGTCCGAGTAGGCAAGAATAAGTTGGACGAATTGTTGTACCCCAAAATTCACCCTCTTCATTTTTTTAATAAATATTGGCTTACACTTAATCAATAGGTGCATTGCATACATATCATTCATGCATTAACCATGGGATCTAATTTTTCGATTATGAGAGTGTACACCATTCTAAAGAAGAGGTTTGATTACCAAAACTTGGATATTTGTGGTTCTGTTGTTTCAAGCGTCATCTCAATATACAAGATGTGTGCATCCAGAAGCTTCTGATTATCTCTCGAGAATCAAGGTTTTAGAGTTCTGATTTCCTCTCATGCAGATATTAATTGAGGTTTTCGAGTAAGAGCAGTTTATGGTTGAATATTTGAGCCAGAATTGATTCTATGGCCTTTTATGAGTTTTGAAGTATTTGTATACGGCTTACCGATCCGCACGATTCATCAGAAAATCAAGAACGGTCGGATAAAATGATATTTGAGTGTGTGTACTAAAAAGTCGACAAAAGTCAAAGTTTGATCGAGTGGAATTTCTGGTCAAAATTATTGTCAAAAGTCGACATTTGCGAAAATGTGATCATTTGCTGAGAAAAGTCAGAAGAATCGGGTGAAAATAAGATTTCTTGCAATTTAAGTAATCTTAGACTTAGAAAAAAATTCTAAGTTTTAAGCACTTTGTGTTCACGGAGCCATGTTGTCGATTCTCTATCTCACTCGTATGTGGTTGGCAGTTTGTGAATTGGTAGTCGTTGGAAAGAGCGCATTTCGTACTCCGAATTTGTCCTTGTGAAGATTTCTCCAAAAATGCCTGGATTTCGAGTTGTGAGGCTCCGAAGTTTAAAGTTCATAACTTTTGAAGTTCAGACTTAGTGAAATTTTAAGTGTTTTTCAACTTGTTCAAGTACCCGACTTCGGAGGCATTTTACACGTGTTTCGAGGCGTCGATGCGAGTTGAGTTCAAAGTCAAAGTTATTCATTTCACAATAATCTACAACTTTGATGAAGGAGTCGAATTAATTCGGATCTCGGATCAGAAGTTATGAGGCTCGGAAGTTATGAATTCATTATGTTTACAATATTCAATACATAATTTTTTTGGAGTGTTTGTTATATGGTCAGACTGACGACTTCGCGTTCGATTTTATCATAGTTATCGGCTCCGAATTAAAAAATGTTCAAAATCAAAGTTGTTCATTTAGCGGAAATCTACAACTTTGTTGAAGCAATCGAGTTCATTTGGGATTCGGATCGAAAGTTACAAATCCTAGAAAATAAGAATTCATCATGTTTACAATATTCAAATAGTTGTTGTTCACAGGCAAGAGTGGGCCATTGTGGATCACTGAATCATTTCCACCCGTCGAAGCAAGAAATCGACAACGGTCTTTGATCTTTTGGAGGCGTTTCTTGACCCCCCCCAGTTTCTCACTTACGCCATCACTCACATGAGTCCTTGCTTAACAGCCTACCAACCCAACTTGGTGGCTAGACAGTTTGGGCTCTGTCAGATTGTGCCTAGGTCATTCTATCCGTCTCATGAATAACTTATTGATGTTTTAGATGATCGAAGCTGGGAGGTAGTCAAGGAGAATTTCGACACTCTTTGGGCTCGATGAGCCAAACTTACATTACTCCGTTCAAACCAGCGTTCGTCTGCACCCAAGATTTAAAACTTGGTGGCAGTCGTATCTCGTTACTTTTGTCAATGATGCTGCTGGAAAAATGAACAAACTGACTATTGCTTTTAATACTTTTCAGGGGAAGACAACAAAATGTAAGGTAGTTCACATCAGAGAAATTCAAGCTTTCCAGAGTTTTTTCAGAGTGGTGTACTTGCCAAGCAATCTTCGTTGAACCATCCATAACACGGCCCAAGAGCTAACGGAAAAGGTAACTAAGAGGATTCCTCACCTCAAGATCCCTAGTTACGCGAAAGACAAATATCTTTACACCTTTCACCTTGGAAAAATCAAATTTCCTCCTTTGCCGACTAGCCCTTTGAACCTGGCTTTTCGACCACGTATCCTAGATTGGTGGTATTGCTCTTGGTCGAATATTCAAAATGCTTACAAAAAGAAAGCCTACCGGGTGGTTTCGACGAAGCATTGGTTGCATGACTACCCAGGCTTTCTGGAAAGTTTCATTTCCTTTCACAATATGACTCACATCTTTATTTGACTTAGCTTCTTTTCTAGATGTACCATTGCCACAGGTAGTTGCTCCTAGGCAAAAACCTGCTGCTATTGAAAGCCAAGGAGGACCGTCGATCGAACCTGTCAAAACCAGCGCCAAAGGAGGCGCCTCTCAGTCAAAGGTATGTTTTACTCACACTTGTGTTTATATGTCTTCTATTCGACACCTTTCTCATGTCTGATGTCTTGCAGTTCATACCCATTCATACCCTCTCTAATGACGAACCCATTTCTACTTCTATCAAGAAGGCTGATTCTTCTGTAAGTGCGAATGTCTATGCTTCGACATCTTGTATTTTACCAACCACTAACGTTTCTATCTCTCATGTAGCATAGTCGAAAATGCTCACCAGATTCGGCTGATCCCTCCAACACATCCAAAAGGTCCAAGAAGGACAAAAAGTCTCACCACAGTGGGAGGACTGAGGTAAACATCTTATCACTTTGGACTGCTTTGAGAAAGGGTTATGATTTCTCCTGATATATTCTTTATTTCTACAGCCATCGCCTGATGCTCAATTTCCCCACTCCCGAAAATCTAAAGACCACAGAAGGAAGCACGCCTCCTCGCCTAAGGAAAAGGCAACAAAGAATAATAAGAAAGCCCCCACGGCCGAAGATCTTAGAGTGAAGGTCGACAATAAGGTGGAACCGACAATGGTTGATGAGTAACCACTCATCACCAGGCGGCGAGGTAAAGTGCTCCTGACTACTTGTCACGATGCTGCCTTACTTTCACATGCTGATAGTGATATCATAATAAATACAGCCATTTTCACCCCCCGACCCTACGCTCGTGCTTGAAGTTAATAAAGAAACAGAAGAGAACGTTGTTAATGCTTCCATTGGAGGAACCGAAACAAGAATTCCTTCTCCACCACCACAGGTACTCATCGTATTCTCTAATGTGTTTCAACTATTGAATTATACCTCTTTGATATTTGATAATATTTTTCAGGTGAAAGCTTCTGAACAACACCACATCGTGCCAGACTATACTCCTCTTTCAGAAGCTTCTTCACCTCATCACCAACAGGCTCCCACCGTGGCCGCTGGTTAGTTTGTTGAACTCGATGTTTGGGCTTCTCTTAGTGATTCTGATTCAGTCACTAGTCCTTCCAGGCATGAAGGTTATTGTTCGACTAGCTCTGACTCTAGTCTTTCAGATTCCCTGCAGGATTCGGAGACTCCTCAAACCGTCACAGTGCCACCCCAGATTCAGAGTCTTTCTGAGAGGGATGATTCAGCAGGCCCCTTCGGAGCGAAGGATGTTTCGACCGACATGGATGTCGATGATGTCGATGTCGCTTTGGAAAGATTGGATCAGTTTGTAAATTGGTATGTTTCGTCTTCAGATTCTGACCGCTCCCAGGTCTATGGTGACAAGTTGGGACCTGAAGCAACTAAAGTCAAGAAACTGACCGACACCATTCGTACCTATACTTTTAATCCTGACTTGCCTCTTTTACTACATGAGGATTCAGCCCTTGGACTAGAGCCCCTGGATGCTATCGTTCAATTAAAGGGTCTTGAGATTTCTGAATTCTCAAAGCTTATGATAGCAGCATTTGAGGACATCCTTTCTCCCCTTCTAGCAAATATCACTCAAATGAAGGAGGCTGAGCAGTTGGTCGATGTGATACGGTGAACTGACTTTTTAGTGTTTGTATCGCAAATGTGCGGATAGCAAGAGTCGCCACCGACTTTTATTTTTATCCAATTAAGGGAAGGTAAAAGTACAGAAAAAGACCTTCGTTAGATTAAGTGCGGGAGAATGGTTATGGGAAGGGAAGGTATTAGCACCCCTTTCCATCCGTAGTTATCTACGGGCTCTTAGTTGCTCTAGATCACTTTAAAATTGTGCTTTCTGTGTGTTTGAAAAAATGTTTTGAAAAGGCATTTCGCTTTGACTTTGTAATGATTCATGTAGGAATGTATACAAAGTGTTTGGAAATGTTTTGTTTTTGAAAAGAGTTTGAACTTTGACAAAAGTGTGAGGTGTGAAAAAGTATTTATTTTGAGCAAGCAACTAAAAGTCTTATTACCTACTCGAATTGGTCGTTCAGATCGTTTTACTTTCCTTTAGAATAGTGTCATCCATACCATTAGTTGGTAGGTAACCCCATTCGTTGGATGTAAGCGGGATATTCGATGGGACATCGGATGGTCATAGAAGGCAACTTGTAGGAAGTATCCTAGCACATTCGAAGGGATCATCATTTTCGTGGCGACAATCGAGGTCAAGATCATGTATTCGGAGGCGACATCGTGGGTCTTATGATCTTTGTATCGAAGGGACTATGATGATTTGTTTGGAAGGCAACTTACCTCTCGTTCGAGGGACTTGACCATTTTGAATTGTAAGGCAACGAGAGAATTACCTAAGGGTGCATGTGTGAAAAGAGTGTCGATTTCATATTTTATCTTGAAAATTAGTGAGCTATATTGATTATTATCTTGCCATACACGCCTAGTTACTAGCAGTTTATAAGTGCGGAAATTAAAATGCGGAATGTAAAGTGCGGAAAGGTAAATGTCCTACGCTATTACATGGCTTTGGGGCAGATACATAATTTAAACTTTGGAAAATAAAAGCCTAATTTAAACTATTACATCCCATAGACATTATTGGAAAATGAAAAGTAAAGAAACCGGCTGAAACGGAATAACCTGTAAAAGAATGAGAAATCGGGAAATATGATGAAATCGAATAAGAGATAAAATGTTAGAAAAATGCAAGTTTTTAATTGGGAAAAATATGACATGCTGGAAATAATATAAATATGCTAAAATAATTTTTTGGGATTTTTTAAATGCAATTTAATAATTTAAAACTAATTAAATGTGATTTAAATGCAAAATTAGGAATAAAAATAAATATGCATGCAAAATTGTATTTTTTAATTTTATAAATTAAATAAAGGTTTTCTGAAAATAAATGCAAAAAAAAAATAATTTTTGGTGATTTTTTAACGCATAAATAAAAATATGAAAATAAATTAAAATGATGCAAAATATTGAAAATAAAAGAAAATATGAAAAATAGTTGAAAAGTTTGAAGTTTGGAAAAGAAAAGGAAGAACCGGTCCTGGGGAGATTCGAACTCATGACCCTGGAGGGTATCTGGGAACAGTGAGCGCCTTAACCACTGGGACAAGTGGCGTTTGATGTTTGAAAAGCTGAAAACAAATCAACATAAGTGATGACGCGTCAGGAATGAGTTGAAAATCAAAGTCAGCACGCGTGGGGTCCATGTGGAAAGAGAGAGCGAATCAGAATGCGTTATCCTGCCACGCCATCCCTCGCCGGTCAAACCGAGTCAGCGACACCGGAGCCCTAACTCTGGTCGTCTTCTCCGGCTGCTCGATTTCCCTAACCTGCAAAATACGTAAATTCGAAAGCTGGGATTAAGGCTACCCCCCCTAAATCGGGGTCTGCGAATCCAATGGTGGTCTCAGTTTCCTTTGAATCGGCCTGCAATTTGAGATTCGAAGATCACAGTTCTAAAAAACCTAGTAATGGCATGATACAATTCTGACGTTCAAAACCAATAACGATTGCCCAGATCAAACCCTAAGCATCTTATGAACATGATAAAAGCATTAGAATCGATCAACACAAGCAGAATAATCAAATGCAAAAATCAAGAAAAATTGAATATGTATGTATGTATATGCATCGATTCAGCTTGCTTTAACCATTGGCAAGAGTGTGTACTTACTCAAACTTACCTCCTGAAGACAATGGAGTGGTTTTTGAGGGCTGAAAGTGGCTGCACAATAGAACTCGAATTTTGACAATTTTGAGAAATTTTTGCAAGAATAAGGGTTTGGCTTGAGCTAGGGTTTCGTGTTGCTTGCTGTCCATGATGTTTGGTATTTATAGAGAGGATTTGGATGGCAAAGAGAGTGAAAAAAGATTGATCAATCAATGTGCAATATTTTCTCTTTAAAACAAATCAAATTTTTGGAAAAAATTTGATTTTCCTTCCATGTAAGAGGCTAGCACGAATTTGGTAATAGCTATGGGCTATCTTGGACTTCAAGGAAGATTTAAATCCAATCCATTTGAAAAAATATATTATTTTCATATTTTATATAATTTATTTTTGAATTAAATGTTCTAAAATTCAAAGATAAATCATAAAAATAGAAAATCACCATGGCCAAGCATTTATGGGTCAAGAATAATGTCATGAACAAGTTTGGATCAAAAGATTTTAGGCCCATTTGGAAAATTTTGCATTTTGAC
Source organism: Vicia sativa (assembly GCA_021764765.1). Taxonomy (NCBI): domain Eukaryota; kingdom Viridiplantae; phylum Streptophyta; class Magnoliopsida; order Fabales; family Fabaceae; genus Vicia; species Vicia sativa. Next base: position 2,183,802 of record CM038796.1, on the reverse strand, counting down.
CAAAATGTCCTTTTGTGCAATTGTCCAAAATTGCCCAACTTCTGAATAGTGTATCTTGCTCAATTTTACACATTTTTGAGTGTTCTTGGACTTTTTGAAAATATCTAAGAGTCCTCTAACCAACCTTTTTGGTCTCATCTCAATTGGAGTTTCCATGCTCAATATATCTTCAAAACAAAAAGTTGACTTTTTGTTGACTTTGAAAATGACCTGTAATATCTTGAGCCATACCTCTCAAATGAAGCATTTTTTGGACATTCTTGTGAGACATGAAGTTGTAGAGAATTGAATTTCCTTCAAAACAAAATGTGGTGGAAAATTTCTAAGAAAGTATGAAGAAGTTATGATCAGTCAAAGTTCCGTTGACTTTTCATCTAGAAACCCTAATTTAGAAAGTTTGACTTTTGAGCAAATCTTGAGTTTTCTTGATGAATCATGATCAACCCTTGATCAAATGATGGATATAACTTCAAAATGAGGATGTTGACCAAAAATTATGAAGTTTGACTGTATGTTGACCACAGTTGACTTTTTGTCCAATACAACTGATTTTCAACCATCTGAGCAATTGCCTGAGGAAACTTGACTTGTAAGGCTTGAAACTTGACATGGAGAATCTTTGAAGCATATGAGGAGGCATGAAGACCATTGGAGATGTTTGGAAGCTCATCTTGATCTGAGAATACCAAACCCTAGTTTGGGTTGATTGTCTAGGAGAGAGTTTGTCTGATCAACTCTTGAGGAATCCTTGAGTATGGATGTATAAAATATCTTGAGACGCTGGAGGGAAAATTTTGGGGTATGACAGCTGCCCCTGTTCAATCTTCTTGTCTTTGGAAGGTTAGATTGACACCTGTCTTCGTGACCGAAGGTAGAAGAAGATTGAACACTCAAGTACACGAAAATTTGCACTGCTGTTGGTGATGATGGAATGGGCTTATAGATGCCATTTGGAGAAGCTGGATACTTCGCTGGGGGATGAGTCGTACGCTAGACTCGAGAATGTCGATAGGAGAATTGACGGGGATGGGCTTAAGATGCCATCTGGAAGGATCGATGTTGGGGAGTGAGCCGTACGCTAGGCTCTGTAGTCGTTTCTGGAAGTGAAAGGAGCATGGAGATGGGCTTAAGATGCCATCCAGAGGGAGTCGTATGTTAGACTTCGTGCTCATCTTTGAATGAAGTTATTGATTTGTATTGATTTTTAACCAAATATGCAGCATTCTGAAGGCGAAGAAATGTTGACAAGTAGTCGGAGATGGGCTTAAGATGCCATCCAAGGCAACTGAGTCGTATGCTAGACTCTGTAGTTGCTGTTGATAATAAGAAGGGATCAGAATAAATCTTCGTGTCGATTACTACGAGAGAGGTAGCAGTTGGCAAATGTGGATATCTTCCACATCGGATAATGGGTGTTGATCCATTTCAAGGAGTCCGTCGATTCGGGGCTTAATCTGGACCCGATCGTCAGGCGGTCTTTCGATAGTTTTCCGTCGATTCGGGCTTAATCTGGACCAATGTTGGAGGACAAACCAGTTGATGAGCGGAAAGAATTTTGGATTTGATAGAATATTTGTTAGTCTTATGCAAAGTATGATGCATGACAATGTAATATGATGCATGAATTATGACTTTATGAGTAATGTATGAATGATAGATGTTGTGGTATTTCAAAACATATCCATCTTGAAGAAGATGCGGATGTTCTGTTTGAGGATTTTTGACTTCTTGGGAATTGGTAGGTGAGAACCCCGCTGAAGGAGAAGAAAGATATCCTGGATTCCTCCGATGCACTATCTGACCAAGTCTTGGGCCTAGATATTGTTGAGGAAGGTAGAGATTTGAGAAGCTCGTCGTCGGAGATCTCATACATAGACCCTGCTGGGGAGAGTCTGGGAGGAAGTCCGTTGGGGATCTTGCATGTAGACCCTGTTGGGAAGAATTAGGTGGCGCTCTACTAGGGATTTTGAGCGTAGATCTCACTGGAGAGCTTTTGATGGTTGCTGGGAGACCGGGTTGGGGCCCGTTGGAATCTCTGACTGGGGAATAGAAGATGTAGATTTTCTCCGGTGCACTATCTGACCAAGTCTCGAGTCTGGATACCGCTGCTGGAGAAAAGGAGAATTGTTGAGAGATATCCGCTGGGGATAAACATCTTAGCTGGGGATGAAGTGTTATTGATGTAACATTGCTCAGCTGAGTGGAATCACTGCTCGTGGATTAACATATACTCCGCTGGGGGAGGTTTAGTGAGTGACACCTCTGCGGGAATTATGTTCTGCGGGGGAATGTTTTTGGTGACCTTCGTCGTCATCTCAATTCCTAGAGCCTGTAGTAACTACTTTTGTATGCCCGCTTTTCGTATGTTTGTGATTAGATTCTTATTGTCAAATGCGTATAGTCATTCAAAGCAAACGTTGGACTTATTGCAAACGACAATAGTGAAAAATGTAAAGAGAAAAAACTTGTATTCGTTTGAAATGCGGCGTATGGCCAAGTAGTTTGTACACAAGAAAGGTAAAAAGCTATGCGGAAACAATCTCGTTAAGTTCCAACTATGCTAGTACTCATATATTTCGACTATCTCATCTCCTTGCTCGTGAGAAAGTGAGTAGGCGATCTTCGCCATTTGAATCTTGAATGTTGATAGTAGTCGAAGCGGTGATCTGAAGAGACATAGTCGTGCGCTTAAATCTAACTTTTGCCTAGACCGCCCTTTCGGTTTTCGATCACCGGGATACCCTTTTTTGCCCAAGCCGCCTTTTCAGGTTTTCGACTTGCTGGGTGTACATCTTTTGTATATATCCTTAACTTTTGCCCGAACCCTTTTGGTTCGCCAGGATGCCCTTACATTTGCCTAGGTTCGTCGACCTAGCAGGTCTCTTTTATGCGTAGTATTTTTTGACTATGTCTGCGTTCACAGGGTGTGGGAAGTCTTCACCATCCATGGTGCTAAGCATCATAGCTCCGCCAGAAAACACTATCTTGACTACAAATGGTCCCTCATAGGTGGGAGTCCATTTGCCCCTGGGATCACCTTGTGGAAGAATGATGCGCTTGACTACTAGATCACCGACTTGGTAGACTCGGTGCTTGACCTTCTTGTTAAATGCTCTGATCATTCGCTTCTGATAGATCTGTCCATGGCAAATGGACGCGAGTCGTTTCTCATCAATCAAGTTAATTTGGTCAAGGCGAGTCTGGACCCAATCGTCTTCGCCTAACTCTGTGTCCTGGATGACTCTGGTTGAGGGTATCTGAACTTCGACGGGTAAGACGGCTTCCATACCGTATACAAGAGAGAAGGGTTGCCCCCTGATGTTGTTTGTAGTGCGATAACCATGAAGAGCAAATGGTAACATCGCATGCCAATCTTTGTAAGTCATCATCTTACGATAATCTTCTTAATGTTCTTATTGGCGGCTTCCACTGCGCCATTCATCTTAGGCCGATAAGGAGAAGAGTTGTGATGCTTGATCTTGAACTGCGTGCAGAGTTCGGTGATCATCTTATTGTTGAGATTGGAACCGTTATCTGTGATAATGCTTTCGGAGTGCCATATCGACGATAAGATTATGTTTGATGAAGCGAGCCACAACATTCTTGGTAACAGATGCAAGCGAGGCTGCCTCACCCACTTGGTGAAATAGTCAATTGCCACAAGGATGAAACGATGTCCGTTGGAAGCGTGGCTTGATTTCTCCGATCATGTCAATGCCCACATTGCAAAAGGCCAAGGAGAAGTTAAACGTTCGAGGTACGGAGGTGCGTGTACTTTATCGGCATAATCGGCATTTGTGACAAGATCGGCGAAGGTGACAATCGCTTCCATGGTAGACCAATAGTAACTTGTTCTCAAAATCTTCTTAGCCATGGTGTGTCCTTTGGAGTGGGTACCAAATGCGCCTTCGTAACTCTTCCATGATACGTATTGTTTTTTCGATCTACAGTGAGTAAGCACAAGTCGTGGTTGCGTTTGTATAAGATGTGTTCTTGAGGAAGAATTTGGATGCAAATCTTCTCATGAACTTCTTATCATTGACGATGCCCTGGATATTCCGAGTCTCAAGATACCTCTTCACGTCATAGTACCAAGGTTTCTCGTTGTATCAAGCTCATAACAATCTGGGTTCGTCAAATTTCTCAATGATGATCCGGGAGCCTCGTTGTCCCATCTAACCTTGAACATAGACGACATAGTAGCCAATCGTACATAGCGATTCTCTTCTCGTGGAATGTGATCAAAGTAATTTCTTGAAGTAGGGATCAAACTCAAAACATGCTCTCGATAGGGAATAAGATTCGGATGCCAGATCCCACTCGCCTTATCTCGACGATCACTAAAGTGAGTCTCCATATACTTGCAAGAACTTGATTCTTAAGTCAATAGCGACTTTGATACCCATGATGCACGCTTCATATTCGGCCATGTTGTTCAATCGAAACATAATCTGCGGTGAAAGGTGTATGTCCGCTTGTAGGGATGTAATGATGGCGCCAATGCCATTGTTGTGCGTTTGAGGCTCCATCAAAGACCATGGTCCATCGGGATCCTTGTTCGGGTCCTTCGTCCGGGCACGGTTCTTCACAATCGGTGACTAGTAAAACATCTTCATCTGGAAATTGAGCGCATAGGCGATAGTCATCTACGGCTTGATGAGCCAAATGATCGGCTACTACACTTCCTTTGACGCTTTCAGAAGTGTCTTGATGTCATATTCGGTCAAGATCATTTGCCATCTTGCTATTCTTCCCGAGAGTGGTTTTCAAATATGTATTTTATCGGATCCATCTTGGAAATCAACAAGGTAGTGTGAGTCAACATATCTTGTCTTAGTCGTGAGCAGCCAAAGCGTTGCAAGTTTTCTCGAGTTGTGAGTATCTTGTTTCACAGTCAGTAAACTTTTTGCTAAGGTAGTATATTGCATGCTCTTTTCGACCAGACTCGTCATGTTGCCCCAACACACACCCCATTGAATTCTCTATGTCGGTACATGATAAGAGGTCTTCCTTGACGGGCACGGGATAGGAGGATTACATGGTACTCCTTGATTTTGTCAAAAGCGATCGGCAATCGTCGTTCCATTTCACTACTTGATCTTTCTTAAGTAACTTGAAGATTGGCTCACAAGTAGTAGTTAAGTGTGCAATGAATCTGGCAATGTAGTTCAATCGGCCCAAGAAACCTCTGACTTCCTTCTCAGTGCGGGGAGTTGGCATTTCTTGAATAGCTTTAACCTTGGCGGGGTCAACCTCAATACCTTTACCACTAACGACAAACCCTAGGAGTTTTCCGGATCGACTCCAAAGTGCATTTGTTAGATTAAGTCTCGATCTGCTTCTTCAATCATCAAATAGTTTACGATGATCGAGATGTTCTTCTTGATGCGTGATCGAGCTATCATGTCGTCGACGTGACCTCTATCTCGTGATGAATCATGTCATGAAATAGTGTTACCATAGCATCGATAAGTGGCACCCGCGTTCTTGATCAAACGGCATAACCTTGTAAGAAGTGCCCCACTGTAACGAAAGTAGTCTTTCCATGTCTTCGAGAGCCATTTTGATCTGATTGTAACCGGAGAAACCATCCATGAAGGAGAAAACCTTATCTTTGCGGTGTTGTCAACGAACATCAATATGAGGAAGTGGAAAATCGTCTTTCGGACTTGCTTTATTCGATCTCTAATCCACACATTTCGTACCTTGCCATCCTTCTTAGATACGGGTACCACATTCAACCCATTGTGGATAGGAAGTAACACTAGAAACCGCGTTGAACTGCTTCATAACCCGGCTTTGATTTTCTCGACATCTCGGGACGCATGCGAAACTTTCATTTCAGGGAGAAAACCTTCTTTTGTCGGATCGGTGTACCACAATATCAATGTCAAACCCAGCATGTCTTCGTATGACCAAGCAAAAACCTCAATATAGTCTCGTAGCATCTGAACCAACCTTTCTTTAACACTGTTCTCAAGATCCGCTCATATCTTGATCTCTTTTCTCTTCGTCGACCCAAATTCACAACCTCAACTTGCTCTTCGTGTGGCTGTATAACTCGCTCTTCTTGCTGTAGCGATGGCAAGTTCTCTGGACTTCACAATCTTCCCCACTTTCGTCTTGCTTGGTAGATCGGATTATCGAAGTCATATTTAGCAATAGCATAGCTGTTATTAACGAGATTCGAGTGATTCTGCGTGTATCACGTGGGTGTGTGTAAAAACACATAGCTTTTGAAGGGGTGATAAAGTAAAGAAAAAGACAAACAATTGAATGCAAAATTCCAATGAATTTTTGAATGAAAACGCAAACAACGAGATAATAACCCTCATAAGCGAGCCATGATGCCCGGCAAGGCACTAGGCTTTCAAAGTTTATTGTTCAAACATAAAGAAATACGAAAAGCAAAACAAAACAAAAGCAATTACTCTAGCTAAAGGAGATTGGTATGGCGTCTTGTCTTCCAATTGTCGAGCCCATTATGCGGAGTTGGGAAGATCCACTTGCGATGTCGAAGTCGTGTCGTGTCTTCTATAGCATGGATTCCACTGGCGATGTGGAAAGGAAGTTGGCCGCACGTCACGGCGTATCATCTTCGACCTTTGATGGTGAAACCTAAACCGTCTTGTCAAATTTGAAAGGAAGATCGGGGTGACCCCAAATAGTACCTCCTTGTTCAACGGCTTGAGCATCTTTCGTGAGGCCATCCTAGGCGGAGCTGGTGTAATTCGGAGTGACAGGAGAGTCAGGCATGACTGGTATTGTTTCAAAAGCTTGCAGGAGTCTCGAAGAATTCTCCTTCCATCTCAAGGTATCGGAATGATCAGATGATGACCATATACTCTTCTTCACCACATGTAACAACCTTCCCTTCACCGGTACTTGACACGATGTAGGCTAGAGGTATGACCGCCCATGTATCCAAGGGCGTCCAAGTAGGCAAGAGTAAGTGGACGGATGTCCATGACAAAGAAAGTAGAATCAAAAGTCGGGAACCGATTTTAGAGTGAGCTCTCCAAGCACTATTCGCTTAGAACCATCAAAGCTCTCACAATAATGTCCTTTGGGTCTCGAACCAACCCTTCGACATCAAGTCGATCAAAAGCGATCTTGGAAGGATATTGAGCGGAACCGGTATCCACCAAAACATGAGATGGTAGCTTTGCATTCAACGGAGATGTGCAAGGCTTTGTTGTGTTTTTCGGAAGGAGTCAAATCGAGATCGAGAAGCCTAGGCCGTTGTTGGCAGCCGGCTAGCAATACAAACTTCAAACTGTCGTGGTAGTGTCTTGAGGCACATGAGCATTCTTGAAACTTCACCAAGGCATTAGCATGAGCCTCGAGCATAAGAGCAAAGCGAGCATGGAGATCTTGGACGAGTCATCCCAACTGTTCCACAACATTGTAGTCACTCTTCTTGATGATCTTGAATTTCCTCCATTTCTCGTTTGGAGGTGTCTTGATAACTTCCTTTGGTACTACGGTGAGCGGGATGAGTCACCGGTTCTTTCCCTCTAGCTTGGGGAATGGATTGAATAGCGGAATGCGAGTGAGTCGCGGTGTCTTTTGGAGGAGAGATATCTGAGAGAATACCCTTCCGTTCTCGTCACCTTACTAGATCCGGTGATGTTGTCAATATCGGAATGGTAGCTTCAAGTAAGATCTTCAATGGTCGAGGGTCTTGCTTGACGCCATGATAGTAAACATCGACTCCATAATTCCAAGGATAGCCTTGTCGGAGGAATATGGGCGGTCTTGGAGAAGTAATAATGAGAGGTGCCACTCTAGGTGCGAATCGTGAGAGGAAATCCTTATTGTGTTAACATCGGCATAGTCTTACGGGAAATCGTCACCCCATCCGGTTGCTTTAACATCTTCAATAGGAATCTTGTAGCTTTGGAGCAGTGTACTTCACCATGTAATCATACTTTCCACTTGGCTGCCCAGGTATCCCACACGATGGTGCGGCTTCATTCACATTGTCGATCTTCAACTTAGACATATCATCACACGCTTACGCAGGTGGTTTGAAATAGTATCTCACGGTTATTCATCATGCCCAACACGTCTTCTCAACCAAGCACAACCATCGGTAGCGATGGGCACCAACGGCAATTCTCGGGCATCTGGATTGACAAACAGAAAATTCTTCTTAATCATCGGAGGAATGGTCAAGTCATCTATGTTGAAAACATAAGTATCATCCCCAACAACATTGGAACTCTTGTCATGATTAGGCATAGGCGTTGATCACATTGAGTCTCAGCAGAGGATCAAATTCAATCTTCTTAGCTTCGATCATATCTTGAATCTTGTTCTTGAGCCCAACAATCATCGTACTATGTCACAGGCTATTGGAATGGTAAGCACACTTAGCATTAGGATTGTATCTCGGAGAGGAAGTATTGACACTGAGGAGGATCCTCAAGGTAATCACCGCTTTCAACATGTGTTGCAAGGCTTGCGACAATGACATGTTGATCTTAAATGTCTTCGTTGCGTTTACGTTACGCACGTTGTCTCGTTGAGGTTGTCTTGATGTAGGATTGAGATCACAACGCCCCACGATTGAGCACGGTCGGTCTTGGCTCGGCTTTTCGACCATACACAGATTGGCTTCTTTCTTACCACCAAAAGATCTCTTCGCGCTTTGAAGATGTCTCATCGAATCTTTCCACTCTTGATACCACTTCAATACGCTGCTTTGTTAAAATCAGCTCGGTGAATCCGTGAAGAGTTTCAATCGATGATTGAAGAATGGGCTGTCGGTGTTCCCATGAACATATCAACCAACTCCCTATTGGACAAGGGTGGTTGAACTACGCTGCTAGGTCTCCACTTGAGCATACTCCTTGAACTTCTCGTCACGACCCATAGACATGCTTTGTAGTTGCATGCGGTGGGTGTCAATTCAACATTGTACTCATACTGCTCAGAGAAAGCATCAGCTAAGTCACTCCAAGTACGGATACGGTCATTCTCTAGCTAATAGTACCATTCCAACTGGGTTCAGGACAAACTCTCTTGAAATTAGTGCATCCACAACTTTCTGTCATCAGTGTGGGGATTGATCTTCTGGACATAAGACTTCAAATGTAGCTTAGGGCAAGACATGCCATCATATTTGGCAAAAGTTGGAACTTTGAACTTGGGAGGAATCACAACACCGGGACAAGACTCGGATATCAAAATTCAGCCGGACATCTTGAGTTTTCCACAGCATTCAAGCGGTCTTCAAGGTGCTTGTACTTGTCATCTTCATCAGTATTGGCCATCATCATAGTTCTTCTCAAGCTCGGTGGCCTTCACCATCACCCTTGTTACTTTGCTCATCTTCCTTCTTGACACTTCCTTGAGAGCTCGATTCGACTAACCACTCTAGGACCTCCTTTGTAGCGTGCGCCCATGTTGAGGAGACCAACACCTTCTTCTTTACATTGATGAGCTTCTTCAGATCTTCTTGGCCTTGGACCAAGGTGGTGAACATCTGCCGAGCATTCGAGCTTGAAGATCTTTGTGTCTGTTCAAGAGCCATTTACGCTAAAATAAATAGCGAGCAAATGAGAAAACCAATCTTCAATGTACAGTGATGCAATGTTATGCTATGATATGCAATGTTTATGCGAATGCAATGCAATGTTTTCAAGGACCTTAGAGATTTAAATTTGTTAAACAAGCAATGAACAAACATTTATTAGCTCTCTTTATTATTCTTCTTTTTTTTAAGTACAAGAGATAGTTCAAAACAATAAAGAGAATCCTAAAGCTCTATGTCTCCCATGGGCGCTTCCTCTTGGTGCCGATGTAGGCGTTGATGTTTCGCTCCTCGTGAAGTAGCTTGGTCAACTCTAGCACTTTCTTCTCACTTGCATAGCACTGAGCTTCAAAGGTATCCCTCTCTTCCTTGAGTTGAATCCAGGATCTCTTCAGTCCTCAAAATCGTGAGCATGTCGGGATAGAGAACGGTATAAGTGCGTCACCTATAGCAGGTTCCATAATTACGGTAGAACAACGTGAATGGCATCATGAGGTTTTGAGCTCGAGGTCGCACCCATTTGAGGTAAGGTTCCCAAGAAATGGAATTTTGGTGCCCCAAAGTCTTGGTATCAGTCTTCTTTACCATGCCCCAAGCGTGTATGAACCTTCGTCGGTAATTCTGGAGATCGTGATTGTAATCGAACACAATATCTTGGAGAAGCATATCATGTGGACCATCTCTTCGAGCAAAACCAAACTGACGTAGAGCTAGAGAAGGGTTGTAAGTAATACCTCCCCTTATACCAAGCAGTGGTACATTAGGGAATTCTCCACAACGCTCAATGAAGGTGAAGTCCTTTTGAGAGAAAAGGCTCCAACGGATATCTGAATGAGAGAGTGACATTAGTCTTTGAGACCACTTCATCCTTTGTTCATTCTTCAAAACTGATGGAGGAAGGTGCGAAATAAACCACCTAGAAAGTAACGGTATACAACACATGAGAGTTCCTTGTCTTTTGATAGTACGAGTGTGGAGAGAATGCAGAATGTCTCCAAGTAAAGTAGGCACTGGATTGCGGGTAAGGAATAACTTGATGGCGTTGACATCTATGAATTGATCCGAGTTAGGGAATAGAACCAAACCATAGATTAGCAAGGCCACAATGTCTTCAAATGCATGGAAACTCATAACTTTGAGAAATTCTCGGGCTTTCTTAATTAGGAACTTGGAAAGTAAACCCTTAACTCCACTTCTGGTTTCCCAATTAGCTTCAATGTCTGACCGCTTAAGATGCAAGGCTGATGCAATGTCTTCGTACTTAGGAACCTTTTCCAAACCGGTGAATGGCATTTGGTCAAGAACAGGTATCCCAAGTAGCTTAGAGAATTCTTCCAAGGTAGGAACCAACTAAAAATCTGGGAATGTGAAGCAATGGTGCTTCGGATCAAAGAACTGAAATAGGACATGCATCATATCTTCTTCAAAACCGGAGATAACCAAATCAAGTAGATAACCATGTCTTTTGATGAACTGAGCATGGTCGGAATTACGAAACCAATTCTTTGGTGAGAAGGTATACCCATGAAGTTGATTCGGATAGTCTTTCTAGAAGCCATAATTCCCTACAAAACAGAGCAAAGATAAATCCCTAGGTCCTTGAAATAGTTAGAAATGATATGCAATGCAAATGATGTCATGATGTCATGTTTGGCACACACAAGCAATTCACACAATGAGCCTAAGTTTAAGGCTCGCATGAGGTATAGGTGATTACCCTACCAAAAGTTTAAGTTGGTTCATCCTGTCCTATAATAGTAACCGGGTTCTAGGAATCTCACATCATTGATCTTTCTCGTAGGCGTTTATTTCAATACGACTACCAAGTGGTCGACCGAAAATATCCCAAAAGTCGGATCTTAATGAGCATAGCATCAGTATCAACCAACCTCGGTCTACACCGCCGCCATCTCACTACCTTCTAATGGCCAAGATGGGTCAATTAAGGTTCTAAAAGTTTAGTTAGCGCTTGATGACACCACGCAGAAGCCAAATACTATCCTCAACTTGGAAATGAAGAGTATCAGGACATCCAAAGTGTCACGCTAACGTAGCCATCATGTTGACCGTTTTGATATCGTCCTAACGGTGACGATTTATTGCTACTTACCTAAAAGGAAACCCGGATCCGGGTGTAGGATCCCCCAACAATATAATACCCAAGCAACCCTTAAAGATAAAGCAAGCAAGTCAAACAGAAAGCAATAAAGGTGATTTAGAAATCCCTAAGGTAATCCTCTCTTTAGGGTCACTCCCCTGCAGATTCGCCAGTTCTGTGATACGGTGAACTGACTTTTTAGTGTTTGTATCGCAAATGTGCGGATAGCAAGAGTCGCCACCGACTTTTATTTTTATCCAATTAAGGGAAGGTAAAAGTACAGAAAAAGACCTTCGTTAGATTCTGAGTACGGGAGAATGGTTATGGGAAGGGAAGGTATTAGCACCCCTTTCCATCCGTAGTTATCTACGGGCTCTTAGTTGCTCTAGATCACTTTAAAATTGTGCTTTCTGTGTGTTTGAAAAATGTTTTGAAAAGGCATTTCGCTTTGACTTTGTAATGATTCATGTAGGAATGTATACAAAGTGTTTGGAAATGTTTTGTTTTTGAAAAGAGTTTGAACTTTGACAAAAGTGTGAGGTGTGAAAAAGTATTTGTTTTGAGCAAGCAACTAAAAGTCTTATCACCTACTCAGAATTGGTCGTTTTCGTATCGTTTTACTTTCCTTTAGAATAGTGTCATCCATACCATTAGTTGGTAGGTAACCCCATTCGTTGGATGTAAGCGGGACATTCGAAGGGACATCGGATGGTCATAGAAGGCAACTTGTAGGAAGTATCCTAGCACATTCGAAGGGACTATCATCATTTTTCGTAGGCGACAATCGAGGGTCAAGATCATGTATTCGGAGGCGACATCGTGGGTCTTATGATCTTTGTATCGAAGGGACTATGATGATTTGTTTGGAAGGCAACGGTGCTAGAATACCTCTACGTTCGAGGGACTTGACCATTTTGAATTCGTAAGGCAACGAGAGAGAATTACCCTAAGGGGTGCATGTGTGAAAAGAGTGTGTCGATTTCAGATATTTTATCTTGAAAAATTAGTGAGCTGTATTGATTATTATCTTGCCATACACGCCTAGTTACTAGCAGTTTATAAGTGCGGAAATTAAAATGCGGAATGTAAAGTGCGGAAAGGTAAATGTCCTACGCTATTACATGGCTTTGGGGCAGATACATAATTTAAACTTTGCGGAAAATAAAAGCCTAACTTAAACTATTACATCCCATAGACAGTTATATTATTGGAAAAATGAAAACGGTAAAAGAAACCGGCTGAAACGGAATAACCTGTAAAAGAATGAGAAATCGGGAAATATGATGAAATCGAATAAGAGAAAAAATGTTAGAAAAATGCAAGTTTAATTGGGAAAAATATGACATGCTGGAAATAATATAAATATGCTAAAATAATTTTTTGGGATTTTTTAAATGTAATTTAATAATTTAAAACTAATTAAATGTGATTTAAATGCAAAATTATGAATAAAAATAAATATGCATGCAAAATTGTATTTTTTTAATTTTATGAATTAAATAAAGGTTTTCTGAAAATAAATGGAAAAAGAAAAATAATTTTTGGTGATTTTTTAATGCATAAATAAAAAATATGAAAATAAATTAAAATGATGCAAAATATTGAAAATAAAAGAAAATATGAAAAATAGTTGAAAAGTTTGAAGTTTGGAAAAGAAAAGGAAGAACCGGTCCTGGGGAGATTCGAACTCATGACCACGGAGGTATCAGGAACGTGGCGCCTTAACCACTGGGACAAGTGGCGTTTGATGTTTGAAAAGCTGAAAACAAATCAACATAAGTGATGACGCGTCAGGAATGAGTTGAAAATCAAAGTCGACGCGTGGGGTCCATGTGGAAAGAGAGAAGAATCGAGCGTTATCACTGCCACGCCATCCCTCGCCGGTTAGTCCGACGGAGCCCAACTCCGGTCGTCTTCTCCACAGCTCGATTTCCACAACACCGCAAAATCGTAAATTCGAAAGTGGAATTAAATACCCCTAAATCGGGGTTCGAATCAATGGTGGTCTCGGTTTTTGAATCGGCGCAATTTGAGATTGAGCTCACGATTCTAAAAAACCTAGTAATGGCATGATACAATTCGGCGTTCAAAACCAATAACGATTGCCCGGATCAAACCCTAAGCATCTTATGAACATGATAAAAGCATTAGAATCGATCAACACAAGCGGAATAATCAAATGCAAAATCAAGAAAAATTGAATATGTATGTATATGCATCGATTCATTGCTTTAACCATTGGCAAGATGTACTTACTCAAACTTACCTCCAAAGACAATGGAGTGGTTTTGGAGAAAGTGGTGCACAATAGAACTCAATTTTGATAATTTTGAGAAAATTTTTGCAAGAATAAGGGTTTGGCTTGAGCTAGGGTTTCGTGTTGTTTCATCCATGATGTTTGGTATTTATAGAGAGGATTTGGATGGCAAAGAGTGAAAAAGATTGATCAATCAATGTGCAATATTTTCTTTTAAAACAAATCAAATTTTGGAAAAATTTGATTTTCCTTCCATGTAAGAGGCTAGCACAATTTGGTAATAGCTATGGGCTATCTTGGACTTCAGGAAGATTTAAATCAATCCATTTGAAAAATATATTATTTTCATATTTTATATAATTTATTTTTGAATTAAATGTTCTAAAATTCAAAGATAAATCATAAAATAGAAAATCACCATGGCCAAGCATTTATGGGTCAAGAATAATGTCATGAACAAGTTTGGATCAAAGATTTTAGGCCCATTTGGAAAATTTTGCATTTTGACCAAAATGTCCTTTTGTGCAATTGTCAAAATTGCCCAACTTCGAATAGTGTATCTTGCTCAATTTTCCACATTTTGAGTGTTCTTGGACTTTTGAAAAGCTCTAAGAGTCCTCTAACCAACCTTTTGGTCTCATCTCAATTGCAGTTTCCATCCTCAATATATCTTCAAAACAAAAGTTGACTTTTGTTGACTTTGAAAATGACTGTAATGTCTTGAGCCATACCTCTCAAATGAAGCATTTTTGGACATTCTTGTGAGACATGAAGTTGTAGAGAATTGAATTTCCTTCAAAACAAGAGGTGGTGGAAAAATTTCTAGAAGTATGAAGAAGTTATGATCAGTCAAAGTTAGTTGACTTTTCATCTAGAAACCTAATTTAGAAAGTTTGACTTTTGAGCAAATCTTGAGTTTTCTTGATGAATCATGATCAACCCTTGATCAAATGATGGATATAACTTCAAAATGAGGATGTTGACCAAAAATTATGAAGTTTGGTGTATGTTGACCACAGTTGACTTTTTGTCCAATCTGTTGATTTTCAACCATCGAGCAATTGCACGAGGAAACTTGACATGAGCTTGAAACTTGACATGGAGAATCTTTGAAGCATATGAGGAGGCATGAAGACCATTGGAGATGTTTGGAAGCTCATCTTGATCTGAGAATACCAAACCCTAGTTTGGGTTGATTGTCTAGGAGAGAGTTTGTCTGATCAACTCTTGAGGAATCCTTGAGTATGGATGTATGAAATATCTTGAGAAGATGGAGGGCAAATTTTGGGGTATGACAGTCGACACCAAACAAGCGACGGTGAAGAGGAATGTGGACATGGTGAAGAGAACCAAGATAGTAGTCGAAGGGCTGAAAGCTCGTATTAATTAGAGACGGCAAGAGCAAGGTCCTAAAAGGAAAAGAGCTGCTGAAATACACATTCGAAATGCCGAGTTGACGAAGGAACTGGAAGCTTTAAACGCAAAATTGGTGCTTGCTATAAAACAAGATAAATAACTTGACCAGGCTAACATTCCTGATCAAAACGAAATGCTCCAATTGCCCAAAGATGCACTTATCGTCAGTACTGCCACAACCCGGGTCGAAGAGGAATTGCACACTCTTAGGATAAGAGTTGATGGGTTAAGTAGTACTGTTGTTCGCCTCAAAAGTGATTTGGGTAGCTTCCAAAGAAAATTCGGCAACTTCTGATTAATGTAACCGTATTGATGTATTTGTTTTGTGATTCCTCATTTTGTAATATGAATTCTCATCAATTTTATGAAATACCATCTCTTTAGCATTCTTGTTTTATAATTTTGTACGCTTAATATGTTGGCTCTATTATCACCATGTTCCAGCTCAATTCGATACACACACTTTACGTGGTCGTAATTGAGATTTGTTGAAGAATGGGTTTATGTTTGTTCAAGTATTTACCATTCACCCTCAGAATACGTCGATTTGGGCCAATTCTTCAAGTTCGTATGCGTTATTGGAGAAAACTTGGATTATTTTGAACGGTCCTTCCCAATTTGGAGACCATTTCCCTAAAACCCTATCGTTTCTGTCCATAGGCAATATCACTTTCCAAACTAAATCATCAACATGAAATGCTTTGTCCTTTACCTTTTATTATAGGCCTTAGCCACTCTATCTTTTTTCCTCCTCAAGGCGTCAAGGGAAAACATTCTTTCTTCGTCTAAATCGACCAATTCATCAGTCATCATATTCCAATAATCTTCAGACGGTATTTCATGTTGTCGTTGAATCCTTACAGATTGCACGTGTATTTCGATTGGCAAAACAGCGTCATGTCCATATGACAATCGAAATGGGGTTGCCCTCGTTGCCTTCTTAGGAGACGTTCGACATGCCCACAAAGCTTGGTCTAGCGTTTGATGCCAATTTCTTGGCTTTTTACCCACCTTCTTTTTTATCAGACCAATTATCACTTTATTGGCAGCTTCGACTTGGCCATTTTCTTGAGTGTAGTAAGGGGTAGAAGTTAATAGTTTTATTCCAACTTCCTTCATGAATTCTTGCATTTTCTTCCCCGTAAACATTATACCTTGGTCGGTTGTAATTGTCTCAAGCATTCCAAACTGACACATAATATGATTTTGTATAAAATCAACCACCGCTTCTTGGTCGACATTTTTTAAACTATGGCTTCGACCCACTTTGTGAAATAATCAATACCGACCAAAATGTACCTCTATTGTTTAGATGATGTTGGTTTTATTTCCCCAATCACATCTAAATCCCATCCTCTAAATGGTCAAGGTTTTATAATGGCAAGCAATTCGCTTGCTGGCACGTGCTGGATGCCCCTATGCATTTGGCATTCTTGGCATCCTCTAGAAAATTCAATACAATCTTTCAACATTGAGGGCCAATAAACACATCAACATTTGTCTCCATGCTCATGCACACTCGACACTACTACATATGCCTCACTTTCTCCTAGGCACTTAAGTAATACCCCTTCGACAGTTTTCTTAAATAATTCATTTTCAATTAAATAAAACTCAGGGCATGATATTTTGTTTTTTGATCTATCGAAATCATGGGCGAACGTAAGTAGTCGACCATGGGTTTGCGCCAATCATTATTTTTCCTATTATCAATTACTAAAATTTCAAAATTTTCGGTATCTATTGCACCTAATTTTATAATTGATAAGTCCGAAGGGGACAGCGTAGTAGCTCTAACCTTTTTCTTTACTTGAATAGGCTCTTCGTCTTCATTCTTCTTGTATCCTGAGGCTTCTTGCTCTAGATCGTTAGCTTCTTGGTTTTCTCGTCGAGGTATGTGTCGAAGACTTGCTTGATCGAACCGTTTTAACAACCTTATGGCAATCACGAAGTACATGATTAAATTCTCTTTAACGCATCTATACTTTTTTGATACTTGTTTGATTACCAATTCAGAGTCTCCCATAATTTCGACATTTCTTGCCCCCAATTCTAGCCGCAGTTCAAGTCCAGTAATAAGGGATTCATATTCTGCCTCATTATTAGTGCAAATGCCGTCGATGGTGTATTTGAACTCTATTGGAATTCCACAAGGAGAAATTATAACTCCTCCTAACCCTGCACCATTTTTGTGACTAGAACCATCGAAATATAATTTCCAAGGCACTAAATCGACAAAATTTTCTGGCATAGCCACCATAGAATGGTCGACTAAGAAATCTGCCATGATTTGACCTTTCATTGCTTTTAAAGGCACATGCGTTAAGGAATATTCAGTTAATGCTAAAACCCATTTACCAATTCGACTATGCAAAATTGGTTTAGACAACATATGCTTAATAATGTCGAAATAAGAAGAAACGTAAACATCAACTGGCTTTATATATTGCTTCAGTTTGATACAAGAGAAATACAAATCTGAGCATAGTTTTCTATGTCACTATACCTAGTTTCAGGACCATTTAACATACGACTAAGATAATACACAGGGCGTTCGACATGATTGTCGTCCTCTTGAACTAGCATACTACCTATAGTCGATTCTGAGGCTGCTATATACAACCTCATAGGCCTATTTCTAAGTGGAGGTGCCAATATAGGAGGCTTCACCAAGTACTCCTTTATTTTTTCGAAAGCCTCTTGATGCTCCTCTTGCCAAATAAATCCCTCGTTTTTTAGTTCGAATTAGTGGTGAAAATGCCTTAGTTTTGCCACTTAAGTTGGAAATGAATCTCCTCAAGAAATTTATTTTGCCCAACAATGAATGGAGCTCCTTTTTGGTTGATGGCAGTTTGACGTCCATGATGGCTTTGGTCTTTCTTTGATTAACTTCAATGCCTTTCTTATGCACAACAAAACCAAGGAAGTCTACTGCCTGCACACAAAAAGCACACTTTAATGGATTCATTTTGAATCCATATTTTCGCATCCTTTCGAAAGATCTCTGAAGGTGTTCTAAGTGTGTCGATTTACTATTCGACTTGATTACAATATCATCAATGTAAACCTGCATGGAATTTTCAATGAAATCATGGAACATAGTATTCATTACCCTCTGGTACGTTGCTCCGGCGTTCTTCAAGCCGAATGGCATGACTACCCATTCATTGGTGCCTAATGCCCCTGGGCAACGAAACACCGTCTTCGGCACATCATCATCTTCAATAAAGATTTGGTTATAACCAGCATAACCATCAAGCATACTTAAATATTCAAAATCAGCATCCGAATCGACTAGCATTTCAGCCACTGGCATAACATATTCATCTTTAGGAGTGGCAGCATTTAAATCTCTAAAATCAATGCACACTCTTAGCTTTCCATTTTTCTTAATAATTGGCACAATATTAGCCAACCACTCGACATACCTTGCAGTTCTTATGAACTTGCTTTGGAGGAGTCTTTCTATCTCCTCCTTGATCTTCGACATAACTGCAAGCGCAAATCGTCGAGGTGTTTGTTTCACTGGTTTTTTTCTAGCTTTTATTGGTAACTTTAATTCGACCAATTCCCTATTCAAACCTGGCATTTCATTATAATCCCAAGCAAAACAATCATTAAACTCTTTTAGTAAAGATATTACCTCAAATCTGAGTTTCTGGTCGATGTTGGCGCTAATGTAGGTTGGTCTTTTATCACCCTCTGCGCCAAGGTCGATCTCTTTCAAAGGATCTCGTGGCTGCATTTTTTCTCGTGCCATAGGATCCTTTTCGAAACCTAGAGGTTCGTCGTCGTATATGCAATCTAGACGTTGCTCGTCGACGCTTCTGTTGACCAACTTGCTTTTATCTAGTGGTTCTAATTCTACAGCCAAAATTACTTCCTCTGGAACGGGAAGTTTAGCATCTTCTATACCCATTTTCTCTTCAGCTTCTATAGCTGAATTTATCTTATTTTCGGCAATGTACGTCGAAATCCTTCTCAGAGCTTCTAGCTCAGACATCATTGTCGTGATGGTTTCCCCAGCCTGTTGGCACGGGTTCCTCTGCATAGGGATCCTCCAAAGGTTCAACATCCCATACAAATATGTGGGTTTCATGGAGCTTCAAGGAGACGAATGCCTCGTTCAAGTTGACATACACTTCTTCCGCTGGATGGCAGGGAGAGATATTGGCTAATTTCCTGTCAAACTGGTTTTGGCCGATAGCATTGACATCTGCCATAAAGTAACCTTGATCAGCCTCAATGTTCTCTACGATGCCATCTTCTCGCCATATAATCAAGAGCTGATGCATGGAAGATGGCACAGCCGACTCCATGCAACCATTCCTTGCCCACTAGCAGATTATAACTTGGTCGACCTTGGATGACCATGAATATTATCGGCCTAGTGACGGAGCTGACGGTGATATCTACCTGGATTACCCCCATGGTAGTTTTCGTTCTTCCTTCGTAGTCTGACAAGACCATGTTATGAGACCTTATATTGGTGTCGAACTTACCGATCCTCTTGAGAATATGATGTGGCATTATATTGACAGTAGCGCCACAATCCACTAACACCTTGTTAATGGCTGTTTCTTTGACCTTTGCTCTGATCAACAAGGGCTTCAAGTGTCTCCTCATAGCCATATCGGGCCTCTCGAAAAAGGCATCCTGGCTCTCAATGGAGCCATTGTTCATCACAAAGTAGCAAGTTGGCTTCTGTAAAGCCATTTCAGCAGCATCCAGATCATTAGCGTTCTATACTTCTGTTGGTATATTATATTCTTCTGGGAGTATAGAGACAACGTTGACTAGGATGTCCAAGCTTGCTTTAGAATCATAGGCAAAGTCATCATTGCCTCATCAGAGCCATGGTCGACTGGCTTGTTAACACACTCCTTGATTTGTTGATTGACAGCAGAGTCGACTTTTGGCTTGTACTATCGTGGATTCTTTCCTTTGTTGACAGAAATCTGCTTAACAACAACAACGACTTGTCTTTCAGCCTTCTTTTTCCTTTGGAAACGTCTCCACTGAGTTCAACTCATTGGATTTTTCCCCATGTAGTTCTAAGACACATGAGTTTTCTTCTCAAAGCGTACCTCTAGTCGATAGCTCATAGGTGTTTTCCCTTTTGCCTCTCTTATAACACCAGAAGCGTTTGATGGCCCAGCGTCCATTTGAGGCTTGATCCATGTCCCCTTGGGTGCAGTGGCCGATGAAACAAAAGTTTTTGGCCTAAATTGGGATGACTGCCTTGGGTCTCTTTTGTTCCAATGGGCCCTTCCCCTCTCTAGCTATAATTTCTAGAAAATTTCAGCAGCGACTCTGTCAGTTAGCGCGATGCACCTAGGGCATAAACCGATTTAAGCACCCTTGTTTTTGCTACGATAAAGGAAACTCAGCAAGTCTTCATCGTCTCTTGGATAGACGTCAACTAACTTGACGTTTGGACTCTCATCAGTGCTTTCCTCCAATATGGTATTGTCAGGCACTTCAGTGATGTCGACCATGTTGATGTCGACAGGCTCAGCAAATAAGGCTTTTTCTTTCCTCAAAGGATCAGTATCAATCTTCTATTTTCTTGCAGCAAATTTCAAACGACCCTCCCGGAGTAACCGAACGGATCCACGAAAACATTGAGAGGTTGTGTGACCAAGATAATTATGATATTTACATAAACCTCTCTTTTGTCTTTGTTCTAATTGTGGTAATTTAGCATTTGGGGGTACTAATATTTGACCATCTTTGACTAGTAAATCAAAAATCTCCTCGCATTTGCTAATATCAAAAGTATAAGTTTTTGCAAGAGTTCTTGAACTAGTTTCGACAGTAGGGATTTTCCCTTTGGCAGGAAACAACAATTTACATTCATATGCTGGCCTTGATTATAATTCAGCCACATCCATGTCTGCCTCTGTCGGTGACATGTAATCAACCTCGTATATAGGATCTGTATCATCGAAGTTGACATAGGCTAACTTCTCTTTCTTTGACTTAGCCTTAGTATGTCTAACTTTTTCTAGTCGAAGGTACTCAAGCTGTCAAACCCTATCAGCCAATTGTGACATGCTCTTAACGAAGGTTGGATCTATTTTCTTCCTGATGGAGTAGTCTAAACCTCCAGCAGCCATCTGAACAAGTTCATGTTCAGGAACTTGGTTAAAGCACCTTGCTTTTAACGATCTAAACCTATTTAGATAATCGTCTATTGTCTCAGCAGACTTTCTCTTTATACTTGACAACTCGACTAAACAATTTTTGAATGCCCCTCATAAAACTGTTCAGGGAAAAAATTTTCCAACTTCGACCATGAGTCGATCGAATCAGGGGGCAAGGTAGTAAACCATGTAAAGGCTACTGTAGTAAGGGACGAAGGGAAATGTTTCACCCTTAAGCCTTCATTATTTTCCATCTCTCCCGACTCAGTCAGGTATCTGGCGATGTGTTCGACCATCGACTCACCCGTTTCTCCTCCAAACTTGGTGTATTTAGGAATTTTCCATCCTCTAGGGTTTTCGGTCTGTAAAATATACTTTGATAATGGAGAAGAGTACGTCGGCCTTGGCATTGTATTCATACCATTTCGGGCCATAATTCTCTCGACAATGTTGGTTAAGTTATTTTCAACAACTAAATCCTCCTGTCGAACTTGATCAAGGACTTGGTCAGCCTCTTGATGTTTATGCACTAAAACCCTAGGTGGGTTGACAGCGACATTCCTTTGAGGCATTGCAGCTTGACCTTGATACACAGTTTCTTCTTCTACTTCCCCCATGTCTCCCTGAATATGTATGGGTTGTCAAACCGGATGCCCATGTCGGCAACCGCTTAGGGGCGCCTAAGAAGTTACACAGACGTGTTAATTGTGCAATAACCTGTCGGTTTGTTTCAGCGCACTGCCTATTAGTCTTGACCGATTCTTGCACTATAGGGTTAAACACATTGCCCATTTGGTTAGTTAATATATTGACTAACTCATGGTTGTTATCATCCATTTGTTGCCTCAATCGCCACGGTAGTATTCGGTGTTACGAGCATTTCCTATTTGCCCTATGCGAGATCCTTGTAAAGGGGCGTTTGTATTCTGCACATTATCAGACACTATTGCTACACTTGGGGTCGACTGATATCCCGTCATAAAGGAATACGACATTCCATAAGGGGGATTCGTAACAGTACCAAATCGAGGTATCGCTGTGTTCGGAATGGCACTCGTGGCCACCACAGGCCCTGGACTCACCGGTGTGGTCTGGGGAATGGGAATTGATACTGAAGCACTTGGTCTTGAGGAAGTTGTGCTTCTTAAAGGAGGAAATGACGCAAGTTATGAAACAACTGGGTCGACAATACCCAGTGTTCGCGATGGAACTTCATCCACATTCGACGCGGAGGTATTATTTGTCATCTTAGGTGTACATTTCCTAGTGGGTGGTGGTTTCTTACTTGCTGAATTTCCAATTCTAAGTTTCATGCACTTCTAAGACAAACTTTAACACTTAGCACAGGGTCCCACTGAGCGTGCCAATTTGTTTACTATGGAAAATGGTAAACAACCATTGGTCCTCCTTAAGTCCTAAACCTAAGGGTTACTTGCAAGATCGATGAGTTGATCTTAAGACACGTGCTAAGGTTTTGGTATATTGCACTGCTTCTGTAAGCGATAAGACTTTGGCCCAGAAACGGTTTCCAGAGCCCAAGGGAAACAGCACAATGGCTTTCCACACACACTGAATTCTGACTACCTGCTAACCGACTGCAGACACCGGACTCAACAAAACATTAATTGGTGACTCGTGACCAACAGTTTACATTGAAGTATTTTGGTAAACGATGTGTTCAAAGCGAAGCAGAAATAAACAAAAAGTAAAGACAAACTTAAATGTAAATTGATTGCATTGAAATAGAAATATGGTGATTCACGTACATCAAAGGCTTGAGTGAATCTTTCTTCCTTTAGCGCGGAATTGGGAAGAGTTTTGGCAAGAAATTTGAGGGTACAAATGAACACCCTAAAATTCTAACATACTGACTTATTTATAGTATTTACAAAGTAACTGCTAAAAATAATCAACGGACGAGATTTAAACTTAAAGGCAACTGCTGCACATGATTTCGCCACCCGTTTAACGCTTCGAACCCACAATCTTTTGAGGAAACTACCCACAATCTCCTTATTCTGACTTCTTCCCGCTTCATGACTTCAGAAAGGAACTGCTTTTGGTTTCGATCCATATTCTTGAAGCCTAATAATATTTCCCAAGTCCCCTGGCCTACATCTTCGACAGCACGATCATTTCGACTGATGCCTTCATTCGACCCAAACTCATGTCGAATCGACCAACATATCACTTTGTCGACTTAGTCTTATTTTCGACGTTGTTTCGCTCTGGCTGTTTAGTCGATTGAGTTGGTTTTTTGACTCAGCTCCTCAGCCGACATGTGTTTTTCTGGTACTTCCAACTTGGCTTTGTAAAGCATTTCAAAAACTATCTACATTTAAGACTAGTCCTTAACCTGTAGGGACCTTCTACTTTAAGCAATGCCCTTAAGCATACTTTACAAATTTCCAGTTAACACAAGGCCTCCGGGCCGGGAAGTTCAATGAGTCTTTGGAGCAAAAGCTGATGGTAAGCATGGACGAGATCATCACACGTGCAAAGTGTTATGTCAAGGGAGAGGAATGTAATATGGAAAAGAGAACTCGAGATGCTAAAGAAAAGGGGAAGGGTCGGGAGGAGGCCACTGGTCAAAAAAGTCGACCCCGAGACTAGTTGCCACCTCGGGAAAAGCCTCATGATCGATGACCTCAGCAATCTACCCGACAAGCCCTTACTATTGGTGAGGTGTTCACCCCTCTGAACGCTAGCAGGGAAGATGTTTGGAAAGATATAAATCATATGGAGCTTCTTGTCAACCCATGGTGTCCTAATAACATACATGCTTTGATGGGAAAGGACGCCGAGGCCTAGTGTGCTTACCATCGGGTCCAGGGACATCATACGAAAGATTATGTGCAGATGCGCAGGGAGATAAAAAGATTAATTCGAAAAGGAAAGCTTTTATCCTATGTCAAGGGTAGTCAAGAGCAATCTTGCACACAAAGTCCTATAAAAGGGGGTGGTCATTCAGATTCTCCTTCTAAGAAAAAGGGAAAAGCAGCGGAGGATGTACGGGACGCAAGGCTTACCCGACATACTCTCAATACCATGGAGGGTCTGTCAGAGGAGGCTCCTCCACTTCATCTAGGAAACGGTATGCCCAGGGAGTGATACGCATGCCCTAGGTCAGTCCGTCGAGCAGCGACCCCGGGATAGTCACTTTCTCAAGAGATGATGCCAATGGAATTCTACCCCATGAGAATGACCCTATGGTGATCAAGGTACAAATCAGAGACTATAGTTTAAAGAGGGTACTGATAGACCCGGGGAGTTCAGCTGATGTAATATACTGGGAAGCTTTTAAAGGAATGAACTTTGACGCGAAGGAACTATTACCCTTTAATGGCACCTTAGTCGGCTTCTCCGGCGAGCAGGTGTAGGTGTTGTGTCACCTTCCCGTCTTGACTACCTTTGGTACAAATGAGAATGCTAAGGAGGTCAGGGTGAGGTACTTGGTCATTAATGCGACGTCCCCATATAATATCATTATAGGTCGGTCATCTTTCAACGCGCTGGAGGCGATCTTATCAATAATTTACCTCACCATGAAGTATCCTTTAGGTGAGGGCCGAGTTAGATTCGTCCAGGGTGACCAAGGTCTAGCCAGAAAATGTTACAAGGATAGTATGAAGTTGAAGCGGAAACCAGTGGTCCAGGAGAATTTGGTCAGTCATAAGGTTAATGTGGTGGACATAGATCCTAGAGAAGACCCTCGTGAGGACAGTCTAGCTCCTCAAGAAGAGACTAAGGAAGTACAAATTGACCCCCTAGCCTCCGAAATAAATCATCTAGGAACACACTTATCCGCAGAGGAAGAAGCCGAGATAATTGATATTTTGAGACGAAATATAGACCTCTTCGCCTGAAAACCATCTAACATGTCGGGCATCGATCCTAATGTCATGTGCCACCACCTGGCGTTGGATCCTAATGTGAGGTCGGTGTCTCAATGAAAGATAAAGGACATGGAGGAAAAGAGAAAGGCAATTGTGGAAGAGGTTGACAAGCTATTGAAGGTCGGGTTCATAGGGGAAATACAATACCCCAAGGACGGGGAGGAAAAGAGAAAGGAAATTGTGGAAGAGGTTGACAAGCTATTGAAGGTCGGGTTCATAGGGGAAATACAATACCCCACTTGGTTGTCCAATGTGGTTATGGTGAATAAAAAGACGAGGAAATGGATGATGTGTGTGGATTTTACTAATCTCAACAAGGCGTGCCCGAAGGACCCTTATCCGCTTCCTCATATTGATCGGCTGATCAATGGGGACTCCGGTTTTCGACTATTAAGCTTTCTGGATGCCTACTCCAGCTACAACTAAATTAGAATGAATCTGGAGGATGGGCCGAAGATAAATTTTATGACCAATCGGAACAACTATTATTCTGAAGTGGTGTCGTCTGACTTGAAAAACGTCGGGGCTACCTATTAGAGGTTGATGGATATGGTCTTTTCTCCCCAAATCGGGCGCAACATTGAGGTTTATGTTGATGATATGGTCGTCAATACTGTTGAAGAGTGGAAGCATGTGATAAACTTGGAAGAAACCTTTGCGGTGGTGCAAAGCTTCAATATGCTTTTGAACCCGAACAAGTGTAAATTTGGAGTCCAGGCCGGAAAATTCCTAGGTTTTATGCTAACTAGTCAAGGAATAGAAGCCAACCCCGACAAGTGTCAAGTTGTGAAGGATATGAGGAGTCTGAAGTCCATTCGAGAAGTTCAACAGTTAATGGCCCCCTTGTCGCGCTATCCCGTTTCCTGTCTTGTGCAGGTGATGAGTCAATACAATTCTTTACAGCCATAAGGAAGAGAGCCGAGTTTGAATGGACGGATGATTGTGAAAGAGCTTTTCAGGGGGTGAAGCAATTATTGTCAGCTCCCCCAGTGTTGTCCCGACCTAAGGAGAACACTCATTTGGTGTTATACCTCGTTGTTTCAGATAGAGCCATCAGTTCCGTCTTGGTTCAGGACGGGGAAGCCGGAGAAAAACCAGTTTACTTCGTTAGCAAGGTGCTGAAGGGGGCGGAAACAAGATATCAGAAGATTGAACGTTTGTCCTTGGCATTGGTGACAACGGCGAGGAGACTAAGACATTATTTCCATGGCCATCCAATTCAGGTAAAAACAAACTATCAGTTGAAACAAATATTCAAGAAGTCGGATCTGGATGGCTAGATGGTGTCTTGGGCGATGGAGCTGTCCGAGTATGATATTGAGTTCACTCCTCGCACCAGTATAAAATCCTAGGTATTAGCAGATTTTGTGGTGGAGTTTAGTGCTCCATTGGATGAAGAAGAAGCTACGAGGTGGATTCTCTCTATTGATGGGTCCTCGAACTTAAAAGGCAGTAGGGCGGGAGTACTCCTAGAAGGACACGGGGACTTGATTTTAGAGTATTCTTCGTGCTTTGGCTTCTAAACCAGCAATAATCAAGCCGAGTATGAGGCCTTAATCGTTGGAGTGAAGCTGGCGTGAGAGGTCAGAGCGACTCATTTACTTGTCCGCACTGACTCACAACTGGTGGCCAGGAAAGTGGATGGGGGACTCTAGACAAAAGATCATATTTTGCTAAAGTATGTACAATATGCATTACAACTTTCCAAAGAGTTTCAAAAAGTGAAATATTATTTATAAATTTTTTTCCCAAAATCAATTTAAAATTCAATTCTTTCAATAAAACTAGTTTGAAACTATAAACTAATTTGAGCTAGTTTAAAACTGAATTGTAACTGATTTAATAGTTTAATCATTTTTTATTAAAGTGGTTTTTAATAACTGCATTTAACCATTAATTTAGTTCAATTCAATTTCGTTCATGAACCACAAACACTCCTAATTAATACTCCCTCTGTCTCATTATTTATCGTAATTGACCATTTCAGACAAAGCAAGAAAGCATAATAAATGGAAGAGAGAGAGAATAGTGACTTTACTAAATTATTCTGATTAATTATTGATGTATTAAAATTAGCATTAATGATAAGTGAGAAAATAATAAATTAAGAGTATTTATTATAGGGTATAATTAGAAGATTAAATATAAAATTGCATTGTTAGTCTAAAATGACAAATATTTTGGGACAATTTTTTTTAAATGTGACATTTATTTTGTGACGGAGGGGGTACTATGTATTTTATTGGTTAATAAAGTATTAAAAGTGTTAATAAATTATAAATAAAATAATTGATTAATGAATAATAATTTTTGTGATTAATACAATTACGAAGTTTGTTAACGACATAATCATATATTTGTATTATAAAAATATCTTTAAAAATAATTAAAAAGATATATTTTTTTAAAAATAATATAATTTTAACAAAAAAATTATTGTTTAGCATATAAATACAGTAAACGTATGCTATTTGGTGTAAGATATGTAGTGAAAATAGCAAACCTCATAACAACTTGAGACCAAATGATGTTTTAGTGTGTTAGTCAACATTTGTAACTTGAAAGCTTATTCTTAGAAGAGTTTGGTGAACATGTTTAATGTTTTCCACAACCCTAAAAAAAAGTCTTACTTATTAAAGTTTCATTTAATTAAACATGGACAGAGCTATCTTTAACTTTGATAGCAAAAAGATTATTAGTCCTTTTCAATAAAACACTCAAACTTTTTGGAAAGATGAGCTGGATTCGATGCATTATTTGCTGGTCACATGGCCATCTTACTAGATACAATCTGTTGTTTTATTGTTAAATTTAAATAATTACAATACTTTCTCACTTCAGATTTCATCATCCAAACGCCTTATATGGTTAGATCCCTAAATTTCGATCTCAATCCAGTTTTAGGTTTAATTTAAAAGCAATGAAATTCAAACCAAGAATTGATTAAAGCGCAAATTAAAAGAATCAATTAAGTTAAATTATCATTGTTACAATACAAAAAATATACCAAATCAATTACAAACCAAATAAAACTTGGTCATGTAATCAAAATGGTATAAATAAATACAAACCATATGAAAATCCCCAACAAATTAAATCAATAGCCTAAAAATGAAAACTGGAACTATTAGTAAAATGAAACAAATTAAAATGATTGATTAACCTCAAATAAATCACAAATTTTATCATCAAATTGGCTTGGAAGATCGACGTAACTTGGTCGAGATTTGACACCAGCAAGAGGAGAAGCAGAAGGAGAAGCAGAAGGAGATGGAGAAGAATAAGTTGAAGCAGACAAAGCCAAATTCCCTTCACTCCATGCTCTTCTTAAAGGATACGTTACTTTGCTGCAACAAATTGGAGATTTATTTACGCATGATTTTTCCTTAGATTTTCTATGAAGCGTACAGCCGCATTTGCGATGGTAAGGACGACGCTCCACGCTGTGGTCGTATCCGGAAATACTACCTTCATAGATTGGCCGGAGAAATCCGTCTGCGGCGCCGGTGGCCATGCCGATCGCCAAATATTGATGTAGCTGACCTTGTGAGAGATCAGAGTATATGTGAGTTGGAGATATATATATATAAAGAATTGAGGTTTGTAATTGACGGTAAAAGACACAGATGTGGGTGTTGAAGAGCTGTGAGATCCGTGTCTTATGGTTCAGTTTCAAGACCGAGTAGCATTAGAGTATTTACAAGTCATCATGCTATTTGGTTGGATTGTAGTTAGGAAATAATGTAAACCTTATTTGAATAATGTACTGATTTTGACTATATTTTATCTTAAACAAAAACAAAATTGACAATTTTCATTAAAATATGGAAATAACAATGCATAAATATCACTTATTCCCCCAATTTTAAACATGCTTAATGTGAAGTCAAGTGTGACACCCCAAATAATTTAATATTTAAAATAATTAGAATTTTTAATTATTAATTTAATTAAGAGTTTAATTATTAATATTTAGAATTATTAGAATTAATTAATTAAATAAATGAAATGAGGAGTTGGGAGTGTGAGGAGTAATGGGGTGTGACGAGTAAAATACTCTACTTATCCTAATTATTATTTTATTTTATTTATTGGAATAATAAAAGGAATAATAAAAAGAAAAGGAAGGAAAAAGAGAAATAGAAGGTTTTCATCAATCGTAACATTGGAGAAGAGAGGAGAAAGAGGAAAAGAGTGAAAGTTGCCGGAATTCGAAGAACCCACAAGGTAAGGGGTGATTTCGATTGATTAACATGCCTTATCGGTTTTAATTGCAATAGGATTGATCGTAGTATGTCAAGAATCTCAATTTAGTAATTCTAGGTTTTCGTAGAATTATCCCAATTTGGTGTCAGAATGTGTAGAATTGAGTAATTAGTGTGTTATAGGATCATTAGGAATGATCAGAGTGTGTTATATTGCATGTTACCGCTGTTGGATTGTGCAATTATATTGTGTTTGAATGTTGGGTTCGTGTGGGATTGATAGGAATTGAATTGGTATGCATAAAACTGTCAAAACTGCATAATTTTGGTTCTGCACGTCGCAGGAACCGGTTCCCATGTGGGAGGAACCGGGTTCCTGGTGCAAAAACCAGAAAAGGAACATTCTGGGTTGCTGTGAACTTTGTGGGAACCGGTTCTCCACGGAAACGGGTTCCATATTACTGAAAAATTCCAAACTTCAAAATTCATAACTTTCAAACCGTAAGTCCGTTTTGGCTTTTGGACGTTGTTTCTTAAATTTAATGCTCTATTTTATGAAATTAAGGGATTTCCTGTAACTTGAAATTATTTTGAAAATGTGTCGAATTCTGATTTAAGTGGTTTGTTATTCAATGCATACTTGGTGTATATGCAGTAGTGTACCTGTGGCATTTGATTGTATCAGGATTTTGTGAATGGAATGCATGTTTATGCTTCTGATTGTGTGCATGATCGTTGAGGACATCATGTTTTGGTTTTGATTTAGTTTATGATAATTGGTGTGTTCATAGATTGATTGAATGTTGCATGCTGGTGTTGTGCATGCATATGCATTCTAGTGAAGTTAATTCCCATTGTGTGGAATTTGACTTGCATTGCCAATAACCGTACCCGGGTGATGATGGGTGGTGAGGCTGGATTCGTGTTTGGGTGATTATGGACGAATCGATGATTACTGTATACCGGTGATGATGGATCAGTGTGTGTGACTTGGTCACGTTTTGGTACCACATGCATTGCGTCTGCATTTGTATTTGCATGGAATTGTAACATGATAGGATGGTTTCCAGTGTTACAATTCTCTTGTTGTTATTGTTGTGCATAATGGATTGTGTGGTTGTAACTGCGTGACGAAATCTGAATTTTGCTAGAATGGGTGGATTAATATGCTTGTGATATTATGTTGTCTGAGGAACTTATAATGCATCTTAATTATGAGAAATCTCACCCTTACTTTAATGATTTCAGATTAAAGTTAGCAGCTCAGGAGTTGGTGAGGATGGCTCTAGAGCTATGTTATTTTGAGTTCGTGTGTCAGTGTCATGCTCTGATAGGTTGTAACACTGGGGAACGTTTAGCTGAGAAATTATTTAGTATTCAATGGTTAATTGAGTTACTTTGGGAATAATTATGAATTGGTTTTATTCCATTTTGGTTTTGTGGTATTTTTCGTTGTGTAAAACATGATATCAACTTGATTGGTTATTTTGATAAGTCCTTCAGTGAAGCATGGCTACTACTGTTTATTGAGGTTTTATTTATTTCCGAATTGTGACATCCCTTGTTTTCCATGTTAACTCTGATTTAATGATTATATACGCGAGGTATTTTAGAAGGGGTGTTACAATATTGGTATCAGAGCATAGTCGGTCGTTGTGACCAGTGTCTTAATGTCATTATCCCTTTGTACGCGACAAGTGTGTACAACACTGTCGGTACTTGTTGCTTTTCTGATTGATTATTGCAGGAGTAGTGTGAAACTAAGTGGGGGAGAAGAGATGCTTCCCGGATATGTTTCGATTGTAAGTCATTGGTACGAGGTACTAATTGAGAACACAGTGCAAGTGTGGTTAGAGTTGTTTGAATCGTTTGGACCGTGAGTCATAGTTAGAAGTGCAAAAAGGCGAGTACGATTCTGAGAATCGAAAGTGTTGGTAATGATGGTTTATACTCCAGTATGATTATCGGATGTCTATTGACAAATTGAGGACTTGATCACCCTTAATCTCTTGTTGATAATAGACGGAATCGTATTGGATGGTATACAATTGTCTTACTATCTAAATGGGGCATAAAGTGATGAATATGAATGAAGTTTGGTAGAAGCTTGTGAACCATATGAGTTGACGAAGAATCTAATAAGGACAATGCATTAAGATGGATGATCAGAGTTGCGCAGCTGTTAAGGATGGTGTTGTGGTGTTTATGTTGTATTCTGCAATACAAGCGAAGGGAAAAGCTAAGAGTGATGAATTGCCAGTGGTGAATGAATTTCCAGAAGTGTTTCCGGAAGATGTCAATGAATTGCCACCCGAGAGGGAAGTGGAATTTACTATAGATTTGATTCCTAGAACTAGTCCGGTGTCGATGGTGCCTTATCGCATGTCGGTATCTGAGTTATCGGAATTAAAGAAGCAGTTGGAAAAGTTACTTGAGAAGAAGTTTATTCATCCTAGTGTTTCGCCGTGGGGTGCTCCGGTGTTGTTGGTTAAGAAGAAAGAAGGGTCAATGAGATCATGTGTTGACTACAGGCAGTTGAACAAAGTTACAATCAAGAATTGGTATCCATTGCCTAGGATTGATGATTTGATGGATCAGTTAGTTGGAGCTTGTGTATTTAGCAAGATTGATCTGAGGTCTGGATATCATCATATTCGTGTGAAGACGGAGGATATTCAGAAGACTGCATTTAGAACGAGGTATGGACATTATGAGTATTCTTTTATGCCGTTTGGAGTTACTAATGCCCCTGGTGTTTTCATGGAGTATATGAACAGAATATTTCATTCGTATCTTGATAAGTTCGTGGTGGTATTTATTGATGATATTTTAATCTATTCAAAGAGTAATGAAGAGCATGCAGAACATCTCAGAGTTGTATTGGAATTGTTGAAAGAAAGAAGCTTTATGCGAAGCTGTCCAAATGTGAATTCTGGTTAAGTGAAGTGAGTTTTCTTGGCCATGTAATTTCCAAGAATGGGATTGTCGTTGATCCTATGAAGGTAGAAGCGGTATCTCAGTGGGAAGCGCCGAAGAATGCTTATGAGATCCGTAGTTTTCTTGGTCTTGCAGGTTATTACAGAAAGTTCATTGAAGGATTTTCCAAATTAGCATTGCCATTGACTAAGTTGACCAGAAAGGGTCAGGTGTTTGTGTGGGATGTTGAATGTGAGAAAGGATTCCAAGAGCTGAAGAAGAGGTTGACTAGTGCTCTGATCTTGATTTTTCCGAATTCGGCGAAGTCTTTTGTTGTGTATTGTGATGCGTCATTGATGGGATTAGGTGGTGTGTTGATGCAAGATAAGAAGGTTGTGGCTTATGCTTCGAGACAATTGAAGGTTCATGAAAGGAATTATCCGACTCATGATTTAGAATTGGCAGCAGTGGTATTTGTTTTGAAATTATGGAGGCACTACTTGTATGGTTCTCGATTTGAGGTATTCAGCGATCACAAGAGTCTGAAATATCTCTTTGATCAGAAAGAGCTCAACATGAGGTAGAGAAGGTGGTTAGAATTTCTGAAGGATTATAATTTCGGTTTGAATTACCATCCTGGTAAGGCAAATGTTGTTGCGGATGCTTTGAGTAAGAAGTCCTTGCATATGTATATGTTAATGGTTCGTGAATTGGATTTAGTTGAGCAATTCAGAGATTTGAGTTTGGTATGTGAGACTACTCCGGATAGTGTGAAATTGGGTATGTTGAAGCTGACTAGTGGTATTCTAGAAGAAATTCGAAATGGACAGAAATCTGATGTGGGTTTAGTTGATAACTTGACATTGATCAACCAGGGTCAAGGAGGTGAGTTCCGAATTGACGAGAATGGCGTTATGATATTTGGTGATAGGGTGTGTGTTCCGGATGTTGCCGAGATTAGAAAGAGTATTTTGGAAGAAGGACATCGTAGTGGGATGAGTATTCATCCTGGTGCTACTAAAATGTATCATGATTTGAAGAAGTTGTTTTGGTGGCCTGGAATGAAAAAGGAAATTGCTGAGTTTGTGTATGCTTGTTTGGTTTGTCAGAAGTCGAAAATCGAACATCAGAAACCGTCAGGATTGATGGAACCGTTGTTTGTTCCGGAATAGAAATGGGATGGCATTTCTATGGATTTTGTGTCTGGTTTGCTGAGGACAGCGAAGAATTGTGATTCTATCTGGGTTATTGTTGATCGGTTGACAAAATCTACTCACTTTATTCCGATAAGAATGGATTATCCGATGGAGGGGTTGGCAGAGTTGTATGTGGAGAAAACCGTAAGTTTGCACGGTATTCCTTCTAGTATTGTGTCGGATAGAGATCCGAGGTTTACGTCTAAGTTTTGGACAGGATTGCAAGAAGCTTTGGGTACCAAGTTGCAATTGAGTTCTGCTTATCATCCGCAGACAGATGGTCAGACGGAGAGAACGATTCAGTCGTTAGAGGATTTGTTAAGACCTTGTGTGTTAGAGAAAGGTGGAGCTTGGGATAGCTAATTACCATTGATTGAGTTTACCTACAACAATAGTTTTCATTCAAGTATTGGTACGGCTCCGTTTGAGGCATTGTATGGTAGGAGGTGTCGGACACTATTGTGTTGGTATGAATCGAGAGAGAGTGTTGTGATTGGACCGGAAATTGTCCAACAGACCTCAGAAAAGATTAAAATGATTCAAGAGAAGATGAGAGCTTCTTAGAGTCGTCAGAAGAGTTATCACGATAAGAGGATGAAAGATCTTGAGTTTAGTGAAGGAGAACATGTGTTTACGCGAGTTACTCCGATGACTGGTATTGGTCGAGCTTTGAAGTCGAAGAAGTTGACTCCACGCTTTATTGGTCCGTTTCAGATTACCAAGAGAGTTGGGAAGGTCGCGTATCAGATTGCCTTAGAGTCGTCACTTGCAAATTTGCATGATGTTTTCCATGTATCTCAGCTGAGGAAGTACATTACTGATCCGTCTCATGAGATTCAGGTAGATGATATACATGTACGAGAGAATTTGACTGTTGAAGCATTGCCTGCGAGAATTGAGGATCGGAAGTTGAAACAATTGCGAGGTAAGGAGATAGCGTTGGTGAAAGTAGCTTGGGGAGGACCAGCAGGTGGAAATGTCACTTGGGAGCTGGAGAGTCAGATGAAGGACTCGTATCCCGAAATTTTCGTCTGAGGTATGTTTTCGAGGACAAAAACTCTTTTTAGTAGGGGAGAGTTGTGACACCCCAAATAATTCAATATTTAAAATAATTAGAATTTTTAATTATTAATTTAATTAAGAGTTTAATTATTAATATTTGGAATTATTAGAATTAATTGATTAAATAAATGAAATGAGGAGTTGGGAGTGTGAGGAGTAATGGGGTGTGACGAGTAAAATACTCTACTTATCCTAATTATTATTTTATTTTATTTGTTGGAATAATAAAAGGAAAAAGAAGGGAAAAGAGAAATAGAAGGTTTTCATCAATCGTAACATTGGAGAAGAGAGGAGAAAGAGGAAAAGAGTGAAAGTTGCCGGAATTCGAAGAACCCACAAGGTAAGGGGTGATTTCGATTGATTAACATGCCTTATCGGTTTTAATTGCAATAGAATTGATCGTAGTATGTCAAGAATCTCAATTTAATACTTCTAGGTTTTCGTAGAATTATCCCAATTTGGTGTCGGAATGTGTAGAATTGAGTAATTAGTGTGTTATAGGATCATTATGAATGATCAGAGTATGTTATATTGCATGTTACCGTTGTTGGATTGTGCAATTATATTGTGTTTGAATGTTGGGTTCGTGTGGGATTGATAGGAATTGAATTGGTATGCATAAAACTGTCAAAACTGCATAATTTTGGTTCTGCAGGTCGCAGGAACCGGTTCCCATGTGGGAGGAACCGGGTTCCTGGTGTAAAAACCAGAAAAGGAACATTCTGGGTTGCTGGGAACCGGTTACTCCTGAGGAGGAACCCGGGTTCCCAGTTCATTTGTTTCAAAGAAAACTGATTTTTCTGCTAGGTACCGGGTTCCTGCCTGGAGGATCCGGGTTCCCCATACATTTTTTTAGGGGGCGTGTTTTTGAACTTTGTGGGAACCGTGTTCTCCCTGGGAGGAACCGGGTTCCACTGTTACTTTTTGAAAAATTCCAAACTTCAAAAATTCATAACTTTAAAACCGTAAGTCAGTTTTGAGCGCCATTTTGGACGTTGTTTCTTAAATTTAATGCTCTATTTTATGAAATGAAGGGATTTCCTGTAACTTGAAATTATTTTGAAAATGTGTCGAATTCCGATTTAAGTGGTTTGTTATTCAATGCATACTTGGTGTATATGCAGTAGTGTACCTGTGGCATTTGATTGTATCAGGATTTTGTGAATAGAAAACATACTTTCCCTCTTCTCCAATGTCTTCCATTAGCAATTGCATAAACCATCTCCAGGTTTCTTTTGTCTCAGTCTCCACCACACCAAATGCCAAAGGATAATATTGGTCATTCGGGTCCCTTGCTACAACAATTAACAAC
Organism: Vicia sativa; assembly: GCA_021764765.1. NCBI lineage: Eukaryota > Viridiplantae > Streptophyta > Magnoliopsida > Fabales > Fabaceae > Vicia > Vicia sativa. The sequence goes on along the minus strand of CM038796.1, from coordinate 2,147,760 downwards.
TGACCTCCATATTGTGTCTTAAGATAACACCCATCTACCCCTATAAATGGTCTACAACCCTTGGTAAAACCTTTCTTGCATCCATCAAAACAGAAGTAAAATCTACCAAATCTTAGTGGTAGTGTTGGATGTGATCTCTCAGTGTTTAGTTTGACAGTGTTCCCAGCACAATGTTTTCTCAACTCAGCTGCATATCTCCATAACATGTTATACTGTTCCTTTGCATCACCTTTAATTATTTCTTCAGCCATAGATTTAGCTCTCCAAGCTTTCCCTTTGGTAATGCCCACTAAATATTTCTGTCTAAGCTCAAACATAATTTCAGACAGTTTAACTTTCCCTTGTGACTTCCTCTTTTCAACCACCAACTTAGAGACCCACTCGGAATTGGCAGACTTGTTATTTAATACCCTTGCACATGTGTGGGTCCCCACCCAAGTCTTTATCTGGTAAGTGAGGCTGCCTCCCACTTTGCTACACAATGCCAAAAAGCCACATTTACTCTTACACTCAACCCTAACCCTACAGCTCTCATTCTTAACAAACCTTATCTCTCTACCATTTAATACTGACCAATCCCTGACAACATCTTTAAATTCAGAAATAGAAGTGAACTCCATACCTAATTTGAATTGAAAGTCTTTGTTAAGCAGCTCTGATCTGAACTTCTCATACTTTGGCTTGGAAGGTTTGTCATCCATGTCACTTTCATCAGCATCTGAACTTTCAAGTTCCTCACTAGCATAATCCACATCTTCACATTTGCTTGTATTCCTCTTTGAACAAGATCCTAAGACACTTTTGGGAACCAAAAGACTGACCTTGTTCCTTTTGCTCCTTTCTTTCATCTTTTTGGGATCCTTGGATGCACAACGCTTGAATCTCACTGATTTCCCATCGATCTCCACCCTATTCCCACTAACTGGAACAACTACCTCCACTTGTTCAAATTGCTCTTCTTCTACGTCAATTACTTGTTCCTCTTCACTGTCATTGAAACATTGCTTTGCATCAACATAATCACCACTACTATCATCTCCACTAGAGGTGCTGAAGTCATCAACATTAGGTAATAGCACCTTGGTCATCATGTCTTCTACACCATGCTCTACCCAAAGATGGTCATCAACCTTACAAGACATACAATGCTTAGCAACTTCTACAACTCATGCATCATCAACAACATTTGTAAAGCCTTCATCCGTTTGCGGAATCTTTCTCCATAACCTAAAACCTTCATAACCCCAATCTTTAACCAGACTAACAGCTTCAAAAAAACTCCATTTATCTTCGTCCTGACCTTCAACAATAGTCTCACTACCTCCTCTATAATACATATGGTCGTCTTGCACAAAATTTCCCCCATGATGAAACACTAAATTAAACACACCCATTGCCTAATTTGATGTTGCGCCCTAATTTGCAAGGATGAAGATGAAACATGGATTTGCAAAATCAAATTGGATTTTAAGATAAATGGAGCTAAGGGCATTTTGGTCATTTTAATGGGACTTATGTGACGTGGAATAACAAAATTTTACAAATTTAACAAAAAAATAAGCCACATCAGCCTTTTTGGTGATGTGACCTCCTAAAGGTAAAAAATGAAACTTTTAAAATTTGTCAAGGTAATTATTGGAACTTTTTTTTTTTGGCAGGGGGATTTTTCAAATACACCCCATATGTCAGGGGTGAAAATAGGTATTAACCCTTGATTCTATGTTTGTAGTAAATTGGTTTAATGATAGAACGGTTTCTTAATTTTGTAAGGATTGGAGAACCGTGATGTGATACTGAGTAGAAAAAATTGTTAAGTCTAAATCATTATCGTATATATATATATATATATATATATATATATATATATATATATATATATATATATATATATATATATATATATATAAGAAACTTAATAAATTGAATTAAATTGTTAAGTCTAAATCAGCTATGTATTTTATTTTATTTTATTTTTGAAGAAGCTTAATGAATTGAATTAAAGCACTTGAAGTGCTGTAGTACAATGAGACATATATCCAAACCATACAAAATGTCATATCAAAATCTTGCAAGATTAGAAAAATATTGAAAATCAAGTATGAGCAAGAAGTCTCACATTGATTAGAAAAAGAAAGATTGAACACTATATAAGTGATAGAACTCACACACCTATCACCTTAAGGTTTTAGGTGGATATGTGGTGTGTCTCTCACAAAAGTGCTTCCCGAAAGTATGATCCCTCCTCGGAATTGTCCCCTCTAACAGTGGTACACTTGAGGGGGAGTGTTGAAAATCAAGTGTGAGGAAGAAGTCTCACATTAGTTTAGAAAAGGAAAGATTGAACATTATATAAGTGATAGAACTCACACACCTATCACCTTAAGGTTTTAGGTGGATATGTGGTGTGTCACTCACAAAGGTGCTTCCCGAAAGTATGTTCCCTCCTCGGAATTGTCCCCTAACAAAAAATACTTTATACCAATCTGAACTTGCTTCAACAGTTACAGGAGAAGAAAAATCAGCATGCACAATTACTACAAACCACCGCTATCGTATTATTAATTTTATCAATAAAAAATTTGAATTGTTTGAGAGTTGTGTATTTTTTATTATCGTTTAAGTAAAACGTGAATGAGTTGTAACCAGTGTTTTAAAAATCAGATCAGACATCAAACCAGTGAATGTACTGAATTACTAATTTATTGATCGAACCTTTGGGTCACTGATCGAACCGCATGACGAAATCGGATTAAACCGAATAACTCGGTTGAATAGACCGGTCTTTATAATAAAATTATATAGATATAAAATTTGTCGAATCAGATGACTCAATCTCTACAAAATATAACTAGGACTTAAATTTTTGAAAAATATCATATCATAAATAAATTCACAATTTCATAATTTAAATCTAAGTTTTAAACATTTTGAAAATATCATATCATAAATAAATTTACAATTTGATAATTTAAATTTAAAAATATAGATATCATATATGATAAAATAGTATAAAATTATAAAGTCTAATTGCAACATAATACAATTAAATAATTTATAACAAAATAACCATATTGTCTATTAAAAATTTAGTTTCAAAGAGTAAAGATTGTTTCAATATTGAGATATTCTTTTTCAATATCAAAACTATTTACAACAAAATCAACCGCATCTACAACATTTTCTCTATCAATAATATATTTTATTAATTTAATTTTTTATTTTTTATTTTTTATTTAAATATAATATTTTAATAAAATAATCAAGATGAATAAAAAAAATTAAACTCTAAACTTTTTAAAAAATTAAAAAAAAATTGTCTATTATAATAAAAATTTAAAAAAAACTAAAAAAACAATTGAACCACCGGTTTTAAAAAACTACCGATTTTTTCAATTTTTTCAGTTTTCATCGATTCGGATCAGTTCAACGACATATCTCAGTCCGGCCGGCCGATTCGGATCAGTTCAACGACATATCTCAGTCCGGCCGGCCGATCCGGCTTTTAAAACACCGGTCGTGACATTTTAGGGAACACTTGCTAGTGTAAGAAACTCAATGTGAGTTTTCATTAAGTTTCACTATTAGAGATGCTATTTAGTCCAAATATAACTTTTATACAATTTAATGTTCAATTCATACTTAATAAAAATAATTTTACTAAATAAATTAATTCAAAATCAATTTTTGACACTACAAAACAAAAGAAACACTGCCCATTATTACATTTTGTCCAATATTTAACTTCACTGTCTTTCAGGTTTCAAGTCATTCATGTTGTTCACTTTGCATTATTATATATTGTCCCAATATTCAGCCTTTCAGTGCACTTTTCTTTGAAAGAATTTGAGTATGATTTTACATGCAATAGTTAAATGAAATTCTCTTGGATATATACAACGATATAAATTATGGGAGAGAAGGTGTGAGAGAAGGCTTTGCAACCTCTAGTGCTCCACAGTCACTAATATAAATGGTGGTAAGCGGCCTGTTCCATATGGCGCGTGCATTCTGAGCCCTTTCGTCTCCGAAAAATTCTGCCAAGTCATTAAATTGGCGAATTCGTTCACCTGGTTGGTAAGTCTGAGTGGAAGCTATGGCTGTGATGACATCCAACCCTGAAATTAGATTCAACCAGAATAGTGAACAGAGTTCAAACAGACAAAATATAATCTGCAAAAAGATCAAATACTCTAAATACATGAACACTCTCTTGTATCGTCCAATCAACAGGTTGATACACAATATGGCTGAATAGTGAACAGAGATCAAACATCAAAACTATTTGAATTTGGAGGTCTAATAGGGGAGAGTACAATGCTTATGCAAAAAAACAGAAGCACCAACGTTTCACCAGGTTTAGTTACTAAGATTAGAGTTTACACAGCAAAGCATCTTAATACTCTTGACAATGTGACAACGCCACTCATTCTGAAAATAAATGCAAGATCTCAAACTTAAATGTGAATACCAATATTCTTTTTTGTTAATTTTCTGTCTCATACAAAGGTAAGTTTCCGCACCGAGAAAGATGCAGAACCAGGTTTCAATAAAAGGTAGCCAAACAAAAGTTTGATTGGGACGTTTTTGACATCAATAGGGCCACAACTTAGAGTGCATCAACAACACTAAACTATCATTCTCAACGGCATTATTTAATGGCGGCACCATGACAAAATGACGTGGCAGGTTTTTAGACAACTGCCATAGGTCGCAATGACAGATTTTTGGCCTTCCACAACCGACACACTAATTTTCAATCATATCATTATCAAGGATCACGACACCAATGAAATTTAAAACAATGTGCATAACTAATTTTTGCGTGCCCTAATAGTAATTATGGTGCCTCCGGAAATTAATAACATGAACATTTTGACCACAATAATCATTACATAAATGTATGTGATAGGTTTGTTATTGTTAGTTAAAAAGTTGTTACTTGTTGGTTGATGAGTTTGATAGTTAATGGGTAGTTAGTGGTCTATTGGGAGGGAATTGAGCCAAATAAGGCAGCTGCCTATAAATAGAAAGGAGGATTAGGGAGGGTAGCATTTTTCCGTTAGAGCTAGGCATGGCAATGGGGCGGGTCTCCTCCAAACCCAAACTCAAATCCTCAAATAATCCCCGTTCCTTGCTCCTAGCACTGCATCGGTAAAAAGGAATTAGGAAAACAACCCAGTGGGTAGGAGTAAAAGAGAATGGGGTGAATGGGTATTTAACCTTACATATGTGGGATACAAGTGAGAGCAATCAAAATGGCAGTAAGCTGGATGCTTCCAGTAGCCCTTACTATTCAAAATTGTGGAATACATGTGACAATAAACTCAAGGGGTACATGCCTGCATGAGGGTGTCACTACTTCTATTTAATTGAATGTGTTGATGTTGAAGGGAAAAGGAAAGTTGATGTAAGCTATCAATCATGCTGACTTGGTAGATAAAGATTGGAGGTATTTTAAAAGCAGGACGAGAAATACTACTGGCTTGGAGCTTGCACTGCTCTTGCTGACCTTACTACGAGAGCTGAAAAATGATGGAAATAAGACAACAATCTGACTGCTTAGATGTATATTTTGTTCAACTGTTAAAAAGGTTCAAGATGTTGCCAAGCTTAGGATTCAACATGTTTGGTTCCTTATTCTATTATCAACGGGATCCAGGTAGAAATTCTACGGTAGCTACTGGTTTATAAAGTATAAGAAATATTGAAGTCTACACTTTTGGGTGTTAAATAATCTTTCACATTGTGGACAAGATGAATGTTTGAGGGGGAGTATTTTTAGGTATGTTATTGGTAGTTAATAAGTTGTTACTTGTTCATTAAGCAGTTGGTTAGTTAGCTAATTAATTAATAGGTAGTTAGTGGACTAAAATAAGGGGACTAAAATTCCGAATTTTAAAACGGAGGGACCAAAATCCAAAAAAATTGATAATAGGGGGACCAAAATTGCAACAAAGCCTAATTGTTTTTAACATATTCAAAATGCATAATTCCTAATTAATAGCTTCTTGTGTTGAAAACACACAAACCGTATTCTTCTAGCTAATCATGGATAACGTTGTGGTATGACAAGTTTTTATAAGAAGAGTTTGTAGTATCAAGTTAGACTCAAATTGATTACAAGATTTGTTGGGTCACCCGCTATCAAGCTATCAGCTAACACCATGCACAGTTCTGGACAAGATATAGCCTAAAAATGTTATGAATTGGAGACAATTATCATATTATAATTCCAATTTACAAGCATTGACAACAACCTCTAGAATGGCAAAAGAAAGAGTGAAAAATAGTGAGTTACCTTCAAGCACAGTTCCAAAGACAACATTCTTGTTATCAAGCTGAGGACAAGGTCCAGGTCCAGTGGTGATTAAGAATTCAACGTTCCTGTATTCAGGGTCAAGCTTAAACTCATCTTCGTCATCATTTTCGGAGAGTGGCAGGGAAACAACCCCGGGCCGGGAATGTGTTAGTGAAAATGCTTTGGGGTCGACCGTTTCAGTGTTGCGGGGGAGGTGGTTAGGAGGGCGGACATCGCCTCTTTCAGGACGACCCTGATGTCCGGCAAGAAAGTACTGACCAGGAAAAACCTTGTGGATGATAGTGTTTTTGTAGGAAGAGGAATCAGGGTTAGAAGTGGAAGCGGAAATGCAGAGGGATTTGAAATTGGAGACTGTGCGGGGAACGAGGTTACCGTAGAGGCCAATGATGACGCGGCCGAGGGAGGTGGAATCTGAGCATAGAGTGGAAATGGTGTCTCCTAGGGTTCGATTCGGGAGGTAGTAGTTGGGGCAGAGGCTGAAGTCCATGAAGACGCGGTCGGTGATGGTGGGGTTTGGTGGTTGTGTTGGTGAGGCGGAAGAGGAGAGGGTGGGGAAGGAGAGAGTGGCGGTGGAGGTGAGGAGGAGGGAGCGGCGGGTGAGGTTGGATTTGGGAATTGGGTGGTGGAGAGAGGGAAGAGGTGGGGGTGGTTGGGTTAAGGAGGAGGCCATTGTGGTGGTGGAGGAGTAGTGAGGTTGTTCATTATGCAGAGGACAAATTTGGAGGAGCTAATCGATGTGGGGTCTACCTTAGATTTGATATATCTCGTGAAAACTTGCCAACAAGGCCTTATTTTCCAGTAAACTCCAAAATTAGTCATTATAGTTTTTATTTTTTATTTTTTGGGTTACAAGTGAAAAAGTAAAAGAAAAAAATTAGTCATTATAGTATTATTATTTTTTCGGTAGGAAAATTATGATTCTTATAGGTTTTATAATAGATCGATACGTAATATTATTATTAGTTTTATGTTTTGTAAGATAATCAAACAAATATTCTATTTCTAAGAAAATGAATATTTGAATTCGTTATTCTTTAGTGAGAATTTTTTTAATATTGTAAAGAATCGTGATATAGTGGTGTTAAATATTAATCAGATAGCATAGTTGAAATCAGAACAACACATCAGATATTTGATAGCAAGTTCACAAGCCATACACAAACATGTTGTGTGAAGGTCTTGCAATATGTTATATGACAGGTGAAGCCTATGAAGATTAATGGTGAAATTGAAAAGCCAATGGAATATCACTGATGATTTCAGCATATTGAATGAGATATCAAGGAAGACGAGAGAAGATAGCATTTTTGTATTGGATGCATACGATAAAAGAAGGGTTTTATATCAAAGACTGCAATTTTGCACATAAAGCTTTTGATTTTTGGAGCTAAAGTTGAAAATAAAATTATCTTGATGTATCTAGTGTCAACTTATTGTGAGAGAGGTCAAGGATGAAGAGGGAATCAAAGTTCAAACTCAAAGATGGCAAAACATAATTGTTATTTGAAAGACAAAGAATCTTTAAATTTGAGCTGAAGTTGAATAGCCACTTAAAGGTTGAGGATGTTAGCATATTAGAAGAGAGAAATTTTCTAATGAATTGGGAGAAAGTATTCCCCAAAACATACCCTAAAAATGAACGAATTATTATTTATACAAAATTAAAAACAACAAACCCCTCTAAGCGGACAGCCACAAAAAATACACATAAAACCGTCTGCAAATCTATTTCTCTCGTTTTGTTACCAAAAGCAAACAATTACCTAGTGTTAATACACTTTGTCTCAATTCAGAGCGCAAATTTTTGAGTTCACTTTTGTATTTAATCACCTTTTATCTTGTCGCTCGAAAGGCCGGTGCCAATCTCGCTCCAGGTTTAAAAAAGATTGAATAGGGACAACTGTTGTACCCCAAAATTTACCCACTTCATTTCGACGCCATTTGGTTTATATTTTATCATCATATGCATACATTTGCATTCAATAAAATACCATGAGGTTCAAGAATTCAGTGGTAGCGCAATATTAGGGTTTTCAGTTGGTTTGAGGCGTACATATTTAATAAGCCTGATTTTTGTGATTCTTCTAGTTATTTTCTGCAAGCAGCGATGTATGGAATTTGGGTTGTGATTCATGGTTGTCAGAAATTTCATATCATCAAGCTAACAAAGGCTACTTCTCTAGGGTTTTGAATCAGAGCTCAATTCTCTATATTTCTCAAAAGATCAGAGTTAATTTTTTGCGATATTTGGTTGCCCAGATTTTTCTTCATCAAGCTACAAAGATTTTTTTTTCCTCACCAAAAGTAAGTCGCAAGGTTATTCTCTTATGCTCTAAGTATTATTCATCTTCCAGGATTCAAGGCATTTTTGTTTTTTGTTTATCATTAAAGTCACGTTTACTTAGGGATATGAGAAAGGAAATTAACAGTTCTTGAGAAGTGAAGAATAGATTTGGATACACTAATATTTTGAAATCCAATTGGTTTAAATTATTAAGATTTTAAGGTTCATCAAATCATGTATCTAAAAATGTAAGATTTATTCCAAGAATAAAGGGAACTTGGAAGTATAAAATTCAATTTGAGAATATCTGGGATACATTTCATAAATGATTTGGTGGATATTTAGCAGCATATCATTCAGAAATTTTCTTTATCCTTTGATCAATTTGCAACAGGAAATAACACAAGTATTTCATTGCCATATCACTTGAAAAATTTTGTCTTGAGTTTGGATGTATACAATTACTTTCATGGAGATATAATTCAGCGCACAAACCAACAGGTTCATTTGGGAAGCATGTATCCAACATTTTGAATTATTGCCATTCTTTTCCTTGACCATTCAGAAAATAATGAGAAGCACAAGGTGCTAACAACCAAAGCTCTCTATAGGATCATTGGAAATTGTTAAACTGTTGTGGATAATCTTATGGACAAAAGCTTATGAAACTTATTTAAATTCTAGAAATGAGATTGGCATAAATTTAAAAGAAACTTCATTATAATGTCCAAATTCCACCATAAAGGCCAAAGACTACACCATGACCATTACGAGATCTTTCGAGCATATAACTATCACAAAATTACATCATTCAATTTCAAGTCACTATAATTCAAACATTGCAAGTTCAACTTTACATCAAGAACTACAAAAGAAATGCATGAAATCTAATAATTCTTGACCGTACCTGATCAGAAGGATCGTCGATGGGCCACGAACTGCGGTTGGAGAAGGATGAGGGGTACCTGCAAGATACTCCGATGCTAAAGTGAGGGCGCGAGAGGAGAATGCAAGTAGAGAAGCGAGTGAATGAATAAATACCTGACCCTCTCAAATGAGAGGGTATTTATAACCTCCAGCGTTGGGCCAAGGTCCAGTTAGTGGGTTGGCTTTGCGAAGCACACTAAGGGACTGTCAGGGCTTACGTGAGTATGAATTCCAGTACGTGGCCTCCTCCCTGGTCTGCAACTCTGAGATATAAGGGGCAGTTGACCCTTTATTCTCAGAGGGAATCGTGATCGTTAAGTAATCGTTGGCCACGTGGTCCTAATACGCATATGGGGGAAGTCCACAACGATCATGGGCAGATGGGCCTCCGGGTCCTTAATGCCCTCTGGATTGGGCCTTACGAGTTATGGGCCAGATTCTGGTCCAGTCCAGAACAGGATTCCCCCAAGTTATCGTTCTCGAAGGAAGCGATGACTTTGAGCCAATTTGCCCTATCATCGAGGATACTGCCCATGAGGATTCTGGGCGTCAGAGAAAAAGTTTGCCCCTAGCGGCCACGTGGTCGAGTCATGCCGTCGAGAAGGTCGACACATGGCACAAGCTTGTCTTGGCCTTTGTGGGGTTTCTTTTATGCTAGGTTTAACATCGAGGAACTGGCGGTAGGTGAAGTGTCACGACGTGTTGGCTCGTACACACGTCAGCCTATGGATGACAGGTTCCACGTGTCGTCGCTCATACTACGTATCCCATTTAGGGAAGTGTAAGAGGCTCAATAGGGCATGACTCTTCGTATTCTTAGAAAAGTGACTATAAAAGGAAATTAGGGTTTCATTTGACCTATTCTCCATCTATTCCTTCTGTTTGAATTTTAAAATTATCTGAACGAGGCTCCAAGAATCTCCAAGGTTTCTTCAAAGATCTCCAACAAACTTCATCCTTCAAGTAAGTGCTCCTCAATTTCTTCATAAATTCTGGGGTTTTAGGAAGAACATTCATGGGATCCTTGAGTTTCTGATGGATGTTCATGATCTTGGGATGACTGTCCCGGGGATATGCATGAAAATCACGGGGACCGTCATGAATCTCTCGAGGAAAGTCATGAACATCTCGGGGAATAGCGTGGATTTCTTGGGGAGACGCATGAATTTCTCGGGGATTGGACTGAATTTATCGGGGGGATTCATGAACGTCTCGGGGACCTGCATGGATTCCACGGGCATGTGCTTGAGTATTTCGGGGAAGTCGTGATTACAACGGGGATTAATAGATTCCCCGGGGGAACGGGATTTATGTCCCTTTAGATGGGTGTCTCTTTAGGGAGGTTGATCGACTTCATGGGCTGAAGGGTTGAGTCACGGGCAATCCCGCGTGGCGTTGTTGCGCCGAGCATCTCACCCTTTCACTTGAATTGCGGTGGAAGGGTGGATTTGATGATGTCGAATTCACTATTTTTTCACTGCTTTTCAAGTATCATGGCTCAACCAATCGAGGAGACATATGGAGAAGGTCGGAGCAACCGTTGGCGTGTTTGGTGTTCCGTGAATTTGTCGTGGATTGCGCTCGAATCGAGGGATTACAAGTCCGAATTTTTCGTTGATGCTTCCTCGGCCTTGAACGTGATCGAGGTTCTGGACAAGGGAATGGATCTTTCATGGGCGATCCAAATCCCCAGTGAATCTAGAAGGATATGCCCCGCTTATGCGAAGGCGCGTTTTCCCGTGTATGATTTTTCCTTTCGAGAGGCGGGGATAGACATGCCCTTCACAGGTTTCCAGACTGGGGTCTTCACATGGTTAGATTTGTCCCCCTCTCAGCTCCATCCGAACGCCCTGGATTTTATGCGGTTTTTTGAACTGGTTTGTCAATACCTCGACATCGATGCCACACTGCCCCTCTTCTTCATGATCTTCGACCTTCAACGACAAACGGTCGATGGTCTCCAAGCCTGGGTGTCGCTCAAATAGTCCAGGAAGCTGTTTCGGCCTTATTTCGAGTCTGTCCGGGATTTTAAGGGTTGTTTCTATGTCTTGAAGCCCCTCACCAAGGAGGTCGAGGACACCCTCTATACCAGGTCCTTGGAAGTTGATGAAAAGGGAAATGAGGAAGAGAAGTTAACCGCACGGTTCCCATTGGAGTGGGGGAAGAAGCATTATAACCGGGGAGCAGATTTTTACTCTGTGAGAGTCGAGCAATTGGATGCACAGGACCATCTTTCTTATGAAAAGCTGGCTAACTATGTCAGAAGTTTTACCCCGACCATCTGCGTGGATCAGGAGGGTAATGTGCTCCTGGATAATCGTGGTGAGATTGAGATATTTAGCTGGTTTATAAACACTAAAACCCTTCTAGACTGCCCATCGAACAAGGAGGTGATGATACTTCTAGGTAACTTCCCCGCAGAACCTCGGCGGGTCTTATCTTACTGATTATGCTATGTCTAATTCTGCTTTTTGATTTTGCAGCGAGGATGACGTCTCTTGAGGAACATATACTAAAACTCAAGCCAAAGGCTGCCCGAGGTCCCGTTAGAGATCGTATTTCTGGACTACGCGAGCAAGCAAGGAAAAGTAGCCAGGCGGGTGGATCCACTCCTTCCCCTCAAATAGACCCTAGGTATTCTACTGAATATCCCTTGAAGAGGAAATGGGGGGATTATCTCGAACAGGGGGCTTCGGGGAAGTCGCCGGAGGCTGCGGGTACTTTCAAGTTGCCCTCCTATTATAGCAACTGACACATCTTCGATGATATGAACTCTCTAGGCGTGCAGGAGGCTGAAAGGGAGGTCATCCTCTTGATGGACAAAAAGACTCGTAAGCAAGACCTCAACAAGGATGTGGCCGCTGTAATGAGGGTGCTTGAGACGGTGTTGACGCTTAATGATGAGGTTGCCTCCTCAAAATCCACTCTAGACCAGGCTCGTACCAAGATGTACGAGTTGGAGACCCAAAATAGTTAGTATTACAATGAAATCATGAGGCTTCAAGGACAACACGAGAGTCATGTCCAACTGGCTAAGGAGCTAAATGAGATGAGGCCGAGGGTGGATACTTTAACCACGGAGAACAAGCAGTTGGAATCTCGCATGAAGGAGCTTAAGGATCTAGTGGCCCCAGCTGAGGAGGAGTCTGCCGAAGAGTAGGGTTTCTCTTCGAGGAGGGAACTGATCGGCAGGATTTGAGTGCTCGAAGATGATATGGTGGAGGCCCTTACCTTTGGGTTTGACCAAGCCTTCCACCAGATGAAGGTAGTCAACGATGGGGTTGAGCTAGTGATCGAGGGGATTGGCCCCTTTCACAGAGTGGTCGATGGGAAGATCAAGCCTCCGCCCGGCGCCTAGAAGGTTGTCTTTTTGTAGTTTTGCTGGACCTGTGCGTCCTTTTTTTGTCTGGTCTGCGTGCCATTTCATTTGATTTGTTAGAACTTATGGGCAAGGCCCGTACTTGCATATTTGGTTTGGGCCTGCAAGCCTCTGTTATGTAATCGATATTTTGTCGGCCTAGATGGTCAATAACTTTTTATGTTATTTTCTTAGCTATTTTATTTTCTCCACCTTGCAATTGTTTTCAGCATTGTAACACGGTGGGAGAACTGACTTATTTGTTTTGCGTTTTATCGCAAATGTTGCGGATAGCAAGAGTCTCCACCGACTTTTCTTTTATCCAATAAAGGAAAGGTGAAAAGAACAGGAAAGACCTTTGTTAGATTATTAGTACGGGAGGTAATTATGAAAAGGGAAGGTATTGGCACCCTTTCCATCCGCAGTTATCTACGGGCTCTTAATTGCTTAGCTCACTTTTTGAAAACTTACTTTTTGTGTGTGTGTGATTTGAAAAGTATTTTGAAAAGTATTTTGCTTTGACTTTGTAATGATTATTATATCAGTCCTCAAGAATGTATACGAAGTGTTTGGAAATGTTGTTTGAAAAATATAACTTTGTAATGATTTTTGTTGGAATGTATACGAAGTGTTTGTTTGAAAATATCTTTAAAAAAGTGTGAGGTGTGAAAAGCTTTTTTGATTGGATTGGAGCAAGCAATTAAAAGTCTTATTACCTACTCAGAAAGGATCATTCTTGTTATTTTCCTTCTCCTTTAGGATAACGTTATCCATACCATTAGTTGGTAGGTAACTCTATCCGTTGGATGTGAAGGGACAAGCGTAGGGTCATCGTATGGTCATTGAAGGCAACATGTAAGGATAACTTAGGATTTCGAAGGGACAATCATCACTTATTCGTAGGCAACAACTGAGGGACGAGATCATATATTCGTAGGCAACATCGAGGGTCATCGAGGGACTATGATCTTTGTGATGATTTGTTAATCGAGGGACTTTTGCTAATGGTACCCCTACGTTCGAGGGACATGACCATGTTTTTCCGAAGGCAACAAGAGAGGATACCCTAAGGGGGTGCAAGTGTGAAATAATGATTCAATTCAGATATGTTATCTTTGAATTAGGTGATCTATGATTGATTTTAATTCTTTCCATACAATCCAATTAGCATACATCTAAACAATTTATAAGAGAGTGCGGAAAGTAAAAGTGCGGAAAATAAACCCTACGCTATTACAAGGCTTTGGGCATATACATAGGAGATGCAGAAAGTAAATGCGAAAAATAAACCCTATGCTATTACAAGGCTTAGGGGCAGATATATAGGAGGTGCAGAAAGTAAATGCGGAAAATAAACCCTAATTACTATTTCGTCCTGTGAGTAGTTACAATAATGGTAAAAGAAACGCGCGCGGGAAATTATACATCCAGGAAGCAGTTACAATAATATGCGCGAAATGAAATTAATCGGGAAAAAGAAATAAAGTCGGGAGAAGCTTGAAAAAGAATCTGTGAAAAAGATTGAGGTTAATTAAGTCCTAATTAAGTTAACCTAATTACTATGTGAAAATCGGATTAATCGAAAACCCTAATTCTAATTGTTTTTAATTAATAAAAGAAATTTAATTTAAATTAAATTAATTAAACTAATTAAATTAATTAAGAAAATAAAATAAAAAAAGAAAATAATTATGTGCTAATCCTATTTTACTAAATTAATTAACCTAATTAACTAATTAAATTAACCTAATTAATTAATTAAATTATTAATTAAAAAATAAAATAGAAAATATGTTAGAAAATTGAAAAATAGAGTTAGAACTGGAAAAAGAAAGGAAAAGGGGGTCACTGAGATTCGAACTCAGGACCCCTGGGTTATCACACAAACGCCTTGCCATTTTGAGCTATTGGATGTTGTTGTCTTTGAATTAGAGCCATCAGATTATATATGTTCCTCGCGTTTCATTTTGGTTTCCAACGTAAGTCAAACCGTGGGACCCAGTATCATTATCCTAGCCAATCAGACGACAGAATGATGCCACGTATGGAGCCAAAAGGTCAACGCCAGAAACCTCCACAAGAGCTAGGGCTCCGGTCATCTTCTCCAGCTAGCACAAAACCTAAAACCTGCAAAACACATCAATTAACGAAAAACAAAAGTCCAGATCGATTATATTGGTCCTTGCGAACACGGTTGTGGTGTTCTTTCGTCCTGAAACTGCCTATAAATTGTGATTCGAAGCTTTTCCATTTTAAAGCCCTAACAATGGCAAATCATGTTTCGACCATTAAAACTTCACTACGATTGTTCTAACCTGCTCTAATGAACCTCGGGAAACGATTAGCAATGTTAGTTCTGGCAAAAATTCGATAATAATCAAAATACAAATTTCAGAAAATATGATACAATCGGAGTTTATGAAGCATGCGATTCAGGGAGTTTTGGCCGTGGATTTTGATTCATACTTACTCTATGTTACCTCAGGAGCACGAATCAATGCTTGGAATTGCTTGGAACTGGCTAGAATTTGAAACTCGATGGTGCAAGTTTGCTTGATATTTTTGAACCAAAACCCTAGCTCTATGGCTGCCAAAATTTGTGTCTTTGATGTCTGAATGTGTTGTGTATTTATAGGGCAAGAGAATTAGGTTAAACTTGAGAGAAAATATATTGCATTCAATTTGCAAGATATTTGATTTCCATTCTTTCCAATTTGCATGAAAAAGCTTCCAAATTTGTTTCAATCACATGCCATGCATTTTTTCCAGCTTGCTTGGACTATCTTGGACCTCAAGAAACACAAATAGCAAGGCCAACACGCCATGTACCTTATCTTACATTTTATTTTATTTAAAATTGAACTTAAATGATTTAATTTAAAAATAAATTAAATAAATGAAATTAGGGCGTGTAATTGGACTTAGAGGCCATGGACCATGTTTGAAACAAGTTTAAACCATAAAAACTTAGGCCCATTTGGAAGAAATTCAAAATTGACCAATGTTTTCTTCATGCACTTCTCCAAAATTTCCAAACTTTCACAAACCATATTTTCCTTAATTTTTATCATTTGAGAGTGTTCTTGGACTCTTTAGAAAGCTTAAGATGTCCTCTAAATGATCCTTTTAGTTTCATATTAATTTAAGCTTCCATGCTCATGTAGACTTCTTTGGAAAAAGTTGACTTTTTGTTGACTTTTAGAAGGACCTATAATGTCTTGACCTATAACTCTCAAATGAAGCATTTTTGGGAAAATCTTGTGAGACATAAAGTTGTATAGATTGAATTTCCTTCAAAATGAGATATAATTTTTTTTTATGAAGTATGTGAAAGTTATGCCTAGTCAAAGTTTTGTTGACTTTTGATTAAAAAAAACCCTAATTTAGAAACTTTGACTTTTGATCAATTCTTTGACTTTCTTGATGAATCATGATCAACCCTTGATCAAATGATGAATGTGACTTCAAAATCTTGATGTTGACCAAAAATGATAAAGTTTGACTATATTTTGAGAACAATTGACTTTTTGTCCAATACAATTGATTTTCAACTATCTAAGCAATTGACTGAGCAAACTTGAGTTGTGAGGCTTGAAACTTGACATGGTGATACCTTGATACATAGGAGGAGACATGATGCTCATTTGAGGAAATAGAAACCATCTTTGACTTGAGAGAATCAAAACCCTAGTTGTGGGTTGATTGCTTTGGAGAGGGTCCATTTGGCCAACCCTTGAGGAGCACTTGAGTATGGAGATGTGTATTGACTTGAAAAAATAGGGGGGCAAATTTTGGGGTATAACAGTTTCCCATGTTCAATATTCTTGTACCTGAGGGGTTGGTATCTTTGCCTTTCGTGACCTGAAGGTAGAAGATGATTAAACACTCGAGTGCCCTTGAAATTTGCACTCTCTGGTGTATGGAAGGAGACCGTCAACTGACGACGTACGGGAATGGGCTTATAGATGCCATTTGGAGAAGTTGATGCTAGGGAGTGAGTCGTACTTTAGACTCCATGCTCGTCTTTGAATGAAGTTATTAGTATGCATTGGTTTTTTAACCAGATATACAGCAATCTGCAGATGGAGAGTTAACAATGTTTAATTGGAGATGGGCTTGAAGATGCCATCCGGAGTAGTTGATGATAAGAGAGAGTTAGAATAAACCTTCGTCTTGGTTTTATCCGAGATAAGCATTCGTCAGGATGTAGATAGTTTTCCTCTCTTATTTTGGGTTTTACACCCGTATGGTTTCGGGACTTCATACCGTTTGATTATGTAGACTAGTCACCCCATCTTGTTTCTGGAGTTGATCTACAAGTTGCTTTGTTTGGCATATCCGTCTGGTCTCGGTTCTTCATACCGTTATGGTCGTACATATAGTTTTCTCGTCTTTTTTCAGGCATTAATCTTTGACTGTCTGTTTGGAAATTTGTGAATCATTTTCGTCTATTTGAGAATTTATCCTAAAAGAATGAGGTTATTTTTATGCACATTATGATGCATGCGACTATGTAATGATGCTATTGAATTATGTATGCACATGCTATGATTTTTATGAATGATGTATGAATGTAGATGTTATGGTATTTCAAAACATATCCATCTTGAAGAAGATGGGAATATTCTGTTGGAGATCTTCGACTTTTCTTGGGGATGTATTTGTTGGAGACGCTGACTGGGGAACAAGAGATGTGGATTTCTTTGATGCACTATCTGACCAAGTTTCAGGTCTGGATATTAATGTTGCTGGAATATGATAATCCTTGAGTGATACTCACCTTGGGATAAGTATCTTGTGTATTGTTTTGAAGAAATAACCCTTATTGGGAAATGATGTGATTTTGAATAACCTATTAATGCTCAGAGACTAACATAATGAGTTAATTGATGATTTGTTACTGCTCGTGGACCAACGTAACAAAGTTGACATTCACTACGTGGGGACTGATGTGACAATGTAGATGATCACTGCTCGGGGACTAACGTGATGGGTTGAGACGATCACTGCTCGGGGACTAACATGATGATGTTTGAGACGATCACTTCCTGGGGACTAACATAGTGAGTTGATAGGATCATTGATCGAGGACTAACATGATGAGTTGATATGATCACTGCTCGGGGACTAACGTGATGATATTGAGAAGATCACTGCTTAGGGACTAACGTGATGAGTTGAGACGATCACTACTCAGGGACTAATATGGTGAGTTGATAGGATCATTGCTCGGGGACTAACGTGATGAGGTTGAGACGATCATTGCTTGGGGATTAACATGATGAGTTAAGACGATCACTGCTCAAGGACTGGCGTGATGATGCTGAGATGATCACTGCTCAGGGACTAACATGATGAGTTGGAAATTGCCTTACTACTGTCTGTAACAAGAAAGAAATGTGGTCGTTGTTGTATGGACATGATCTTGCCGAGGATATGATAATGTAGTGATCTTTTTGGGAAATCCACCTCTGTGATGACTATGTGAGGATTGTACAGATTATTCCGTGGGAATATTTCTGTGAAACAGACTCTGCGGGGGATGCGTTGGTGACTTGGTTTGTCATCTCAATTCCTAGAGCTTATAATAATCATTGTTTCTGTTCGCTTTTCATGTATTTGTGAACAAATATTTATTGTCAGATACATATAATTATTCAAAGCAATCATTGGACTTATGCAAATAAAACAGTTAAAAGTAAAAAGTTTGAAACTGGAAAAGAGGAATTAATTTTGAAAAGTAGGCCTATAGACAGGCAATTTATGTACAAAAAGAGACAAATATCCTAGTAAGAAGAAATTGTAAAAAATATTTGGAAAATAGTAAAAGCTATGTGGGAATAATCCCAACGAGTTTCAATTCTGTTATTGCTCATATATTTTCGACTATCTCATCTCCTTGCTGACGGAATAAGGTGATTGGATTGATCTGCGCAATTTGAACTTGAAGTTGATAGTAGTGTAGTCTGTAAGTAGATGATCTTGACGAGACATAGTCATACGCTTTTAATCCCTAACTTTTGCCTAGACCGCCCTTTCGGGTTTTCAGTCTATCGGAATACCCCTTTTTTGCCCAAGCCGTCTTTGTAGGTTTTCGACTTGCTGGGTGTATATTTTTTTTATATGGTCCCTAAGTTTTTCCTGAACCTTTTTGGTTCGCCAGGACGCCCTTATTTTTGTCTAGGCTATTCGACCTAGCGGGTCTCGTTTATGCATAGTATTTTTTGACTATGTTCGCATTCACAGGGTGCAAGAGGTCTTCTTCATCCATAGTCTCAGTATCATGGCTCCGCCGGAAAATATCTTCTTGACTACAAATGGTCCCTCATAGGTGGGAGTCAATTTTCCCCTAGGATCATCTTGTGGTAGGATGATGTGCTTGACTACTAGATCGCCAATTTGGTACACTCGGTGCTTGACTTTCTTATTGAAGGCTTTGATCATGCGTTTTTGATATATCTGTCCATGACAGATAGCTACGAGTCGTTTCTCATCGATCAAGTTTATCTGGTCAAGTCGAGTCTAGACCCATTCGTCTTCGTCTAACTCTACATCCTTCAATACTCTAAGTGAGGGTATCTGAACCTCGATGGGTAGAACTGCTTCCATACCATATACGAGATAGAATAGGGTTGCCCCTATGGATGTTCATACTGAAGTGCGATAATTATGGAGAGCAAATGGAAACATCTCATGCCAATCCTTATATGTCACTATCATCTTTTGTATAATCTTCTTAAGAATCTTGTTGGTGGCTTCCATTGCGCCATTCATCTTTGGCCGATATGGAGAATAGTTGTGATGCTTAATCTTGAACTACATGCAGAGTTCAATGATCATTTTGTTATTAAGATTGGTATCATTGTATGTGATAATCCTTTCAGGGATGCCGTATCAGTAGCTGAGATTATGTTTGATGAAACGAGCCACAACATTCTTGGTAACAGATGCGAACGAGGCTGCTTCTACCCACTTGGTAGAGTAATTGATAACAACGAGGATGAAACAGTGTCCATTAGAAGCGGTAGGTTTGATTTCTTCAATCATATCAATGCCCCACATTGCGAAAGGCCAAGGAGCGGTTAGAACATTCAATGGAATCGGAGGTACATGTACTTTATCTGCGTATATCTGGAATTTGTGACAAGATCGGGAATACCGATAACAATCAGCTTCCATGATGGACCAGTAATAACCTGCTCTCAGAATATTCTTAGCCATTGTATGTCCACTGGAATGAGTACCAAAAGCGCCTTCATGCAACTCTTCCATAATTCTTTCGGCTGTCTTCTAATCTACACATCGGAGTAAGGCAAAGTCATGGTTGCATTTGTATAAGATGTCATTACTGAGAAATAACTTTGCAGTGAATCTTATTAGGAACTTCTTATCGTTCACAGATGCCCCTTCAGGGTATTCTTGGGCCTCGAGATACCTCTTCACTTCATAGAACCAAGGTTTCTCCTCTGCTCCTTCGGTATCAAGCTCAGAACAGTATGCTGGTTCGTCTAGTCTTTCAATAGTAATTTGAGGAGCTTCGTTGTCCCATCTGACTTTGAACATAGATGACATGGTAGCTAACGCGCCCGCCAACTGATTCTCTTATCGCAGAATATGCTCGAAAGTGATTTCTTCGAAATAGGGGATCAGGTTCAACACATGTTTTTGATATGGAATGAGATTCGGATGCTTCGTGTCTCATTCGCCCTTGATCTAACTAATCACCAAAGATGAGTCTCTATATACTTGCAAGAATTTGATCCTCAAGTCAATAGTAGCTTTGATACCCACGATGCACGTTTCGTATTCAGCCACATTGTTGGTGCAGTCGAAACATAAGCTGGAGGTGAAAGGTGTATGGCTGCATTTGGGAGATACGATCACAACGCCAATACCATTTCCAAGTGCGTTAGAAGCTCTATCAAAGACCATGGTTCATCGGGATCCTGGCTCAGGTCCTTTATCCGGTCCAAGTTCTTTGTAATCGCTGACTAATATAATATCCTCGTCTGGGAACTCGAAATGCATAGACTGATAGTCATATACGGCTTGATGAGCCAAATGATCAGCTACCACACTTCCTTTAATAGCTTTCTTAGTAGTATAATGAATTCCGTATTCAGTCAAGATCATTTGCCATCTTTCTATTCTTCTGGAGAGAGCAGGTTTCTCGAATATATATTTTATCGGATCCATTTTAAATATCAGTAAGGTAGTGTAAGTCAACATATAATGTCTTAGTCGGCGAGCATCCCAAGTCAAAACGCTGCAAATTTTCTCGAGCTGTGAGTATCTTGTTTCACAGGCGTTAAACGTTTTGCTAAGGTAGTATATTGCATACTCTTTTCGACCAGACTCGTCATGTTTCCCCAACACACACCCCATTGAATTCTCTAATACTGTTAAGTACATGATTAGAGGTCTTACTTTAAGTGGTGGCATCAGGATAGGAGGTTCTTATAGGTACTCCTTGATTTTGTCAAAAGCTGTCTGGCAATCGTCGTTCCATTCCACTACTTGATCTTTCATCAGGAGTTTGAAGATTGGCTCACAAGTAGCAGTTAGATGCGCAATAAATCTGGCAATGTAGTTTAGACGTCATAAGAATCCTCTGACCCCCTTCTCGGTGCGGGGAGGTGGCATTTCTTGAATAGCTTTAACCTTAGCGGGGTCAACTTTGATACCTTTGCTACTGGAAAAAAATCCCATAAGCTTGCCGGATCTGACTCCAAAGAGACATTTGCTCGGATTCAGTCTCAATTTGTATTTTTTCAGTCTATCAAACAGATTACGCAAATGATCAAGATGTTCTTCTTCGGTTTGTGATCGAGCTATCATTTTGTTGACGTAGACCTCTATCTCGTGATGAATCATACCAAGGAATAAAGCTACCATAGTATAACACCCAAAATATACCCATCGAATATCAGTAAAATCAGAGTGCAGAAAATTTTAATCATACAAGGGATGTCACATTTACTTGACATAAACAACATGCATTAGTCACAATTATATAGGTGCATAACACTTAGATCATGGATGAACTTATAACAACGTATTTCAATTAAATCAATTAATCAACTAAACAACAGAATCATAATTTCTCAACAGTAACAACAATACATCTTTTATTCAACCTCAAAACACTTCACAATATTATTAACATTAATTAACTTTTCTTAACATAATTATTCGACTAAACCAACCTCAAGAATCAACATGATCAAGTATTCACATTATTCATAAACTACAACAATTTAAGTAATAACAATATTTAAATAACAACGTTCATCCCCCGGGTGCTACGTATCAGAGCAAGACCCTCTTTAGATAAGACAACCTCAAAACTTTATAAATTAATGTCATCATCCACATCTATACTTGAGTACCTTTCAATTTCCTATGGTAGGGGAAACATCAGCAGAAGGAGTGAGATATCTAACAATATAATCGAATTCATGATAAATAATATACTAGAATATAGATTATATAATTTACCACTTCACAACTTCCAGACAACTATTATAACAACAAATAACTACAACAATTATAATAACAGTTAGAAACAACGACAATTATAACAATAGTTATAATAACTATTTTTCACATCTTTCCAACGAAATCTATTACAACAAAACGTTAGCATAATTTCACACTAGTCACCAACAACATATTACAACAAAACCATCATCACAACAACATCATCAACACTTATCACAACAAAATCATCAACAACAAATAATCCACTTTAATGCAACTCACAACAATCCACATGCATGTGGTACCAATGGAGTAAACTCCCAACGTAAACATTTGCCAGTTTATCGAGGCACAAGGCATAAGCCTTCAACGTGATCATTTTGCCAATACAGGTCAACATAATCAATTTGCCAATCTAGGCTAACGTAATCATGCTATGTTATGCATGCGACAACAACCACAACATCAACTCAATCAACAAAGGAAACACAATGACACCAGAACAACGACAAATTAACAACGATTCAACATTGGCTAAAAGCCTATAACATAATTATTATATCAACGTAATCAACATATCAACGTAATCAACAATAACAGCTCAACAACAACAACAACAACGTATTTAGCAACATTAATAGTTTATCAACAGCAACTTCGCAATTTATCAACAACATAAATATCAGCAAACAACAACAACAATTCAACGAAAACAATACAACACAATTTATCACCTGCAAATTCATAATTTATAGCAAATATATAACACACTGAATCAACCAAAATAAACTACAAACAAACCACATAATTATTTTGACTATTTCCGGTTAATTGTTCTTCTGCTAAATTACTCAAGTTTTCTACTTTGAACTACTATTAACCAACACAATTACCTACTAATATATATGAACTACTCCGATAAATTTTGATCAATTTTGAACAACTAATTTTACCATTTAATTTACTATTAGGCTAATTAATTACTAAATTGATAATTCCATTAACTACCAAATGTTTGACATTTCAATAGCCATGGTTCTCTACATAAAATGAAGTTAAGTATCATTCCAAAAAGAACTATTTTATTAGCAACAGTAACTACCCATGGTTCTCCTAATAATATTTGTCATTATTATTATTATTATTATTAGTAGTAGTAGTAGTAGTAGTAGTAATAGTAGTAGTAGTATTATGAATCATCTTAATTAAATATTATATGGTAAACTTGAATACTTCTCAATTTCGCCAAAGTATGTTTTATATAAATTATTAAGGCCATGTGTATCAGTATATAATGAACCTCTCATTCCTAAATATAAAGAAAAATTAAAGCAATTATATTAAGTGCCAGATTTTATAAAACACTTTATATTATGATTTGAAACGTGATTCAACGTTAAAAACGTAAGCGCTGCTAGAGTATTATAACAATTGTTATATCTAACAATTACTAAACTACTAATTTTCTTGGTTACATGAAATTATATAATGGTACAAATAAAATAGACAAACATCATGCACAAGGGCCCACGTAATCCACCCAACCAAGTGTGCCACTTAGCACTTAGTGTGGTGCCCCTCGGTACCTTTTTATCCTACCTTGTGTCGTTCGACACTTCTTTCTCTTGTCTGGGTGTCGTTCGACACCCCTTACGGTTTTGATCGTCACAATTTTATCCTTCTGCAATTTTTTTCTGCTATTCCTCTATAATATTTTTTCGATTCATCAGTCCACAAATCCAACCAACACCATACAATATCACAATAACAAAATTATACCCAATCAATATATATTAATTTTCTACGACCAATTCATTAATAGCAACCAAATTTCAGTATCAACTAGAACAATCAAAGCATAAACAGAAGCAATTCTACAAACCCAATCCCACATACTATTTATCATGTACCCGATTATAGAGTCTGAACCCCACCCTTACCTTGGATTGGAGGCCGCTCTATAACTCTGATTGCATCGTAACTTCTTCTATGCCTTCCAAAACCCTTATCTTCTCTTTTCCTTCTATTCTCTGTACGACACTTTTGTTTTTCTCTTCTCTAAAACCCTTGAGTCACTTATTGCTATTTCTCTTTCTCATTATTTTCCAAATAACTAATATAATAACACTATTATTCTTATTATGTCTTATTGGGCTTAATTATCACACCCCACTTTTTTTTACTACCATCAACATTAATTAACCCCAACAATAATTATAATAATTATTCTAATAAAATAATATTATTTCTAATATTATTTCTCCAATTAAACCGACTATTACTCAACTATCAACTTAACCGCTCAACCATCATATTAATTCAATAATTCTCGACTTCGACTAATTCCAATAATTCCTTATATAATTTAATTAAATAATTAAACGAATTTCCGGGTGTTACAACTCTCCCTCACTTAGGATATTTTCGTCCTCGAAAATCTATCTGACACAACCATCCTCAATTTCGCGTCCACGTCTCACCTTCGATTCCCAAGTCGCATTTGGAAACACCTCAACTACTACCCTTCTGATACAACAACAACTCAACATGGTTTAAATCCACCAATCATACATTAATCTTTCAATACTCTCGCAACATAATCATAACTGTTTCAACAATACCAACATCGCCTTACAAAGTAGTAACAACTACCACTCACTTACTTGGACACATAGCGTCAAATTATCATCCTACAACATTTCCAACATCAAGACACCTACACCATCTCCTCTCCCTGGACTTTTGGATGCCAATTATCCACAGCTCTAATCACGTAGTTGTATCTCATAGTCAATCCAATCACTAATCAACTTCGTCATATTTCAGAATATTTTTCATCTTTAACAGTAACTAACAGTAACATTTCAGAAACGGAAACAAAACCATTACTACATCAACTTAATAGCATAACTTAGTTGCTATACACACAACTCATCATCAACTAACAGCCACAATAACATCACACGTCTCCTACATATCATTCCTACATCAATAGCTCACCAAATCAAACATGTAGAGTCGTATACTTATAGCAACTGCGTTACATACACTTCTGTTGCGTAACTCTGATAATTCACCTTAAGTCATCGTACTCATTCAAACCTTGGCCAACTAAAAAGTTTATAAGTCTCATTTTAGTCCCAGACTCCCTTCAACTTCCACCATAAAATTATTGTTCACTTGATATCCTCAATCTTTCACTTTGTTCACTATTATGCTAGCACGACAATTCTATACCATTCAATACGATTCCATCTACTATCAACAAGAGATTAAGGGTGATCAGTTCCTCAATTTATCAATAGAAAGCCGATAATATTAATGGAGTATAAACCATCGTTACTAAACTATAATAGCGTCCCTTTAAACTTGCACTAAAGTCACCAAAAGTATCAAAATTCAATAACTTCCAAAACCAACATGCTAACATTAACATCTTATACCTACATACCAATACACCTTTGACAATAACATCTGCCATAATTCCTTTACATCTTTTCTGACACTTTTTATTACTGAAATCATACTTTTCCCATTTCTACTATGACTCGTGGTTCCAAACATTCCAACAACTCCAACAACTTATACAACTCTTTTAAATCACTTATCAATAATCTCTCACTTAATCATTGTTCCTATGTCAACATCTTACGCAACGCTACTTAAACAAAAACTTCACAATTCATTAACAACATTGAACATAGAAACTTTCTAAATTCCATCTTACAACCATTATCCTTGTTACTTAACAATTACCTCCAGAAACATCAAGAATTTGCACCATACTCGCGTAGCAACAATTGCTACAATTCTCCTCATCCTTCGAGAAGTAAACATCAACAATTTCCGATCGCCCTCCTTCTTCTGGCGCTCCAAATTTTAACAACCAGAATCTTGAATCCTTGTCACCTTCTGATTTGGGAAACACCAAAACTCTAACAAGACTTGCACCGTTGCCATCAGCAGCATACCAACATCTTACAACTGAAACATATCCGAGAAGCACAGCTTCTCCCCCACTTAGCTTCAAACCAACTCCTGCAATAATCAACTAGCAAACGAACAAGTACCGACAGTGTTCCACACACTTATCGCGTACAAAGGAATAAACAACATTAGACAATATTGGTCGGACAGACCGACCTGCTCTAATACCAACTAATGTAACACCCAAAATCTACCCATCGAATATCAGTAAAAGTAGAGTGCGGAAAATTTTAATCATACAAGGGATGTCACATTTACTTCACATAAACAACATGCATTAGTCCCAATTATACAGATACATAACACTTAGATCATGGATGAACTTATAACAACGTATTTCAATTAAATCAATTAATCAACTAAACAACAGAATCATAATTTCTCAACAGTAATAACAATACATCTTTTATTCAACCTCAAAATACTTCACAATATTATTAACATTATTTAACTTCTCTTAACATAATTATTCGACTAAACCAACCTCAAGAATCAGCATGATCAAGTATTCACATTATTCATAAACTTCAATAATTTAAGTAATAACATCATTTAAATAACAACGTTCATCCCCCGAGTGCTACGTATCAGAGCAAGACCCTCTTTAGATAAGACAACCTAAAGACTTCATAAATAAACGTCATCATCCACAGCTATACTTGAGTACCTGCCCATTTCTCATGGTAGGGGAAACATTAGCAGAAGGGGTGGGATATCTAACAATATAATCGAATTCATGATAAATAATATACTAGAATATAGATTATATAATTTACCACTTCACAATTTCCAGACAAATATTATAACAACAAATAACCACAACAATTATAATAACTAGCAACAACGACAATTATAACAATAGTTATAATAACTATTTTTCACATCTTTCCAACGAAACCTGTCACAACAAAACATTAACATAATTTCACACTAGTCACCAACAGCATATTACAACAAAACCATCATCATAACAACATCATCAACACTTATCACAACAAAATCATCAACAACAAATAATCCACTTTAATGCGACTCACAATAATGCACATGCATGTGGTACCAGTGGAGTAAACTCTCAACGTAAACATTTGCCAATTTATCGAAGCACAAGGCATAAGCCTTCAACGTAATCATTTTGCCAATACAGGCCATTGTAATCAATTTGTCAATCCAGACTAACGTAATCATGCTATGCTATGCATGTGACAACAACCACAACCTTAACTCAATCAACAACGGAAACACAACGACAACTTAACAACGATTCAAAATTGGCTAAAATCCTACAACATAATCATTATATCAATGTAATCAACATATCAACATAATCAACAACAACTTATAACAACAACAGCTCAACAACAACAACGTATTTAGCAACATTAATAGTTTATCAACTGCAACTTCGCAATTTATCAACAACATCCATATCAGCAAACAACAACAACAATTCAACGGAAATAATACAACACCAAATTTATTATCTACAAATTCACAATTTACAGCAAATATATAACACACTGAATTAACCAAAATAAACTACAAACAAATCACATAATTATTCTGACTATTCTTACTATTTTCGGTTAATCATTCTTCAGCTAAATTACTCAAGTTTTCTACTTTGAACTACTATTAAACAACACAACTACCTACTAATATATACGAACTACCTCGATAAATTTTGGTCAATTCCGGACAACTAATTTTATCGTTTAATTTACTAATCGGCTAATTAATTACTAAATTTGTAATTCCATTAACTGTCACATGTTTGGCATTTCAATAGCCATGGTTCTCTACATAAAATGAAGTTAAGTATCATTCCAAAAAGAACTATTTTATTAACAACAGTAACTACCTATGGTTCTCCTAATAATATTTGTCATTATTATTATTATTATTATTATTATTATTATTATTATTATTATTATTATTATTATTATTATTATGAATCATCCTAATTAAATATTATATGGTAAACTTGAATACTTCTCAATTTCGCCAAAGTATGTTTTATATAAATTAATAAGACCATGTCTATCAGTATACAATGAACCTCTCATTCCTAAATATAAATAAAAATTGAAGCAATTATATTAAGTTCTAGATTTTATAAAACACTTTATATTATGATTTGAAACGTGATTCAACGTTAAAAACATAAGCGCTGCTAGAGTATTATATTAATTGTTATATCTAACAATTACCAAACTACTACTTTTTTTGATTACATGAAACTATTTCTATTTAAGATTTAAAGCAATATATATATATATAACCCTTTCCTTACTTAATATGCATATAATGGTACAAACAAAATAGACAAACATCATGCACAAGGGCCCACGTAATCCATCCAACCAAGTGTGCCACTTGGCACTTAGTGTGGTGCCCGTTGGCACCTTTCTATCCTACCTTGTGTCGTTCGGAACTTGTTTCTCTTGTCTGGGTGCCGTTCGGCACCCCTTACAGTTTCGGTCGTCACAATTTTATCCTTCTGCAATTTTTTCTGCTATTCCTCTATAATTTTTTTTTCGATTCATCTGTCCACAAATCCAACCAACACCACACAATATCACAACAAGAAAATTATACCCAATCAATATATATTAATTTTGTACGACCAATTCATTAATAGCAACCAAATTTCGGTATCAACTAAATTGTGAGAAAAATAAATTATTTTTGTGTCAAAAATTAATTAAATGTTTAATTAACCTAAATCTAAAATTAAATTGTTTTTGTGATTTTTGAAAATAGTTTAATTAATTTATGAAAATAAATTAAAATATTTAAAAAAGGTTAAAAGGTTAGAAAATTTGAAAATAGAGAAAAAGATTGGCAAAAGAAAGGAAAATGGGTCAGAAGGGATCGAACCCCTGCCCTCCTAGCTTACCCACACGCGCCCTTACCATCTGTGTTATGCTACTCATTTGTCACTGAATCAACATCGTTGGATTATATGCCAACTATGCGTTTTGTTTTGGATTTCAAACACAAGTCATTCGTGGACCCCAGTTCGTTACGATAGCCAATCAGAGGGAGGAATCATGCCATGCACACGGTCAGCTGGTCAACAGACGGAGGAACCACCGGAACCCTAGTGCCCGTCATCTTCTCCGGCGAGCAACTTTTCCAAACCTGCAAAATAATGAAATTTGAAGCTTATGGTTAAGGCTACCCCCCTAAATCGGGGTCTGCGAGTTCGATGGCAGTGTTGGTTTGACCGGAAGCTTCCTGGAAATTGAAATATGAAGCTATAGAAAGTTTATGTCCTAGCAATGACGTAACACGATCTGGGCATTCAAAGCTTCATACGATGAACCAGACCCGCTCTATGACATCTCATAAACACGTTAGTACAATTAGTTCAATCAAAAACAAAATGAAATTTAAAATTTGAAATGCATAAATATGATACCAACGAAACTCATGGTGCATGCGATTCAGGGACCTTTGACCATGGTTATGGACCTATACTTACCCTACAATGCCTCGATAACAAGAATGGACGTGTGGAATTGCCAGTGGATGGTTGTAAATTGGAATCCGAGTTTGCACTTAAATGTCTGAGCTTGTAGTGTATATATAGGGCAAGGAAATCAGGTCAAGACTTGAATGAAAATATATTGCCTTGAATGCAAAATATTTGATTAAAATTTTATCAAATTCTTCCAAAATTGGCTCAATCTTGCCTTAAATTTATCCATGCTTTTTTGACAGCTTTCATGACATTCCTTGGACCTCAAGACAATCAGAATACAAGCCCACACGCCTTGCTTCTTTATTTTTCTTTTTATTTTAATTAATTTTGAATTTTAGTGATTTAATTAAAAAATGAATCAAATAAATAGAAAAGTGGCGTGTAATTGGACTTAGGAATCATGGATAATCTTAAGAACAAATTTGGATCAAAAAAATATAGGCCCATTTGGGGAAAATTTGAATTTGCTTAGTATTTCTCTTCATGCACATCTTCAAAAATGTCAAACTTGTACAACTTGTATCTTGCTCAATTTTCAACATTTTTAAGTGTTCTTGGACTTTTTAGAAAGCTCAAGGTATCCTCTAAACACTCCTTTTGGTTTCATCTCCATTGAAGTTTCCATGTTCATGTACGTTTCCTTACAAAAAGATGACTTTTTGTTGACTTTTAGAAGGACCTATAATGTCTTGATCCATAACTCTCAAATGAAGCATTTTTGGCCAAAGCTTGTGAGACATGAAGTTGCAGATAATTTAATTCCCTTTAAAATGATCTTTTGTGGAAAAATTTCTGATAAAGTATGTGAAAGTTTGGCTGGTCAAAGTTCTATTGACTTTTTGTCCAAAAACCATAATTTGGAAACTTTGACTTTTGATCAAATATTGACTTTTCTTGATGAATCATGATCAACCCTTGATCAAATGATGAATATGACTTCAAAATATTGATGTTGACCAAAAAATGATGAAGTTTGATTGTATGTTGACTACAATTGACTTTTTGTCCAATACAACTGATTTTCAACCATCTGAGCAATTATTTGAGCAAACTTGAGCTGTAAGGCTTGAAACTTGACATGATGATCCCTTGAGACATATGAGGAGGCATGATAACCACTTGAGGCATTATAAATTAATATTGTCTTGAGAGAAGCAAAACCCTAGTTGTGGGTTGATTGCTTATGAGAGGGTTCATCTGGTCAACCCTTGAGGATTTCTTGAGTATAAAGATGTGGAGTGTCTTGAGAAACAGGAGGGAAAATTTTGGGGTATAACAGCGTCTTTGCTGTCTTGCATTCAGATAAGTCAAACTTCTTCAAAAGTTCTTTAGTGTACTTACTCTTATGGATGAACATTTCTTCTGGTCCTTGATTGATTTGGATTCCCAAAAAGAACTTGAGTTCTCCCATTAAGCTCATATCGAACTCAACCGACATAGACTTAGCAAACTCCTTGTACAAAGTGGCATTAGCATAACCAAATATAATATCATCAACATATATATGAACTACCAAAATTTCATTTTTGAAGGACTTACAGAACAAGGTGGTATCAACCTTTCCTCTGGTGAAATCATTTTCTAAAAGAGAATTACTTAATATTTCATACCAAGCTTTTGGAAGCTTGTTTCAAACCATACAACAATTTCTTAAGTTTTAAAAAAAATGTGGGTTTTTTATGATTCTCAAAACTAGGATATTGGTGTACATGCACTTCCTCGGTTATGTAGCCATTCAAAAATGCACTCTTAACGCCCATCTGATGCAATATGATGTTATGATTAAGTGCAAACGAAATTAAGAGACGAATAGACTCTAACCTAGCAACTAATGCAAAGGTTTTTGTATAGTCAATCCCTTCTTGCTGACTATAACCTTGTGCAACCAGACGAACCTTGTTTCTTACCATATCTCCTTTTTCGTAGAACTTGTTTTAGAAGACCCGTTTGGTTCCAATAACATGAGTCCATTTGGGTTTTGGCATAAGATCCCACACATCATTGATGAGAGAATTGATTTAACTCTTCTTTCATATTTATAATCCATTATGTATCCATAAGCGCTTCATCAACAAATGTAGGCTCTATGAGAGACACCAAACTCATAAGTGTTTCTTCAGAAGGTTTGAAGGAGGATCTAGTTCTGACTGGCTCAAATATATCGGCCAGAATCAATTCTTCATAATGTGAGGATTTGGTTCTATGCTTCCTCAAAGGAGAGTTAGCTTCAAAAGCTTCTGGTTGGATTTCTTCTAAGTCTTATTCTTCCTCTCTATAACTCCATTTTACTGTGGAGTTCTAAGGCGGAAGAAATCATGGGAAATTCCATTTTAATTAAGAAGATTTTCAAAGTTTTTATTTTTAAACTCGCCACCATGATCACTTCTAACTTTGACAATTCTTAGATTCAATTCATTTTTCGCTTGAGAACATAAGGTAGTAAACGCAGAATGTGACTCATCCTTGTGTTTAAGAAACTTAACCCATGCCCATCGATCGTAGTCATCAACAATGACTAATCCATACTTCTTACCATTGATATAATAAGCTTTCACTGGTCCAAACAAGTCAGTGTGCAGAAGCTCCAATAGCCTAGAAGTAGAAATAACATTATTTGCTTTAAAAGAAGTTTTTGGAAAGTTTTCTTTCTGACATGCTTGGCAAAGAGCTTATGAAGAAAACTTCAGTTTTGGAAGGTCTCTAACAAGATCAAGCTTATTTACCTGAGATACTACTCTCATGCTAACATGGTCCAAACATCTATGCCAGATCCATTGCTCTTCATTAACATACAAAAGACATTTCATATTTTTCTCTTTAAGATCAGAAATTCTAATCTTATAGATGTTGTTCTTTCTCTTGCAATTGAAAAGAATTGAGGTATCTTTCTGACTAACTTCCTTACATGAGTTTTGATTAAAGATTATATCATAACAATTGTCACTTAATTGACTTATAGACAATCAGTTATGCATTAATTCATCAACAAGAAAAACATTATTAATCAAAAGGAGAGTGATGTTACCAATTGTTTCGGAAATCCACGACGCCTCCAAGCTTAAGTTCCAGGATTTGGAACATATGCCTTAATCCCACCATGTGCCGCGAGCAGCCATAGTATATGTATCATGATTGGAGTTTTGACTTCGCTGCTAAGGATATCTGCAACATAGATTATCTGCTTCTTAGGTATCCAGAACTTCTTGGGTCATCTTTTGTTAGTTTTCCCAAAGTTGTTCACGACCTTGGATTTAGGAGCAGGATAAACATATTTAATTGCATTCTTGAAACAAGACTTTACTTTAGGTTTTGCCTTAGGAACATAAAGAGTTTTACCTTTTTCTTTAGGCTAAGAACCAACGAAGATAAAATAAGAATGAAAAGTATTTTAGGCTTTTGTATTTTAGTTTTGACTTAGAAAGCATGCATGCTCAATTATAAATAGAGGGAGTAACTCCTATTTTGTAAGAATTTGAATTTATGAGAAACCTGCAGAGTTGCAAGAGAGAAATAAGAGAAGTTTCAACAGTTTGTGAGCAGAGAGAAACTCTACAAAAATCATCTTCTTCCCCAATTTTCGTCAAACCCTAATCTTCTTTCTTTCTCAATTTTCTTTTTTTTCATTGTTATTATGTAGAGATAATCATCTTGTAATCAATGTAAATTGATTCATTCAAGTGAAGAGTGAAGAACAAGAAATTTACATTAATGTGATTAAATCTTGTTAATCAAAATAGATTAGAAATTCTTCATAATTTTGATGGATTTCCAACATTACTACATGTATTCAATGCCACACCATTATCATTGTAAAAGTTAGATGATAATTTAAGAAAGAGATTAAATGATTTAATTAAAATATGGTAAGTAAAAACTTCATAC
This sequence comes from Vicia sativa, assembly GCA_021764765.1. Classification (NCBI taxonomy): domain Eukaryota; kingdom Viridiplantae; phylum Streptophyta; class Magnoliopsida; order Fabales; family Fabaceae; genus Vicia; species Vicia sativa. The sequence goes on along the minus strand of CM038796.1, from coordinate 2,114,036 downwards.
GGAGAAATAAAAAATAGAATTAAACTCTTATATCATTTTAAGCATTTCTCTCTCAACAACACACTTTAAAAAAAACCATGCTACCAAATTTATTTTTTGCAATATATTTTATAAAAAAAGTTACTAAACTATATTTTTATTTCTAAAGTAATTTTCAATAACAGAATTACCAAGTAATGTAACATTTCTTAGCAATGTTATAAACAAATCTCGTTCTGACATTCATATTCCATCACATCCCATCGTTTTTCACTATAAGCCCTTGTCCTATACATGAAGCGGCCCAACATATAAAGTTGCATAGAATGAAGAATATTGATAGTTTTTTCTTCCCCGTCTTTTTTGTCGACTCACATGAAGCTCTGGTTACTTGTTTCACCTGCGCCACTACTATCCAATTGTATGAAAAGTCATATTCATCATCGAATTTTGAAGTGGTTAGAAAATAACATTTGAAACAAGAAAGAAAGGGAAATAAAAGTCACCTCTTGCGCTTGGTTTTGGAGCCAGTGGAAGTAGAGGGATTAGTGTGCCAATTCCTTTTTCTTTGATTGATGAACCAGTTGTTTATTTGCTTTAATTGAAGTCCTGTTTCCTGGACCAACCTTGCTTTGTCTTCTTCCTGAGAGTACATTCACGAGTAGAATATGATTAGCATTCATGGAAGAGACAATTGCCCAGCAATATCATGGTTGCGTGGATGAATTTAGTAGTTAGGTGCATTAACTGGGACATAGTCGCATAACATTAGCACATTATGAGTGCACTAGTCATGCTTGTCGACTTGGTGATTACTAGTTGTACCGAAAAAATAGAGACTAAAGTTGCATAGAGGTCTTAAGTCACTTTGCAAATTCAAATAAGAAAATATTAATTTCTGTTCTAGGGAAACAAATTGAAAATTTTAATGTACAATTTTTATTTTGTAAAGTATGGATTAACTTTAATAAAAATTTAAAGTTTTTTTAATATAACTTTTTTAAATATTTTAACTTTTCCTCTTAGAGAAAAAGCATATTTGAGAGAATATTATGCGGGTATGTAAATCATATTCTAATTATTCCATCACTTTCATATGGTAAGGGTTATTCTAAAACTAGATAAATTATATAAAAAAACTATGAGTTACTTAAATTTTGAGTACATTGAGAAAAGTAATAAATAATATAGTTTTTATATAAACTATATCTTGTCGGTCTTTTTCTTTTTGATAGAATATTTTATAGGAAGTGATTTAATCATGACATATCAATGATATATCTATGATGAGTCTTATTTATTCATAATTATATTTTTTTTAAAAATAAGATTTTGTCTTATAGTTCATCTTACACTTCAATGTTCTTCTATATTTATTTCTATTTTTTATATTAATTAAAAAATATAAAAAATTAGTCAATCTCATTGCCAATCTCATAGCCGAAATCAAATTTTAAAATTATTTATGTAGAAACGTTACTAGAGTTGTAATGTAGTACTTTTTATTAACTCTTCCATTCTCAAAAGATAGAGATCTTGTAATTCAGAATTTATTATAAAAAATAAATAAAAACCTAACTAAATAGTATTGTTTAGACTAGGTTTCAAAGTCAAAATCTCTGTGAATTTCTTATTCTATTCTATATTTTTTTTTTAGGTATCACATGAAATTTCAAAAATACTTTTAAAATTAAAAATATTTTTCCGGTACAAACTGTTTTTAAATTATATTTATAAAAAATTAAAAATATATTTTTAATATAAATTGAAAATATATTTTTGATTTTTAATATAAATAAAATGGTTGATATAACAAATCAAAAGTGGCATGAGCCTTGTGGTGACTATGTTTACTTTTGTTAAAAATTTAAAATATATTTTTGGTTTGTACTGAAAGTGTATTTTTAATTTTTATTTTATTTTTTAAAGAGTGTATCTCAAAATAATAAATTATTATATATAGAATGTGAACCGAAAATATATTTCTGATTTTTTGGATTATTTTCAAAATTATATAGAGTGTTTTTCATCCCTACGAAATAGAATAACAAATCAATCATCTTTCACAAATATTATCAACAACTCTGGCGCAACTATGTAAACTATGAAATAATAAATATTACTCCATTTTTAAACAAAATAATTTTATTAATTAAGTATTAATTAATCATTTATAAATGTATATTAAAAGGAGCTCAGACAACCATATAAATTTACGAGTATACTTAAATTCAAATTAAATAACTCTAACTTTGAGACATCTTTTACTTTTTGAAGATAACTTTTATTGTTAAGACCAAAATGATTAAAGAACGGTGGGATAAAATTTTAATAACTTGTAAATCTTTAAAGTTTATACTGATTTAATTAATAAAAAATAACATGTTTCAAAATTAAAACTAAACTAGATTAGAAACCGCACGATACACGGGTGTACATTTATTTATTTTTTATTGAAATTTTAATTGTAGTTGATATATTTTATATCTTAATATATATTTAATAAATTTATATTTATAATATTTTATTTTAAATTACATATTTAAAATAATCTAGTATAGTAAAAATAAATATGTTGATTTTTTTGAAAATATTTTTTTTATATTTTTTATCCGCATATTTCAATTTTTTTTTTATGTAATTATATGTGATATTATTGAGATAATTTATTAGATATTTTGAAAATATATCTAAAAATAAATTATAAACAATCCAAAATTAATTTATTGGTAATATTGATAACGTCAAAATTAAAATCTTATTATTGGTATACTTGAATTTTATAACACATTTATATTATTTTACAAATAAATTAAAAAACTATTTTTTCATCTTTCGGTTATTTATATCTCATACTAAAATAAATTAGTTGTTCAATTAATGTGTTTTTTAATCTAAATTACATTTGTTATTATAATTATTAGGGATGAGGAGGTGTAGGTAGAGTATAAGTCATTATAAATTGAAATAGTTTATATTATCTCTCCTTATATATTCGGTTAATTAATATTTTTTATAGTGTAAAACTTAAAATATTTGTAATTGTCATTAGTAAATTTTGTATGGATTTTAAATATTTTTTTGTTATAATTTTCTGTTAGCCATCATATATTTTATTTTATTTCTGAATAATATCATCGATTTATATTTGTGTAATCTTATGATTTAACAAAAGAGTATTATTAATATTTTTAAGATATTAGACTATAAAAAAATAAAATATATGCATCACATTATAGATAAGTATGAGAATCTTGAATGATATAATTGAAAGACAATGAAAAAATTATTAAAATTAAATTAAGAATTTAAGGGGTGATAATTGTATTTAATTATGAAGAATTTTTGTGAGAATAAATAATAAAAAAAGTTATTATAACATATATCTTTTGATATTGAAGTTGATGTGATGAAGAAGAACGGTAGGAATGACACATAAGATTTTAATTGATGTGGCAAGAAACATAGAATTTTAGTTGATGTGGCAAAATCAGAATTATATGACATTTGACATATCGCGAGATAATTTATTATTTTAGATTTAATATGTTATAATAGATAATAGAATAGATATAGACCTTCAATATGAGTAAAAAAAATTAATATAACATTGCATCTCTTTTATCTCTTTTTTATGTTAGAAAATTTGTTATTTTACTAACAAATATAAGAGTTTATATTTTGATTTTTCTAAGGTTGAGATTAGAATGTCCAATTTTTATAATATCATGTAATTTTATTTTCAAATGAGAATTGAGACAAGTAAATTAAACACTCATTCAACTAAAAACTTACAGTGGGATAAGGCCATTTTGAGTGTGACTGCCACCAAGCTTTCAAAAGGGAGGTAGTGTCACCAGGGAGCTTTCCCGCTCTTCTCTTGCGTAGAATTTCTTCTCTTATATCCACAATCTTACTCTTGTAACCCTGATTCAAAACACGGATAAGTTAACTATGCAAATCATTCCAATCTTATTCAAAGTAACAATTACTACTAGGGTTGCATGTTCTAGCTACCTGTTTTAGCTCATGCTTTAACTCCTGCCTCACACGTTCCATTAAAGATCTTTCACTTTCAGTAGGAACTAGTGGACCAAAGCTGAGACTATCACCGCCATCAAGGCTTCCTTCGTATAAGTTTGCATTGCTCTCGGCTTGATCATCTTCATCGTCCGACATTGTTGCACCGGTTCCTTCACCTGGAGATACACCTGTTCATGCAGGCACACCATTTATGGCTTCATCACTTTTATTCCTAATGACCAGTAGTCTTCAATCTATTAATTTTCATTAATAACTTATATAACTTCTACATTGCACAATTTATTCAATGATAGCACTAAATACTTGTATATTAACTTACCAGTCAAGCTTTGTAGAGACTGCTCCAATTCCCAACAAGCCATGACAGCTTCCATGGCATGAACACGGACATGCTGTTGCAATTGTTCTTTAAAAGCACAAAGCAGGAGAACATAATGCGTCTACAACAAATATATTGAGAGCAAAACATTTAAGTTAAGGAACATAAACTATTTGAGATACATTAATTTTTCTTTAAAAGCATGCATATCATAGTAGGTTAAGTATAAGCCAAATTTAAAGTATATTATTATACATGTATAATGTATTCTTTTCTTTATATATCCTTAGTTATGTGTTGCATTAAATTAAATATAAGCAAAGAAAGTTGTATATTTGTTCAAATTACACCAAGTGTGTTCAAATTTTTGTTTTATAATTAATACCAAAAAGAGAAATAAGGATTGGATTAAAATATGTAATTGGTTGTTGTACCAATACATATTAATTATATGATTTAATTTGTTGAATTTTGAAAGTGTGAATGATAAGGACGGAATCATCCACTTCTTGAATTACTCATAGCACTTTTACTTCAACAAGTGTTTGTTTACAAAAAAAAAAAAGTTAACATAGCCATTAATAAGCTAGACAATGATGCTTCCATCAATGCAAACACAACCATCAAAGAATTCAAAAGTGAAAAACATTTAACAAAAACACAATATTCTGAATCATAAAGGTCACAGGTCGGTAAAAAAGAATACTAAGTTGATCACCGGAAATAATATCACAACTTTAATTAAGATTTAAGATGTTAGAAGAAAAAGTAAATTGAAAACCTCACACCTGCAGTATCCTAAGTTAGACTCATTAATGACTCTCTTTTTCTTACAGAAAAAAAAATCAGATTCATTTATTCACTACTTTTTCCACACCATCATCTTTTTCTTTTTCTTTATATTTAATTCTGCAACAAACAACTACTACAATCATGTAACTGTAATTCTACCCTAATCAATTATCACTGCCCCTTTACTGTTCTTTAAAGTCTAAAACAACAACAACAAACCCCGGAAAAGCAGGAAAGAAAGATCCAATTTTCACAGAGTTGGTTAATTAGGTTAGGCGCAACAACAATAAAGAAAGAACTTGAAATCATTATTGAGAATAATAGAATAAATTTGCATGGATAAGAAGATACATATTATAGTTATAGGATGGATGTTAAATATTAAGAAAATTAGGTTTTTGAGTGGTTGTAAGTTGTAACTAACCATGAATTGATCAAGCTCTTTCTCATCCACAACACCGTTAGCAAGTGAAGAGTACTTCTCCACCACACGCTGTGACTGCTGAAGCTGCGCGTCGATCCGAGGAAGCTGATCGACCGGAGTTGCGATTCGCAAACACGAGACGTGAGCAGATAGAAGCTGATCGTAGAGAGGATGTCCAAGAATATCTGCTTTGTATTGTGATAACTCTTCTGATTCTATGTTGCTGCTTTCCGTCCGGTTTCGATCTCGGTTTTTTTCCATCATGTGAATTCCTCTTCCGTCGTCGTTTTGCGATGTGTCGGGTTGCAGGTGGAGGAAATTCTGTTGCCGTAGGCTTACGGCGTTGTTGAGCCAATTCGGTGCTGATCCACCTCCGGGGCCGGTGAATGGAAGCAGCCTTTGCATGTCCCGGCTTTGATTTAACTGTTGCTCTTCTGTGAATGGCTGGAAGTTGATTTCGTGTGAGAGATGGTCGTGATGAAAAGCCATTTCTTCAGTTAATCGCTTTTCTTTTAAGTTTAAGTTTATTTTTTCTACTGCAAAATTTATTTGATTGGAGAGTTTTGGTGGAAAAATCACGGTGAGTAGAAGAAGAAGGGAGAAGAGGTGTGGAAAAACACTTTTTAATGGGAAGAGACTTTTTTGAAAGAGGAAGACACGAAAATCGAGAGCTATTAGAGTGGGAAGGAATCTAAAGGTTGGGATTGGTGATAACGTGCAAGGCTTTGTGGGGCCACCTTATTGGAGATTTTCATGTCACGTCATTATAATAAGACAAACATTTATCGATGATACATATAATTATAATATGCTTATTTTTAATTATGCCAAATGGGCATTTATAAGAAAAACTTGGATAATATAATTTCAATCTATTACAAAAATTTTATTTAATTTCATGCTATTTTACAATGTAGCTCTATCTAATATTTTAAATTGGATAGATAAAAATTTAAAAGTCCATTTCTTTTTCTTACGTCAAATCCAACATATTAAAGAGTTTATTTGTTTATTTTGAAGTTTAAAAACTAATAAACATAAAATCTTACTCTCTCTTGTTCTTAACACTATAAGTGAAAGTATTTTTAATTTATTAAATATAAATATTTATTTATATTTTAGTTTATTTAATAAACTTAAAAGGAAAGGTTTTATATAAGAGACCGAGGGGTATATATAATTCAAAATATGACTTAACTATTTATTTCTAATTTATTAGCAAGAGAAAAATAAATATTCAGAATTATCTAATTTAAGAATAAAATTATAAAAATATTTATTAATAAATTTAATATTTCAATCAATTTTCTTAATTCTCATGATTTATTATAGAGGAGGTCATATATTTTAAATGTAGATAGTATTGATTTTTTTTAAATTATATGTATTATTCATCTTATTCTCAGTTCAATATATTATATTTTATATTTATAATTATAATTAGTCCACTAATATTTAACTATGGTAATTTAATATAAATCTTATTGCATATTCTCATCTATTAGAGCCTGCTATCATATAGATTTCATTTTTATGAAGTCAAATAAGTAGATTCGCTTAGTTTTTTTTAAATCAAAATCTGAAGAGTTAAGAAGAGAGTTTTGAAATATATCATAGAGTATTTTATTATGGATGGAAGAGTTAAGAAGAGAGTAAAGAAAAATATTCACACCAGAATTTTTGAAATTATGTGATGATATTTGAAGGGTGAAAATAAGAAATTTTTTATCATAAAATTTTGAAGGGAGGGTTCAAACAGTGTGACATAGAAGTGTAAGTGATATGTGAAATAATATGTTACAAGAGATAATAAAAGTAGTGAAAGAAACGTTAGGAGAATCAATAGATTTTGACAATTTATATCAATTTTTAAGAACCAATTAGAGAGAATCACTACTATATGGCAACTTCACTAGGGAATATCTCCTAAAGAGATCGTACACTCTTATTTAGTGTGTGCTTCTGATGTTGTTAGCTTTATTTACTTGTTTTTTTATATTTCTTTTATTATATCATTGTATGGATTATTATCCGTTGTGGTTGGAACATTCTGATTATTGACATTTTGTGAGGAAATGCTCTACATCAGAGTCCGAGAAAACACCTAAGATAAAATGGTGGTTGCGTAGTATAGACCCCTGAATGTACATTTAGTAAAGTTTGCGCGAAGACCCTGCCTAGAGTAGATTCTTTTGGGGAAATATTACCTAGCGCTACTATGGAAAAGACATTTAACAACGTTGGGAAACAAATATAACCACGCGGGACCAAGCGTTGTTATGTAGCGTGTAGTTGTACATGTGATACTTATAATCACGGTCCACTGACTGTCGTAGTAAACTAGAAATCACACGCCTTATAACAACGGTTATTCCCATTAACCGTTGTGATATTGTATATGAATAAATGTCAAATTTTTATGCCATAATCAACACTGGACGATTTTAAATTAATATCAAAACTTGTACTATAAGTACAACATTCCAATAAGTACATCAAAATTTGAACAGCTCAAGGTATGCAATCTTTCTAACTTCCAAGAGAAAAGAAAGAGTATAGAATTAAAGAAACAACGATGAACAACTTTGATTTTTAAACTTCCAAGAGAAGAAGATGAAGAATCAGAAGGAACAATATAAAAGTGGAAGAACCAAAGCAGAAAAACAATTTCATCCAAAGGAATCAACATGTGTTATCTTGCTCAAGCTACCAACAATGATGAGAATCAAAATATTGTTAGGGTGTTGGGGTGCAAAACTAGCCTCAAATTAAAGATGTTGTTGTAGAGGGTATTGTGGTGCAAAACCAACCTCAGAATCAAGATGTTGTTGAAGAAGGTGTTACGGTTAGACTAATGAGAGCTTTCAGGGTGATAAAAAGAAGAAGAAGAAGAAGAAGAAGAAGAAGAGAAATAGGAAGAGGAAGAGGGAGAGGAAGAAGAAGAAGAAGAAGAAGAAGAAGATGAAGAAGAAGAAGATTGTGATAACTGGTTTGTTCATCGATTATTTTAAAACAATGAAGTCGCCACCTAATTTTATTTATTCTAAAAAGAACGGGAAAATATAGATAAAACCCATGAATGACGGATAAGGCGGTCAATGAGACCAAAAGATATAGATTCAGGAGTCGGTTATGCAAGGGGAAGGTATTAGCACCCCTTACATCCATTGTACTCGATGGAACCCGTTTAGTTCTAAGTGTTTATCTGTATATTCGCTAATTTCTAAGTTAAGAAAAGAGAAAGAAGAAATGTCTTTATTTATGGGTTTTTGAACTCGCCGAAGACATCGCATCTTATGCCTATGTACTCCCTCGTGCAATGGAAAAGTCAGAGTTCCGTAGTTCCTCTTGAAAATGTTTATGTTGGTTGTGTTGATTTTTAGAATAAAAAGTTTTTGATGATCGCATATGAGCAAAAAAAAGACAAGTTTGATGAGTTGAAGTTATTTTTATATGGGAGACAAGCATCGGACCATAAGCGTTCAACGGCTAATGCTCTAAGTACTCGGATGGAGGGGGAAATCATCTTGATCATCTTTTTCTACCCAAAAGCTTTTATTTAAGAAAAGGTTATGTGAAATAAGGTTCGCTTGATTGTATTCATTTAAAGAAACCAAGCGTACGATCGAGGATCGAAAAAGGACTGACTACCTTACGCTTGGGAAGGGGGAGAGTAGAAAATTTTATTTATGAAAATATTTTTGAAAAGAAACTCGACGTTGGATCGAGGTTTGAAGAATTGATTATGAAAGTGTTTTTGATGTTTGGTTTATAAGAAGGTGAGAATTAGAATCGGGTTATGATTAACCACGTATATGGACTTGATTAATATTGTGAGGATAGGTGCTCCTTCCCCCAACTATGAAACCCTTGTGCATGGATGATTGGTGTATGAAGCAAAATTTATTCGAGTTATGGTTAATCGATGCAAACTAGAGTTTCGATTAACCTTATGAGAATGGCCATGCCCATTCCCAAATATGAGACCCTTAAGGAATTTGACATATGAGTCAAGATGAGAAAATGGAATCGATTGTATCAAGTGTGTGGAGTGTACAATTGTGAATAATTCATACAAGCATACATGAGGCGAGTAATGTAATTAAGCATACAATACACGTCCAAACCATTAAATAATTATTAGAGTTAAAACTCTTTCTATTAGATAAAATTAATTAATAATTTAATTAATAATATCGAATAAAATTTATTTTAAAACTAATAATTATGTAAAACATATAAATCTTTTTGTATTTTTATAATACATTAGAATAAAATAATAAGCAAAAATAAATAATATGTAAAAAAATAAATAAATAATAAAAATAAAGAGAGTTTAGAAATGAGCCTGAGTTGAAAAGCAAACTGGGAGGTGTGAAAAGAGAATGGGCGCCCAGGCTCATTAGCTTATTCCAAGAATCATATGCACGCCAGTCTGTTGGTGTATGGTGAGGATGTGCAGATCTGAAATGTTGGAGGATATAAGATGATGATCTGATGGCCGCATGTTGAGAGTGCATCGTATAGTTGTGGGTGTGCGCACGTTGAACCAAAAGAACTCCGTCTTCTCCGGTGGAGACAAGTGTCATCAGTGACACACTTGTCACCCACCAGAACCACAGAAAATTTGTCATTATTATCTTATCAACATTAAATATAATATATATATATATATATATATATATATATATATATATATATATATATATATATATATATATATATATATATATATATTAAAACAAAAACATTATAACCAAAATAAAAATAAAAATAACAGAGACTCATGTCTCTCTCACGCCACTTCACTTTCTCTGACTCTTCTTTTCTCATACGATCCTCTCTCTCAAAGCGAATCTTCATCTTTCTCACCGTCGGAATACTCGCCGATCTCCTTCGCTAATTGCTCTGTTCTTCGCCGCCTTCGGTCTCTTCGTCTCTCTGTCTCGCCGATGCATGCGTGTTTACTTGGATCTCGCTGGAGTTTTGTAACTGTAGGTTCTCTCATCGAAACCCTCAATATCTCGCCTTCATTGTTTCTCTGATGATGAGGAGGAGGAGGATGGTGTTGGACGGAATCGATGACGGAAAAATGATGGCATCACCGCGCCAGAAATCACCTCACGGCGGCGACGGCGGTAGTTCTCTAATATTTTACTCTAATTCGATATTTTCTTACATTTTCTACTCTTATTTTTCTTTTGAATACTAATCTGGTGTTTGATTTTGCAGAAAACCAAAGATTTGGCCAAGATCTCGAAATGGGTGAACAAAACTCTAAGGTTCCGATTTGGCTTTTTCGGAGGTCTTGGGTGAGATTGCTCTTTTCGTTATCTTTTCCTCTTTATCTTTCTCGATTTTTGAAGGGATTATATTTCGGAAAATTATGATAGGGTCCTCTCTTTCTATGATTTAGGGCTTGCTCTGAGATTAAGGTTTACTCTGAGATTAGGGTTTTGGTGGTTGTATGGCTTGATATCTTTTTGAGATCTGAACGGTTTTCTTTATGAATGAAGATGATGCTGATTTCTCATTTAGGTTTTTTGTCCTATTAAGGCTTGTTTGTTGTTACTGCTGCGCAGCTTAGGGTTTGTTGTGAACCGTTATTGCCCTTTATTTATGTGCACTAAATATTTTTATAGTGCTGGATTTTAGGGTTTCTGATTGTTTGGACTTCTGGATTAAGAATCATGCTTGACCAATTTTGGCCTTGGGATTAACTATTTTCTGATATCTGCATTATTCTGATTTTCTGATATGTTTGTGAAAAGATTCTATTTGGGCGGGACCATTGTAATTCTGACTTTTGTACTTGTTATTGGTTGAATTTTGTACCGTGATGATTTTCTGAGTTTGGCATTTCACACCTCCATTTGTGAACCGAAACAAAATCGTGATTTGCAATATTGGATTTAATGTTGTTGCAATCCTTCTGCAATGGGTCCTCTTGGGGAAACTTGAAGCTTCATTGGAGAACTTCAAAAGAAACTCTATAGGGAAAGATCACTGGGGAAAACCCAAGTAAGAAATTTCGTTCACACAAGAGTTCACTTATGAAAGATCAACCACCTTGGAAGAGATTCAATTTGAGAATCATCACGTTGTAGATCAATTTATGAACAAGCCTTCAGACTTGTGGCCGGAAGAACTAAGTCTGTCATTCAAGAAATAGTCTTCAAAGTCTGATTCTATTTAGGAGAACAACTAGCTATTCTTGAAATATCCCGAGTCATGGTTGGGGTTTATGCATGAATATGCTATGCATGATATGATATGAACGAATGCATGAACGTGCTAGTTAATGCATTGGTTGTCAAACTGAATTCCCGACATCGCTGGTCTGGAAGAGAGGAGAAATGGCATCAATAAGATGATTGACCAAACTCTAATCGATTTGCCATTGGAAAGGCTGTAATGTTAATTCTTGTAGAAGAAAGAATAGCAACTTCTGAGTTGTAGATAATGATGATCAGAGGAGTGCCCCATGTCTGGGAATGCAACTGTATTGGGATTTGCACTTTAATAAATATCTCGACTTCAGAAACTCAACATGCCCTAGTTTACTAGAGCTTCGAGAAAGCTTTCTTGAAAAGGAATGCCCCAATATCCTGTATTCTACGACAATACTCTATTGATTGTCAGTATTTCAAAGTAACTGGATATTCTTATATGAGAATAGCATGCCTTGATATGAGCTTTAGAGATACTTCAACATCTCAAAATAAACGCCTCAGATTTACTAAATCTCGGAGTAGCGGGCTTTGCAAACATGGACAACCCGCCCCTGCATGAGCCTTGGAGAGACTTCAACATCTCGAAGTGATTGCTCCAGATCAACTGAATCTTTTTGACAAGCTTGCTTTAGAACGAATCTTAGAGAAACTTCTACGTCTCAAGTAATTTCCTCAAATTGACTGCATTTGAATAAAGAGCTATGCAAACATAAGGAATACCTGCCCTAGGATGGGCTTTAGAGAGACTTCCATGTCTCGAAGTAATTGTTTCAGACTGATTGATTATTGAAACAAATACTTGCTCCAATTAAGAGAGCTTCACTGTCTCGAAATAACTGCTTCAGATCAATAGCATATGAGCAACTAACTTGCTGGAACGAGAGCTTTTTTGGAAGATTTCAACGTTTTAAAGTAATTGCCTCGGATTGATTGGAACTGAATGATTATTTCTGCAGAGATTGTAGCGAAATACCCCAATTTAGCCTTAGAGAGTGTAATACGGTGGGAGAACTGACTTGTTTGTTTTGCGTTTTATCGCAAATGTTGGGATAGCAAGAGTCGCCACCGACTTTTCTTTTATCCAATTGAGGGAAGGCGAAAAGAACTAGAAAAGACCTTCGTTAGATTCTGAGTAAGGGAGGCAGTTATGAAAAGGGAAGGTATTAACACCCTTTCCATCCGTAGTTATCTATGGGCTCTTAATTGCTTAGCTCATTTTATAAATTGCTTTTTGTGTGTGTGTTTGAAAAGATGTTTTTTGAAAAGGCATTTCACTTTGACTTCGTAATGATTCTCGCTGGAATGTATACGAAGTGTTCGGAAATGTTTTGTTTTGGAAAAGACTTTGTAATGATTCATGATGGAATGTATACAAAGTGTTTTGAAATTTTTTTGAAAAGTGTGAGGTGTAAAAAGTATTTTGATAGATTTGAGCAAGCAAAAGAGTCTTATTTACCTACTCAGAATGGTCGTTTCCATGTTATTTTGCTTTCCTTTAGAATAAGGCTATCCATACCATTGGTTGATAGGTAACCTTATTCGTTGGATGTAAAGGGACATTCAAAGGGACATCGGATGGTCATAGAAGGCAACATGTGGGGATACCTTAGCATATTCGTAGGGGCGATCATCACTTTTCGTAGGCAACAATCGAGGGACGAGATCATGTATTCGTAGGCAACAATCGAGGGTCATCGAGGGACTATGATCTTTATATCTAAGGGACTATGATGATATGTTTGTAAGCATCTTAGCTAAGATATTCCTACGTTTGAGGGACATGATCATGTATTCGAAAGGCAATAAGAGAGGATACCCTAAGGGGTGTGCATGTGTGAAAAGTGTGTTGTATTCAGATATGTTATCTTGTGATTAGCGTTAGCTATGTTGATTGAATTAGTATTGTCATACACGCCTAGTTACTAGCAGTTAAATATATACAAAAATTAAAGTGCAAAAATGTAAAGTGCGGAAAATAAACCCTAGACTATTACATGACTTTGGGGCAGATACATAATGTAGGAGTGCATAAAGTAAATCCTAATTAACTATTACATCCCTTGAGCAGATACATTATATTGAAAAATGTGCGAGAAAATAAACCTAGCTATTACAACTTGGAAGCAGTTACAATAATCGGAAAATATTGCGAGAAGGATCGAATTGTAAATAATGGAAAATAATGTTAGTGAAAATAAAGTTTTTGAGTTAGGAAAAAGTTTTAGGGTTAGTAAACCTAATTAAATGAGAGAAATATTTTTTGGGAATTTTCTGGATTAATTTCAGTATAGAAAAAGTAATTAAAAGTTAATTTTTGATTAATTAACAATTAAATCAAATAAAGATGAAAAATAATATTTTTTAATGTCAAAAATTAAATTAGAGTTTTTCTAACCTAATTATGAAAAGAAATATTTTTTTGGTGATTTTTTAGTGTATTAAAAAAATGTTTGAAAAGAAAATATGAAAATTGGGTTAGTTTGCAAAAGAAGAAAAAATATTGTGAGGAGCCAGGAATCGAACCCTGGTCCTCTTTCTCATAGGCGCGTCCTCCTGCCAACGGAGCTAGGCATGTTAGTTGTCAAACCATGGAACAAAAACAATAAAAGGAAAGCGAAATTTTAAAATATAAACAGAAAAAATGCGCGTTGGGGCTTCGTCCCTGATTTGAATCTTCAGACTTTTACCAACGGTTGCTGCTCGTAGCTAAAGCCTATAGTGACGGCTCCGTCCGTCACTACAACACCTACAAATTTCCAAAACTCACAATACACAATATAAATTTATATGGAGGGCATGGTTCAATTGGAAAACCCCTCCTAAATGCAACGGTGCCACTCGTTTTGGCTAATTTTACTTGGACTGAGAAACCCCAATTTAGAGCTTCAAAACCCTAGTAATGGCAACTTCCTTATTCTGCAACTAAACACAAATCAAGTTATCTAGAAACATTGCAAATAGAATTCTAAACATGAAAAAGCAATCGAAACATGTTAAATATGCTTATATGGTCAAAATCGAAATTGAAATATATAAGTGCAAACCGTGAGTAGGATATCGTGATTCTGGAGGTATTTCTTGATGGTGATGGCTTGGTTAGCTTCATAAAACACCAAGGAATTGATTGGCAACCTTTGTTTGGCCTGAATCGATGCAAATCCTTGGCTGCTACTTCCTTGTATCACACGATTTTTTGAGGTTTTGATTTAAGGTTCTTGGCTGCAAAAAACTCCTCTCCTAGGGTTTAGAAACCTTCTGAATATATAGAGGATGGATCTAGGTTAAGAATTGATGAGAAAATATTTGATTTGTCAATCTTTTCAATTTGCATCAAATGCTTCCAATCTTGTACCAATCTCATGCCAATCATATATTTTCGAAATTTTGGCCATTTAATGAGTATCTTGGACCTCAAGAATGTCAAATATTCAGCCTTGCATTGATTTATTCAATTTTTCTATTTTATTTTAATTAAATTGATGTTAAATGAATAAAAAATTAAAATAAATAAAATAAAAAGCTCAAGGGCGTGGAATTGGGATTGGAGGTTCTAATTGAGATTAAAAACAAGTTTGAATCAATAAAGGTTAGGCCCATTTAGAAAAAAATTGATTTTCTCAAGTATTTCTCTTCATGCACCTCCTCAAAAATGCTCAACTTGTACAATCTGTATCTTGCTCAATTTTCAACATTTTTGGGTGTTATTGGACTTTTTAGAAAGCTCAAGATGTCCTATAAACACTCCTTTTAGTTTTATCTTCATTGAAGTTTCCATGTTCATGAACACATCTTTGCAAAAAGATGACTTTTGTTGACTTTTAAAAGGACCTGTAATGTTTTGATCCATAACTTCCAAATGAAATATTTTTGGCCAAAGCTTGTGAGACATGAAGTTGTAGAGCATTAAATTCCCTTCAAAATTATCTTTTGTGGAAAAATTTCTGATAAAGTATATGAAAGTTATGCCTGGTCAAAGTTCTGTTGACTTTCGTCTGAAAAACCCTAATTTAGAAACTTTGACTTTTGATCAGATCTTGACTTTCCTTGAGGAATCATGACCAACCCTTGATCAAATAATGAATAATAATTCAAAATGTTGGTGTTGACCAAAAATTATGAAGTTTGACTGTATGTTGACCACAATTGACTTTTTGTCCAATACAATTGATTTTCAACCATCTGAGCAATTGGATGAGCAAATTTGACTTGTAAGGCTTGAAACTTGACATGGTGATCCCTTGAAGTATATGATGCGGTATGATGACCACTTGAAGCATTGGAAATCCATTTTTTCTTGAGAGGAGCAAAACCCTTGTCTGGTCAACCCTTGTGAAATCTTTGAGTATTGAGTTATGAATTGTCTTGAGAAGTATGAGGGCATATTTTGGGATATGATAGAGAGACTTCCATGTCTCAAAGTAATTGCTTCAGGCTGACTGAATCTTGAAACAACGATTGTCTCAGGCTAACCGCTCTTTGAGAAGGACTAAATCACCTGTTGATTGCTCTTTGAGACCTGGCCCAGATTGGCAGAATTTTGAGAAATTGAATTTCGACTTGATTGTCCCCGAGTTAACATAATCTTGAGAAAACAACTTGTGATATGCTCAATGGAGTCCTTAAACGTCACGCCTCTTGATACAATTAACTTTTAATCCAACAAAGTGATCAAGTCTTTCTTCTTTGGACAAAGTTAAACTCTTCACTGATGTTCATTATGTGAACTTCTTTAATGTCAAATAATTGTTTTACATGTAGAATAATGTTTATTATGACAATTCTAATGCAACATTTATGCGTCTTGAAGTTTTGTATGAAAACCATTATGACTCTTTTTTTTGAGAGCAAAACACCTTAGAGTGCAACACTGAAAATTCTTTTTTTATGAGAGATAAGATGAGCATATGATACCAACATGGGTACTTAGCACGCACCTTAGGATTCAGTTAAATGCGATCTCATCATCGTATACTTTTGAATTAACCCATGCTTAAATTAGGACTTCTAAAGGTTGTAACGTGGCCTGGTTCACGGTTTATTACAAAATAGATTTTTAGGCTCAAAATTATTTGGTGCCCACCCATTCTCCATGATGTCCTTCAGTCCTAAGTTCAACTATCTTGATACGAGCACTCATCTCTCGAGAGAAGTTATGATGGTTGAGGAAACAATACAAGGTTTCTTGGATACGATAGTCACTAATCTTTTTGTCTTTAGTGTTTAACCACACAACTTGTTCTTTGTTGGGAATTTTTATTTGATAATCCTTTCTCACTTTTAGGCTTTCCAATTTGATTTCCCTAAATTTTTCCTAAGTGACTTGTTTTCAAGTTTCGACTTAGCAGAACTTTTTCTTTCTTTCGTGGACATTTACATTGTCTTCGATTTGTTAGAAGTGATTTTGACTGTCTGAGTCTTTGGGTAGATGAGAGATAATCGTTGTTGTATCGTCATCTGTTGACTTCCTGATGTGCGAGAGATAACCAACGTTGTATCATTCCCTTATGATGCACATTGTTGACAAAAGAATTTTGACCATTACAAGTTTGTATTTCTTCAACCTTTTGGAGGATAACCATTTTTGTATCCTTTGACGCGTACTCTCTTGATGAGTTCTGAATGATCGATCAAATTAACTGAACACTACCCGCCCACAGGTTAAAAAATGAGGATTTTTCTAAATATAAAAAACTCCTACATCAAGGCTCAAAAGGGTTAACGAGGGTTTATCTCCCTTATAATTTTGGTGTTTAGGGATTTGAAACAATGCCTATACATCGTTAGCAGGGTTCTACTCGAAAGCATACAATTAGAGACCTGACGTTTTTCAACTATCGCCATCCTCCCTCCAATCTTTTCCTAAGCGAAAGATTTGGTAATGTTGGTATCAAAATGCTCGCAAATCAAATAAAGAGTGATAGCGAATGGATTGCGTGACAACAAATGGATTACTTCAAGACAAACATACTCATTGCATTAAGATTAAAAAACAAACAAGTTTCTACATGCAAACAAAGTTTAAACAATTAAACAAGATACAAATGAAAATGCAATACAGAAACAAAAGATTGTCATTGTTGAGGAGACTTGAGCTTCGTCGGGACTTGTCAATTCATATGACTTTCAGTAGTCTTGGTGCTCAGTTGAGTATAGGGTTTCTATCCATAAACAGATTCCCTCCTTGAAGAGTCAAGTACTTCTGGTCAATCAACTGTTGAACTATTGCTTTGTAGGCATTGCATTCCTTTGTTGAGTGTCCTACCGTACCAACATAGTATCCACATCGCACATTATGATCATATCTTGGCGGGAATAACTTTGGTGGGTTAAGAAATTTATGAACCACCAATGAAATTTGAATCAGATATGGCAGAAGTTGATTGTAGGTCACTAGAATTGGATCAAGAGGAGTCTCCTTTCTTTCTAGATTATTCTGAGGTACAATTTGACTTTGGGAATTCCGCCTTTGAAGTTGAGGAGGATCAGACAAAGGTTGTTGATACAAAGGCTTGAAAGATGGTATTGGAGGATAATGAGTCGGTGTTGTGACTAACTTCTCTTTGCTTGAACTTGGGATATCTTTGCTAAAGGATACCATATTTTCTGAAGTGATATTTTGGTCTACTTCATTGCTGACATTATTCTTCAGAGTCTCAACTCCCTCTTGGTAAGAAATTTCCCCAATGAGTTTTGGAAGTCCCTCAAAATTGGTATTATCACAATTTGCAACCAAAATGTCTAAGCTCGATCCATTCTGTTTGAAAGACAGAGTCTTGTCATCAATTAGCTCTTGAACTTTGCATTTGAAGGCAAAATAATTCTCAGTTTCATGTCCTGCAGAGTCAGCATGAAAAGCACATTTGGCTCTCTCATCAAACCAAGCTTTAGCAATCCCTAGAACTGACTTTGATTCCCTTGGTATCACAACACCACTTTGAATTAAGTAAGGCAATAGTCAAGAATATGATATTGGGATTGACTGAATATCTTGTTGAGCATATCGGTGATAATGCGGGTTAATATGCTGATTTGGTTCCCTCATCTTTGGTCGGGGAATAAGCAATGACTGTTGTCGAGGAATCTTCGAAGGTGAAGACCGATAATGACACCTAGTAGGAGAATTTTGAACTGGAGAGTTCTCTACGTGTGAATGTCCTTGATCCATGAGACACTAGACGATAGAGCGGTAACCAAGTTTGCAGAAATTGGTGTAGTGTTGCACTCTCTCTTCAACATGACTTGTAAGAGATCCATGACCAGGCTCATATGACTTTTCAAATGATTAACTTCCTCCCTCAACAGTTCCTGCCCATGTTGAAGCTTGTCTATAGCCCTTTGAGACATCCTTCGAGTTCTGAACGCGTGTCGAGTAGTCAGTTTGATTTCCTAAACGGGATAGATGAAATGAGATTTTCTGATGAAGATGAAACACATGGTTATGCATGCAAGAATGCAAAGTGATGACAAATGGTAATGCATCTAAGAATGAAATGTGATGCGGTCATATTAATGTTATGCGCAAAATCACAAGTAAAATTTAAACAGACAAAGGTTTAAAAAGGACGGTCGGACATGGTTTCGACGTCTACCCAACAATTCCCCCCAGGATGGCTATAAGATTTTTTGATACAACAAACACAAATTCTAATATTGTCATCCATCGCAATTGAAACTTTCAAGGCTACAATATTATTTTTTTGAGAGAATTTGGTTTGAGGGAGGATTGTGTATTATCCTGAATTGACAAATCAGGTCTAACGTTCTAACAGAGCACAACCCTCGACACAAGGATTTAAACGTGGTACTCAAAATCATTGATCCCAACTTGGCTATATCATTTTCACCATAAATAAAT
Organism: Vicia sativa; assembly: GCA_021764765.1. Lineage (NCBI taxonomy): Eukaryota > Viridiplantae > Streptophyta > Magnoliopsida > Fabales > Fabaceae > Vicia > Vicia sativa. The sequence continues at coordinate 2,094,390 of CM038796.1, read as the reverse complement.
TTGCGATTATACGGTATAACCAAGAACGTCTCATTTGAGCATTCTTAAAGCCCATTCCTTAAAGGTTAAACTAGAGGAAAAATCCCTTCTAACAACATTATCGTCAATGCAAAAACAACTTACAATCGACGATAATGTCTTCAAAAGAACCTCCCCTAGGTGTGGCCTTCGCACCAACTTACAAGACATTTCCGTCTAGCAAATCAATACTACGCAACCACTCTAATTTATGTGCTCTATAGCCTTGGTAGTGGGCTTTTCCTATAATCCCATCAACATTCCCACACAAGATAATATACAAAGCATAAGGAAATAAATGACTGAATTATAAATATAAGAATAGATGCAATAAGAAAATAAACACATATACGAAGAACTAAACTAGGGTTGACTCGCTTAGTCAAATTTTTCCCAATGAAGTCGCCAAATGTGATAACTGGTTTTTTCATCGATTATTTTAAAATAATGAAGTCGACAACAATTTTATTTGTTCTAAAAAGAATGAGAAAATATATATAAAACCCATGAATGACGGATAAGGCAGTCAACGAGACCAAAATATATGGATTCGGGAGTCAGTTATGCAAGGGAAAGGTATTAGCACCTCTTACATACATCGTACTCGATGGGACCCATTTAGTTCTAAGTGTTTGTGTGTATATTCTCTAATTTCTAAGTTAAGAAAAGAGAAAGAAGAAATGTCTTTATTTATGGGTTTTTGAACTCGCCGAAGACATCGCATCTTGTGCCTACGTACTCCCTCGTGCAATGGGAAAGTTAGAGTTCCGTAGTTCCTCTTGAAAATGTTTAAGTTATTTATGTTTATTTTTAGAATAAAAAGTTTTTGATGATCGCATATGAGCAAAAAAGACAAGTTTGATGAGTTGAAGTTATTTTTATGTGGGAGACAAGCATCGGACCATAAGTGTTCAACGTCTAATGCTCCAAGTACTCGGATGGAGGGGACAGAATCATCCTGATCTTCTTTTTCTACCTAAAAGCTTTTATTTTAAGAAAAGGTGATGCGAAATAAGGTTCGCTTGATTATATTCATTTAAAGAAGCTAAGCGTATGATCGAGGGTCGAAAAAGGACTGACTACCTTACGTTTGGGAAGAGGGAGAGTAAAACATTTTATTTATGAAATTATTTTTGAAAAGAAACTCGACGTTGGATCGAGGTTTGAAGAGTTGATTATAAAAGTGTTTTGATGTTTGGTTTATGAGAAGGTGAGAAATGGAATCGAGTTATGATTAACCAAGTATATGGACTTGATTAATCTTGTGAGGATAGGTGCTCTTTCCTCCAACTATGAAACCCTTGTGCATGGATGATTGGTGTATGAACCAAAATTTACTCGGGTTATGGTTAATCGATTATGTTGGTATAATTAATGCCTTCCTCGCCATATTTTTTCCTAAGAGGAGAGACCTTGCTAAAGGATACTTAGGGAGTTTGCTAAGGGGCGTGGATAGAAATAGATAGTGACTTCATAACCAAGATAGATAGGTTCTGTAATATTTTATGGATATCCCAAATGATGTTGGAACATCAGTTTGAATGTAAATATCAATATTTTAACTCCACACTCATCAGTGGCAGTTCTATCTATTGTGAAGAGATGTTGAAGAAGTAGTATGCTCGGACAAGGCATAACTACTAGGTTGGTTTAGTAACTTCTCTAAATATCAGCAATCATTAGTGAATGGCTTACAAAGGAGAGTAATTAATCTACAAGCCTATTGAAAAAGAAAAATCCCTCTGTCAATTGGTGTGAAAATTAATGAATTTCTCTTATGTTAATAGTTCAATCCAGAATACTATTCTCCAGTACTAAGTCACATGAGGGAATAGTGTCAAAGCCACATGCTATGATGCCTTAAAAAGCAACAATCCAGATTGATGAGTGAAGAGGTAGTAATCACATGTACTTGCATGATGTAAAAAGGTGAGATGACCCATGCATTATTGGGACTAACTCCATCCAACAGAAACAGCCAGAAACTATTAAAAATGGCCAGAGTTAGTTTGGACGATACACATTAATTCTTGATGCAGTTCTTCAACCTAAATTTTCGTCACCTTGACCAAGGACCAAAATTTGTTAATTTCTAAGCATCATTTGTCCTACTTATAGAGGACTCCTCTACCTCTAATGTAAAGTAAGTATTTTTCCACTCTTCACCATCATGAGTTTTGTTCGAGTATGGGCAAACTGTGTCTGGATCTGGTTATGTGAGGATCTCCTTTGCCAAGTTTTGGCTAAAAAGGGGGAGAAAGGTCTTGTTGTTGTTGTTGGTCTCGTTGCTGCTGCTACGTATATCCGGGAGACTGTGAGATCATGTTCACAAATGGTGTCCAAACTAGCCATATCTAAATTGCTAACCATACTCCTATTTGGAAATCTTGTGACTTGTGATATGAGTTATAAACTCAATTGTGACCTGTGTTCTGAGTTACCTGGAGAAATTTCAGGATACCTCTTGAGTTTCCTGAGAAATATCAGAATACCTCTTGAGTTTCCTCTTATGCTACTTAGAGGGAGTATATCTCCCAATCCAACACCGAGTCTCTTTCTTCTCCTACCTTGCACGCTTGGTATTGGTTCAATGGAGAAACTCCAAAATTCTACAAAGAAGATGTCGAACGGGATGTTCAGAGATTACCTGCAACTCAAGATCTATAGTTGTGTGCAGAAGACTATGAATGTCACTACTGAAGAAATTATAATTGTTGTTGTCTTGCTGTAATTTTTTATTGTAATTTTTTAATTATTTGTTTTAGACAAAATTTGCCAAAAGGGGAGATTGTAAGTTCTTTGATTTTGAGGATTGACATTAATTTTAGTAAAAGAAATAATAGAAGCAAAATGTAATGTACAATAGGAAATATAACTTGAATAAGTGGATTTCATCCCTGACTTGGAAACCTCCAGATGTAGGTGTGTAGCACCGAACCGGGTAAACAATTTGCTTGTGTTCTTTATGTTTCCTGCAATATTATTTTTACCTTGCATGCGTGTTAATGTCAGACAAGATGTCTTGACATCCTTATAACACATTTGGGACTACTGTACTAGAATTTCATATCCTACTGTGGATTTTCGATCCTCAACATCACTACACCAACTCGAATCTATGTACCCCACTAACTTGCATTTTCTTCCTTTATCAGATGTTGGAAATAAAATTCCATAGTCAAGAGTTTCTTTCAAATACCTCAATATCCTCTTTGCCGCAGCTAGGTGTGATACCTTTGGCTTCTGCATGAATCTACTTACCATACCCACACTTTATGCTAAGTCAGACCTTGTATGACAAAGGTATCTTTAGGACCTAATAAGTCTTCTATATTGGGTTGGGTCTACATCATCTTCTTCTGAGTCTTTCGACAACTGCAGTCTTGGTTCTGCATGTGTCGAAGTCGAATTTTATTCTTCCATCTTAAATCTCTTGAGAATTTCTCCTACATATCTTCTTTGATGCATCATCAAACCTATACTAGTCTTTTAGAATTCGATTCCAAGGAAATATGAAATATCACCCAAATCAGACATTTTGAATTCCTTGCTGAGAGCACCTTTGAAGTCTTCGATCTTTTTCTTGCAGCTACTTGTTATCAACAAGTCATCAACATAGAGACATAGTATAAGAAATTCACTATTGCTTCTTCATACATATACTCTATGTTCAATTGTGCACTTCACAAATTCTTTCTCCCTTAGAAAACTATCAATCTTCTTATTCCAAGATCTTGGAACTTGTTTTAATCCATACAGGGCTTTATGAAGCATGCACACCTTTCTCTCTTCGTTATGTTTCACAAATCCAACTAGTTGTTTAACATAAAATTCTTCGTCTAAGGGTCTATTTAGGAATGCACACTTTACGTCCATCTGACATATGTGCCAACTATTTATTTCAGCTAAATGTTAACAACAAGAGTTGTTGTTTCGAAGATTGAGAACTTTGGCTCCAAAGTTCGACCATGTGGTAGTCGCCATAGAAGAGTCGAAGGATATGTCAACTTTGTCGAAGGAAGAACTTCAAGGGACACTTGAATTTCATGAACAAAGAATGGTTGAAAGAGCTGAAGGCAAATCGAAAAGCATAGGATACCATTTGTTGGCACAACAATCGGGGAAGGGTCAAGCAAGGAGCATTCTTATTTTCGAGACTTTTTGTTTGAGAAGCACACCTTTGTGGGAGACACACCACTTGTCCACCTAAAATCTTAAGGTTTTAAATGGATATGCGGTGTATCTCTCATAAAGGTGTGTCCCAAGTATACCCCCTCCTCGAAATTGTCACTAACAATGGTATCATGACCCTATGATTTCGAGATAGGGACCGACTTAGTTGTATCGACACACTTCCCACAGGTGGTGAGTAAAAGGTGTTTCATTGAGAGAGTGTCAACGGTGATATAAGTGTATCTGGAAGAAAGAGCTTCCACATGAGGGGGAGTATTGAGAATTAAGTTTGAGAAAGAAGTTTCACATTGATTAGAAAAGGGAAGATTGAAAACTATACAAGTGAGAGAAACTCACACGCCTATCACCTTAAAATTTTATGTGGATATGTGGTGTGTCTCTCACAAAAAGGTGTGTCCCAAATAAATACTCCTTTCTTTGAATTGTTGCCTAACAGTTGTCACTTGTTTGTGTCGTAATTTTTCACATTTTTAATTAAATCATAATTAAACACATATGATATTATTAAATTCTGTTAACCATTATTATATTTTTTATTAATGTACGAAAAAAGTTTAATTTATGATTATAGCATAGTTAAATATTAAAGAATTTTATAAAAAATAAAATAAGTAAATTCTAAAATAATCTTATAATTGAAAGACGCGTATAATACTTTCTCTTTCGTTTATGCCGAGTTTAGTTCGTTTAAAACTATAAAAGAAAACATTCTTTTTCAGATTGAGAAGTAGACTTAAATTTAAGAATAATTTTTAGTGGACATGTAGACACACCCCCATATAGAAAATGTTTTGTTCTAATAAGTTGTGTCCACCGGCATTTAGAAAGAGTGTTAAATAAGTGTATTTCATAAATTAGTGTACACCTATAATTATTTCAAATTAGTTTCATTTTCTTGAGTCACTATTACTAATTTAATTATAAAGATATGGTTCCGAAAGCGGACACATTCTACCGACGTGTTGTTTTTTGTTTTTTTGAGATATTATTTTAAATTTGGATAAAGAAATCATGAAATTGAAAAGTGATGATGACTTTTTCTTTAAAGATGAATCAGTCCTAATCTGCCTACCCTTGTTTTAACGATGCATCAGTATTTTTTAATTAATTAAACCAATTAAAAAGTGATACAGGTGGATTACAAGGATTGGCACGTAATAAATAGTAATAAATCAAAATTAGTATACTAAAGTATTGAAGAGTTAATAGAACAGTAACCTGGTGTAGATTTACTATATGGTTAATAGAACAGTGATAACTAGGTCACATATTCTGAATGTATGTGGACCCAAGAAAGTCATAAACTCAAAACGACTTAAGAGGGAGAGTGGCAGTAGCCTGGGCTGGCAACTACCCAACCGGAAAGCGACTTATGCACCCACGTCTGACACGTGTCTTAATAAGGTTTTATGGACCACAACATAGTACTGCATGATTTAGAATTGTGGGCCAAAGGTTTATTGAATCAGGTTCGTACACTTGTAAAAAGCTGAAACTCTGCCTTCTGAGGTAACCACTGAAACAAAACTGTGCTAATCTACATGCCTGCTGCTCATCTAGCTTTGTAGATTAGGTGCCGCCGGCAGAGGTACTGTTTTCCTAGACAAACAAACATAGCTAGCTACCCTTAATCTTTCTCTTACTTTTACCTTTTTAAAAAATTTATTGGCTTAATATAATAATATTGAAAACCTAAAAAATGAGAACAAATACAGGTAATTATGGCATTTATGTAAGTAGCACAGAGTGTGAGTGTATGGGAGGATCACGCCGAACTGTTTCGTGGTCCATGCCCCATGGATAGAGAAACTTGAACAAGAGGTTTGGATTGGAATTGGGTCACAATGATGGAAGTGGTCCTTCCCTTAAGTTATGGGATCCACTCAACTTTCACCTTACTGCCACTGCATGCTCTCAATACTTGCAGTTTCATGTACCATGTCATTTCTTTGCCTAATTCTATCCCTCTCCCTATTAACCTCTCTTTCAAGATAACATGGATTTGGGCTTTGTAAATTTCTTTGCCTAATTCTATGATTTTTTTCCCATACTGCCACTATATTGAAGTTTTAATACTATATTGCCACACAATGAAAATCAAATACCACATTGCCACCATTTCCTCAAGGTTCGGTCACCCTTTGAACGAACGGGTGTAAAAACTTTTTTTTCTTCATTTTTTTTTATTTAAATGAATTTTATTTAATAAAAATAATTTATTTTAATTTATTTAATACATAATGTATTACTCCCTCCATCATAAAATATATATAAAATAGAATATTTTTTCTGTCTCCAAATATAAAAAAAATCAACTTCATTTTTTTAAGGTGGAATTAAAGACAAATTGCACTTAATTTATTCTTTAATTAAATAATCTAATTAAATAATTTAATCAATTTTATCTTACAAATTTAATTATAAAATATAATTGCAACATAATCTAATATATATAAAATTTAGTTGAAAGAGAGAAAATTGTTTTAATAAAATAACTCTAATGTATATTAAATTTAGTTGAAAGATTGAAAATTGTTTTAATACTAGAATCTTCTATCTCAATATTAAAATTATTTACAGTAAAATCAATTGTATTCACAACTGCTTTCTCGTCAATGATATTATTATTTTATTTTATTTTTTATTAAAATAATTAAAACGGCGTCATTTTAATTTTTTTAAAATAAAAATAAAAATGTAATTTAATCATTGATTTTTCTATTTTATTATTTACATTGATTTTTATCGGTTCACGCCGATTCAGTGATGTAAGCGATCCAACAATTAAACCAAATCGATTATCTGATCGATTCTCTGTTCGATCGATCCGATTAGACGGTTCAATCTGATTTTTAAACACTGGTAAAAACATTTCAGATGACTTATTAAAGAAAAGGTAAAAGAGTAAACTAAATGTAATTTGTCTTTATTTCCACCTTGAAAAAGGTGAAAGTTGATTTTTTTTCTTTATATTTTAAGATAAAAAAATATATTATTTTGGACATGTTTATAAACAACAAAAATATTTTTAAATTTATTGAATAAATGATGTATCTAGTAATTGTTTTATATCAGATATATCAATTATTCAATGAATCTTAAAAAAAAATTATTGCTTATAAATGTGTTCAATGTGTTTAGAGAGTATATATATTTTTCTCTTATATTTTAGAATAGAGAAAATAATATATTATATGTTAAATAAATTATTTTTATTAAATAAAATTCTTTAAAAAAAATATATATATTCTACACCCGCTCGGTCATCGGAAGACCGAAGCATTGGAAAAATTACTTGCGTTCGTCTATAACCTTTTGAGGAAAAGGTGGCAATTTGGGGAAATTTTTACCACATTGCCATGATTTGGAAAAAAAAGTTCCATTCTGCCACCATTACAAAAGAAAATACCAAATTGCCACGAAAAAAATGGGCTTTACCATTGGGTCGTCCAAGGGAGGGATGCACGGGCCCACTTTGCAATAATATTGCACCGGTTCGTCCAAGGGAGGGACGACCGGGTTAACGTTTTTTTTTGTTTTTTTTTAAATTATAAATATGAATTTATTTAATTGATTATTATTATTTTAATTGATTATTATTATTATTTTATTTGATTATTATATATTATGAATTTTAATTGATTATTTAATATGAATTTTTTTTTGTTTTATATATATATTATTTAATTGATTAATATTATTTTAATATTATAAAAAAATTAAAAATATTTTTTTTGTTATTATATTTTTAATTTGTATTAATTATATTTATTTGTAATAATATAATTAAATATTTAAATAATAACATCCAACAATAATAAAATTTTATTTATTTAATAAAAATGCATTACATAGTTCACTTTCACTTTCTTCTTGGTGGTTGAAAAACATGTGAACCTGTGTAGCATCTAGTTGGGAATTTTTGACGGCGTCCTCTTCCACGCGGTTCTGTTGGAGGATCATCTTCACTTGGAGGGGTACTATCGGATGATAAATTTTCTTCCTCTTGGTTTGATGGACCTTCTTCAGTAACGCGTTCAATGTCATCAACACCAAAGTCTGACATACTCAATAGTTGCTCATCTGTTAGATCAAAGTTGGAGATGTGTTGAGGCACCGGTATGGTTGAGAGTGGAACATTAGATTCAAAAGGTGGACGATATACATTTTCAAACGATGGGTTGTAGGTTGGTTGTTGGAATTGTGAGGATGGATAGTCATAGTTAGGTTGAGAGGAGGATGGGGTAAAGGTATGTTGTTGAGAGTGAGAATGAGAGTGAGAGTGAGAGTGAGCGTAATCGAAGTTTGGTTGAGGGATTGGAGAGTACTGGTAGGTTGGTCGATTTGTGGTTTGGAAGGGTTGATGTGGTGGAAACGGATTTAGGGGTTGTTGTGAAGAGGTGGCATAGAATGAGTTGTGTTGTGTGGTTTGGGTGTGATGATATGTTTGTTGTTGGAATGGTGATGTTTGTGGTTGGAAAGGTGATATATGTTGTTGGAAAGGTGGGGGCATTGTTTGGGGAATATGTTGATGCATGTTGGGTTGTTGGGTTGGATAAGAGGCAAATTGACAGGGGTCGTTTAAAAATTGTGGTTGAGAAGGAAACACAAAAGGAGTACTTCTAAACCAATTAATATATTCATTGGTATGGATGAATTCTCCATTCAAACGGTTCCCATTCAAAACCAGATTTCTTCTATTGTTCCACTCTTGATTTTCTTGTTCATTTACGGTACTCCAATGGACACCCCAATTAGTTTGCATGTCGGTATCGTGTTGTTCTATCAGACATCTTGGTTGAGAAGGGATATCTTGCTCAAATCCAAACATGAATTTAACCCGATCCGATTGATGCATCTCAACAATGTGAAGACATATAATCAGAGTCGTCGCACTCCACACACGCCTATCAGCACGAACAACTTCTGGATATGCAGGGTATGGCCTCCATTTAAACTGTTAAAGAAAAAAATTAATTAAGTGTTCTAATACATATAATTAAATAGTTATTTTGTGGTTATACGACTTACATCATAAGGAATCATGTGATCAAAATGATTTCGATATCCACGTAAAAAATTACGGGGATTTGTTTCGTACTCCATGCCTCTTTGAGTGAACCTAGCATTTTGAAAACAAACACATGTCATAAATTATCCATATGCATATAGAATTTTGTGTATTAAACTATGAAAATATAATTTAAAGTTACCTAGTGGCGTATGGATATTTGGGTACTTGGTTACTCATAGGAGCAATGAACGGTATATGCCAAAATTCTCAAATGTTCATGAGGAGTACGCAACCACCAATGCTTTTGACTCCTTTATAGGACGCTTTGCACATACACCTATACAAGTTAGCCAAACATGCAGAGCCCCAACTATAATTATTGCATGTTTCTAAATTCCCAACAAAACAACAATGCATCAAATTTTGACTTTTGTTAGGGAATAACAAACAAGAAATAAGAAGTAAAATGTAGATTTTTGCGTGGAGGATGTTTTCCTCTTCGGTAGGTGCTTCCCTATTTTTTCGATAGGCTAACACCTCTTGTAACCATGTTATTTTTACTTGATTTTTGACTCTATCTTCGGTCGGCGGTTCTATACCCAAGTGTTCCATATATACACTTCTCCCAAGTTGTGTTGGACCATTAACAGCTTGGCCATCAATACGAAGACCAAATAACATACGTACATCTTCCAAAGTGATGGTAGATTCACCCGTTGGAAAATGAAACGTATGCGTCTCCGGTCTCCATCGTTCTAACAGAGCAACAACAAGCTTTGAGTCCACCTTAGTTGTGTGGATTTTTGCAACATCGCCAAATCTGGCTTGATTTAAATATGGAATGATACGAGCACAAGGTGCCTCAAGACAATGAGACTGAAGTCTAAACATAGTGTGACCTTGTTCCTGTTGAAAAAAAAATGTTAAAAAAATGCCTCAAGACAATGATATATATAAATTCAAACCTCATTGATAATATAAAAAACTTACGTATTCGACGACGTTAGCGGGTGTTCCACGGTGTTTATCTTCCATCCATAATAATTGCTCCATTGAAATAGTTAACAAAATAATAAAACTTGAATTTAAAGAGTGTATGAGAATATAATGAAGAGGAATGGTTGTGTGATTGATTATAGTAATGAGGAGGCTTTTTATAGGGAAAAAATCCTAAGAATGCATGCAAAAACCTACTGTGTATTAACATGTTTCTTAGACGATTGGACAATACGTAGGTTTGCAGGATAATGCATGGGAAGCTTAACATTGCATGCTGGACATTAATAGGTCGTCCCACCCTAGGACGCATGAAAACTGTTGACCGCAGGGGATCGTCCCACCCTAGGACGATTACACACTGTTGATCGCAGGGGATCGTCCCACCCTAGGACGTTTGGCTGAAAAGCTGCCAGTGGGTCGTCCTAGCCTAGGACGCACGAGGCCCACTCGGTTTTGTATTATTCCACTCTTCTTCCACGCATGCAAAGGGTTTAGGAACTATATATGCATGCATTCTCTTAATGTTTTGTATATCTTCCCAAACACAATCAATTTTCCCAAACACAATCAATTTTCTTAAACACTATAAATTTTAATGGCTCAGAGAAATATCATTGTAACTGCACATTATACAATTTTCAATGATGTTAATATTGGCTTCTCATTTGTCAATACAATAATTAAACGGTTCAAGATCCACGTTAATTCCGATTTGCTTCATTTGAAAGAGCGGATAGAACAAAAAATACAATTGTCGGTACGAGAAATTATTTATCGACTTCCACTATTTAACGGAGACGATGGAGGCGTGTTTTATGTAATGAAACCTCTAGAAGACAACGACGGCGTCAGAGTGATGTTTGACTGTCACACTGTTTTTGGTCAACTTGAGTCTATTGAACTTTACGTTCATGTTGTTCCCGTGGAGGCAGACCAAATGCAAGAGTCACAACAACACCAATATGGAATGAGTTAACCAACTGATGAGGAACTTACACAAAACAACGAACCATTCATACCAAATGAGGAGGTTGGTGAATACAGTGATGATGAACTCGGTGAGATCCAATATGAAGATCTATTTGGAGATGAGGATGACAATGAGGTCAATCCTTCCCATACTCCAGACGTGCCACCGATGAACTTGTACAATCCACCTGTTCATATGACAAATGTATGTTTGGAGGCACAACCAGTTTCTGTTTTTAGCAACTTGGCTCCCTATCACATTGGTGATAACTTAGAGCTTGGAATGGAGTTTGAAAACAAGGAAGTGTGCATGGCTTTTATGCAACAATGGCATATAATCAATTGTCTTGACTATTGGGCATACAAATCTGATAATACAAGGTACATAATAAAGTGTAAAGACAAAACATGTCCATTCAAATGTAGAGCTGCGGTCCGTAAGAAGAACGCAAAATGGGTGATTGCTAAGCTACGTGGTCCACACACTTGTGCAACGCGTTCCATGGGTCAGGACCACAGACAACTTACTTCAAATCTTGTAAGTCAAAGCATAAGGGAACTTGTTAATAGTGACCCTTCACTTAAAGTCAAGGTAATCATCGCTCATGTTATTAAAAAATTCGGGTACACAATATCATATAGGAAAGCGTGGATTGCTAAGGTAAAGGCCATAGAATCATTGTATGGAAATTGGGAGACCTCTTACAACGATCTTCCACAATGGTTGTTGATTATGAAAACCTACCTCCCAGGTACCGTTATAGATTTGCAAACACTACCTGCGATTTCAAATGAAGGAACACAATTGGGTGACAGAAGGATATTCCATAGGCTATTTTGGGCATTTCAACCTTGTATCAGAGGTTTTGCTTATTGCAAGCCTATTGTGCAGGTTGATGGAACATGGTTGTATGGGAAGTATAGAGGCACCTTGTTGATGGCTGTCGCACAAGATGGGAATGGTAACATTTTTCCAATAACTTTTACAATAGTTGAAGCTGAGACAAAGGGTGCTTGGAGTTTCTTCTTGAGGAATTTGAGAAGGTATGTGGCACCTCAAGCCAACTTGTGTCTTATATCTGACAGGCATGCATCAATCAAGAATGCATATGAAAACCCTGAAAATGGATGGCAACAATCTCCAACTACACATGTGTACTGCATAAGACACATAGCGCAAAACTTCATGCGTGAAATTAAGGACAACGAACTTCGCAAAAAAATTATCAACATGGGTAAGAATATGCAATTAAACTTACTACTTGTAGTTCAATATTTTGGAAATTTTTTTTGACAATTGTTACAACAGGATATGCGTTGACGGAGGCATCATTTAATTACTACGGAGGTGAAATACGTAGAGCAAATAAGGATGCCATAAGGTGGATAGGCAATATTCCCCGAGAGAAATGGGCAAGGGCATATGACGGTGGACAACGATGGGGATACATGACAACTAATCTTGCAGAATCATTGAACTCGGTTCTTAAGGATACTCGTAATATTCCAATCACAGCTTTGATTAAGGCAACATACTTTCGAATGGGATCTTTGTTTGGGAAACTAGGTCATCAGTGGACACAACTGTTGGCTTCTGGTCAAACCCATACAGCTACATGCATCAAGGGATTGGCACAAGAAGTTATTGAAGCAAACGGTCATAATGTCATGCAATTCGACCGTGAAAGATTCGATTTCATGGTGGCCGAAAGAATAAACCGGCGCGACGGTCGACCATTAGGTACTTTCAGTGTTGATCTTAGGAAGCGAGTATGTGATTATGGAAAATTTCAAGCTTTTCACTTGCCCTGCTCCCATGCTATCGCAGCATGTGCTAGTATACGACAAGACTACACCATGTACATACCTGAGGTGTTCACAATTCTTAATGTTTTTAAAGTCTACCAGGAAAGCTTCCTTGGACTACCACATGAGGAAAATTGGCCACAATATAGAGGACTTACGCTCTTCCATGACGATAATATGCGAAGGAAAAAGAAAGGTCGCCCAAATAGTACTCGCATTAGAACTGAAATGGATGAATGTGAAAAACAAAAGAGGTTGTGTGAGATCTGTCGTGAAGTAGGTCATATACGTAGCAAATGTCCGAATGTAGTTGGCCCGTCTAATAGGCCTTAGTGTTTTCATAAATATTTTAGCAATGTAATATCAACCAATGTAATGTCATGTCTTTATAATGGTTCCATTCATTTCAAATTCAACAGACAACAAACAACAAGAACAACAAACAACAACAACCTAAGAACAAATAATGACACAATAAACTGATAAAACGACCAAGAACGCAACAGATCTACGCGATTATAACAATCAACACAATCGGATACTCCGGTGTTAGCATCATCATAAGGACACAGGCGTCGTTATGCACAAGTCTTAAAGACGGAGTTTCTCCATTTGGGCCGGCAACCATAACTTTCCTCTCAATTTTAACGATCTTCTCACCATCAGCAATTTCTCTGTCTAACCAACGATTCAATTCCCTCTTCAAATGCTCCAACGTCTGCGTGTTCCAAAGCAACATCTTCATCGGAGGCTTTATTGGTGAATAAATCACATAAGCATCTCTTTTCATGAACGGAAAAGTTGGAAGTGGTTCCTCTGACCCTGATGATGAACGCGTTTGTCTCAAGAAATCAGACATACTTACAAGTGAGATAACTATTTTGGTGCGAGAAAGAGATGAGCACGCTTGACCTCTTTATAACAAATAAAAATATATTAAAATATTATTCGGTTCGTCCGTTGGATGGGCGAACCTGACACACTTTTTTCAATATGTGACATTTTCGTAAAAAAATTTCAAACTGTATCGAAATAATAATATAATAAATAAATTATTTAAAAAAAAAATCTTAGAAATATTCAATTAATTATATATTAAAATATTATTCGGTTCGTCCGTTGGATGGGCGAACCTGACACACTTTTTTCAATATGTGGCATTTTCGTAAAAAAATTTCAAACTGTATCGAAATAATAATATAAAATAAATTATTATTTTTAAAATATATTCTTTGAAATATTCAATTATATTATTACAAATAAATATAATTAATACAAATTTAAAATATAATAAAAAAAATTATTTTTAATATTTTTATTATATTAAAATAATATTAATCAATTAAATAATATATATAAAAACTAATTTAATTAAAAAAATTCATATTTATAATCAAAAAAAAAAAAGTTAACCCGGTCGTCCCTCCCTTGGACGAACCGATGCAATATTATTGCAAAGTGGGCCCGTGCGTCCCTCCCTTAAACGACCCAATAGTAAAACCTATTTTTTTTGTGGTAATTTGATATTTTCTTTTGTAATGGTGGCAGAATAAAACTTTTTTTTCTTCAAATCGTGGCAATATGGTAAAAATTTCTAATTGTATCCCTATCCCTATTAACCTCTCTTTCAAGATAACATGGATTTGGGCTTTGTGAATTTACTCGCATAATTTGTTTATTTCAAATAGGCGTTTTTTGCCTCTCACATTAAGACAACACTATTTTGGTTTTCTAGTTTTACTATTTAGATTGGAGGGCAACATGTAAAATCTAAACTTTAGTGGTTTCACATGTGATGCTTGAAAATAAATACTCCTTTAGAGTAAAAAAATAACGTGGTTTAAGGAATTTGTATCCGTATTAACGAAAATTTTACTCATAAATAAAAAATGAAAGTAAAATTTTAAGACTAATATGCTTAGTAATAATTAAATTGTATGAAAGTTCGTGAATCACATAGTGAAGATTTTTATGATTTAGATTAAAACGGCTTAATCAGACATGCATAAGCGATGTTGTATTTGTATCATGATAAATTCTATGGTGAAGCGTTAAAATGATTTTTTTTATTTTTATAAAGTTACTTGTCTCACAAATGAGAAAGAAACCATAACTCAATCAATGCTACATAGGATTATATTGTACACCACTAATAATTTGAAAATCAATCATTTTTATTTTGTTATAATTTTAATTGTGCGGAGTTCATACACAATTTGCCATTTTTTAAAGAATTGAGTTTCTGCTTGTTGTGTCAGCCGTTGTTCGTGCACCAGTTTGAGAACAGAGCTGCTGCAAACCTGCAAAATTTGGCTTTTTCGATCATCAAACAAAACACCACCAAAAACCGCAATTTACTTGTGTTTGTATTGAGAACAGAATTGCTAAGGTAAATACGAAAATATTTGTTATATTTATTTGACATTAGTTACTAAGATCTAATGATATCGAATTGTGGTATTACATTTGATTTCAATTTGGAAATTAGGGTTTACGTTTGAACTTGTTTTCTGTATATGGGTATTTCGATTTGGGAATTAGGAAATATGCCTGAATTTGTTTCATGTATATGTTTTTCAAATTTAATGATTCTGATTTTGTTGTGTTAAAAGTTTTTTTTTTATTCAGGTTTACGATGGAAAACTCAGATGATTCATTTGAGGTTGATTCCAATGATGTTTATTCCACTGATGGTAATACTTTTTCTGATGTTGAATTGAATGATGGTGAGGGTGACAATTATCAAAGCTCAGATGATGATGTAGTCGATGTTGATAATGACGATGAAGATGATTCAGTTGAATTAAATGCAGTTGTAGGCGATAACGTGGTAAGTATTAATTCCATGACTTCTGATGAAATTTGTGCTATGCAATTCAGTTCTATTGATGAAGCTTATGATTTTTATTATAAGTATGGAAAATGCAAGGTTTTTCCATTAGGAAAAGTGATATTAGGAGAAGAGGGCTTGAAGATAGAAAAATAATAGTAATGAGGTAGTTTGTATGCAATAAGCATGATTCGAGAGATAATAAACACTTAAGTAGGGTAGATAGGAAAATAGATCACAAACATTTGACCTGTACTAAATGCGCAGCCTAGGCTTCGTGTGCACTACAAAGCCAAAAATGGTATATATGTAGTGTCATTTTTTGAGGAGGGTCATAACCATGAATTAACCCCCATCTATTTTTGTGCACTAACACCCCATTTATCGTCAAATTTTTGAAGCGGATAGAGCTCAGATTGATGGGCTTTAGTCACATGGAATTAGAACTTGTCATATAATGGGGTACATGGTTGCTCGGAATGGTGGACATGCTAGTGTTGGGTTTACAAAGAAAGATCTGTATAATTATTTTGATGAAAAAATGTATGCTATTTTTAAAGATGGTGACGTTGCCACGTCTTTAAATTATCTAAATGTAAAGTCATATACTGATCCCATTCTATATGCAAAATATGCTGTCATCAGTGATTGACGACTGAGGTTTCTTTTTTGGGCTGATGGGAGCAGTAAATCTGATTATGTTTGTTTTGGCGATGTGGTTGCGTTTGACACAACTTACAAGAAGAACAAATACAACTATCCATTGGTTATATTTCCAGGGTGTAACCACCACTTGCAGAAAATTATCTTTGGTGCTACACTGGTATCAGATGAAACAACAGAGACCTAGAAGTGGTTGTTGAGTTGTTTTTTATAGTGCATGGATGATAAATACCCACAGGCGGTGGTAACAGATGGATATGGGGCTATGAGGGAGGCTATAAAATAGATTTTTCTCGATGCGAGCCATTGATTATGTGTGTGGAATTTGAATAAGAATGCAGGTGAAAATGTAAAGAACTCAGAATTTTTGGAAGGCTTTAAAAAAGCCACGTACTCAAATTTTCCAAAGGATCAATTTGAATATTTTTGGTCAGAGTTTATTAAAGAAAATGAACTTGAAGAAAATCCATGGGTAACAAAGACGTATGAGAGCAAGTCACTGTGGGCAATTGCATATCTACTTGACAAGTGTTTTTGATGTATAAGAACTACATCTCAATGTGAAGCAGTTAATGCAATAATCAAGAGTTATGTAAGGAAGAAAGGCTGCATTTTTGAATTTATGCACAACTTTGAGGAGGCTCTTAGACATTATAGAAAGAATAAACTGGTTGGTGATTTTAAATCGAAGTTTTCAGAACCAGTGTTGACAACTCAGTTGCGTTTGATTGAGAACGATGCCGCTAAAATTTATACAACCGAGATTTTCAAAGAAGTTAAAGAAGAAATTATGAAGGCTGGTGTGTTGATCGTTAAGAACTTTGTAAGCTGTGGTGATGTGATGATTTACACTCTGACAAAATATTGTTATGATAAATATGAAAGACAAGTTGTTTATGATGGTACAACATTTCAATGTTCGTGTAGGTTATTTCATTCTCGTGGGCTTCCATGTTCTCATATTTTTTATGCCATGAAAGAACAACATGTTGAACACATTCCTAGCAGTATGGTTTTGACGCGTTGGACAAATGATGCCAAAATTGAATATTTGAACATGGGTGCTAATGGTATAATTGATTCAAATTCGATTGAGGTTGCTTGTTTTGGTGCATATTGTTATGTTTTTACTACTTTTTGCAAAGAAGCTTCAAAAAAGAATGGTGTTTATGGGGAAATAATGGAGGATATCACGAAGTTACAAATAATAATTTACTTTCATTAACAGAAGAAGAAAAAACCTGCAATGGTTCACACATAGTCGGTCCATCCACTATGACCATGTACCATTCGTCTTAGGGGCATATCAAAACAAATATTTAATAGTAGGTGTTGACTACTTCACCAAATGGATAGAGACCGAGGCATTGGCCAAAATCACTGCTCATAACATCCTGCATTTCTACAAAAGAAACATATTAGCTCAATTCGGCATCCCTCGGGCCATAGTCACTAACAACGGGACACAATTCACCGACAGAAATTTCCAAGACTTCGTAGCCCACCTAGGAACGACACAACACTTCGCTTTAGTCGAGCACCCTCAAACGAATGGACAGGACGAATCCACTAACAGAGTCATACTACGCGGTCTCATGCGAAGGCTGGACGAATCAAAGAAGAAATGGGTCGAGGATCTACACAACGTGCTCTGGGCCTACCGAACAACTCCCCATTCATCTACCGGGGAGACCCCATTTCGGCTCGTCTATGGGACTGAAGCTGTCATTCCGATAGAAATTTTCGAGCCTTATCGAAGAACCGAATCTCCCCTCGACATGGAGATGAACGACCAATCCTTGAGAGAGGAACTTGACATGGTCGAAGAAATAAGAACTGGGGCTGCCCTTAGAGAAGCATCACTCAAACAAAGAATAGCCCTCCGGTACGACGCCAAAGTCATTCCCGCGAATTCGACGTCGGGAGCTTAGTCCTTAAGTGAAACATTAAGAGCTCCACAAAAGAGAAGCTTGCAGCAAACTGGAAAGGTCCATACCGTGTCTATGCCAAAACTGGAACAGGACCCTACTATTTAGATAAACTACTATTTTCCCCAATTTTGGGGGTTAACCATTTTTACTCTTTTTTCAATAATTCAAAACCATTCTCAAACTTCTAATTTTTAACACTTTTCCACCAACCAAAGCACATTTTCACCACCATTTAGGATTTCACATTGAAGTCCTAAACTTGGTGGTGCTTAACCCCAAGCATTGAACCATTCATCTATAATAAACATTAAGCATTCAACAAGTTTCTATTTAATTTCCATCTATTTCAATAATTCAAGAATCATCACGTTCATCAATATTCATCAATATCCATCAATCCAAGATTCAATCTTTATCTGTTTTCTATCATCATCAATCTATATTCATCTTATCATCAAGCAAGAATTATTTGGAAGCTTAAAAGATTACCTCTTGAAGTTTTTTCGGGTTTCTTTCTCAATTTCGTTGATAAAATTCAACAATAACTGGGGAAAATCTCTGCTTCGTTGGTAAGCCTTGAATCTCCATCTTCTCCATGCCACATCCATGAATATTTTGTATGAATTACTTGTTGACTGTATGTGGTAAAGCCAAATATATGCCTATGTTTTGACATAGTTTGATTAGATAAACACTTAATTATTCAAGATTTCTCACATTCAAGTAGCATAGAAAATCCAAATAAGCATTCTTGACTTGTTTCTAGCTTAGTTCTAGCATATAGATGCATGTTAGCATAAGATAACATTAGTCTTGGCCTAAGCCAAAACAGCTATTAGAATAAGCACTTTTTTGCATCCAAAAACCATATTCAAATAGTAAAAATATTTGACATAACTTTAGCATAGAATTAATATAGTGTTGTTTTTAGCCTAATTCTAACATGTAGCATGATTTAGCTTATGAAAATAATCACTTTTTTACTCAAAACCCCAACTTTGACACCAACATAAAAAGTACTTTTTTTCACAATCCAAATCCAAACCACAACCCCATTCATGAAAATAATAATAGAAATAGAAAACCCATAAAATTTCAAGCACAAAACTATTTTCTTTCATCAAATTTGAGCAAGAATTGGATTTTTTAAAATTTTCTTCATGCCTTTCATGGAGCTCCAATGGAGAGGTTTTGAGAAAAGAAGAAGAGAGGGTTTGAGAGAGAGAGAGGTATATGAACCTCCACTACGAAGGGGCAGCTGCCACAGCTGGCCACCCGACAAACCTCCACGAAACACCATCACCATCGGAGGTGAAGCTTCAGGCGGAGTTTTTTTTTTCGTTTTCTCTACACGTTTTCACGTATTTGTTCTGTGAGTGGGGAATGATGGGATAGCTGGACCGGTCTGGTTCAGACCCGACCGTCCGGTCCAGTTCAGGGGGTTTATTCAGTTTTCTTTTATCTTTTTAATATTACTTGTTCTATCATTTTTCTTTTTACACCCTTGTATTTTAGTTCTGATTCTTCGTCATAGTAACAACAATTGGGCCAGATATACATTCTTTTCATTTTTTCTAACAGCAGCCCATTAACTCTATTGTACTCACACCATAATATACATTCTAACATACATAATGCATTTTTTATTTATTTAAATAATTGCTTTAATATTTTTTAGACAAATTACTCTCAGGGTCCTTTAAGTTATTTAATTGTAACAAGTTAGTTCTTTATATATATATTTTTTTTATATGTGGGACATTTATGTTAATTAGCATCTACACCACCGTTGACTTTTTTCCCAAACTCCTTACCAAAAATGTTAAAGTGACACTAATGGTACTGATATGTCACTTAATATAGTTCAGAGACCATCATGTGATTATATAATAAAAATTTTAGAATTTTTTAGTTCATAAAAGTATTTTTAAACTAATTAAAATGCCGCAAAAGGAAGAATTTAAAGAAAAATACTAAAATAGAAAATAAAATTCTCATAAAATTACACGAAGTGTAAAATGATAAGAAATATTTTAGGATTTTTTCATAATTTTTGGACCTAAAACAATTTTAATATGAATTTTAGAAGTTAAAATAAAATTAATAGAACAAAATAAATAATAATAAAAAAAAGTCAACGGTTCAAGCGTTAGTTAACATAAATGACCCACATATAGCGAAAAAACATAAATGACTGATTTGTTACAATTAAAAAACCTAAAAGACCCTGAAGATAATTTTGCCTATTTTTTAGAATAATTTTTCTAACATAATTTTAGGACTAACATAATTTTAGACTTAGAATTTGTTTAGAATATTTTGTTGGTTAATGTGTAGAAACTAGAATTTTTTTAGTCTATTTTTTTTTATCACACTTTCAGCTTGATTTTATGAAAATCTGAAGCTTTGTCTTGCTTAATTCTTGATTAAAGTGTTTGATTGCTTGTGTGTTTAACATGTTTCCTTCAGATTTGTAGTTCGACTTTATTCTCTTGATTAAATTGAATTAATTAGACCTTAGGCTTTAAAACCAATCATGACAACAATTAAGTAGAATTTCCCTTAATCTCAACCTTAGGATCATGATGCATGATGTAATACAGTGGGAGACATGACTTGTTTGTTTTGCGTTTTATCGCAAATGTTGCGGATAGCAAGAGTCGCCATCGACTTTTCTTTTATCCAATTAAGGGAAGGCGAAAAGAACAGGAAAAGACCTTTGTTAGATTTTGAGTACGAGAGGCAGTTATGAAAAAGAAAGGTATTAGCACCTTTTCCATCCGTAGTTATCTACGGGCTCTTAATTGCTTAGCTCACTTTACAAATTGCTTTTTGTGTGTGTGTGTGTTTGAAAATATTTTTGAAAAGGGCATTTCGCTTTGACTTCGTAATGATTCTCGTTGGAATGTATACGAAGTGTTTGGAAATATTTTTGGAAAAAGACTTTGTAATGATTCACGCTAGAATGTATACAAGGTGTTTTGAAAAGATCTTTGAGGTGTAAAAAGCATTTTGATTGAGCAAGCAAAAGAGACTTATTTACCTACTCAGAACGGTCGTTTCCGTCTTATTTTGCTTTCTTTTAGAAATAAGGCTATCCATACCATTGGTTGATTGGTAACCTTATTTGTTGGATGTAAAGGGACATTCGAATGGACATCGGATGGTCATAGAAGGCAACATGTAGGGATACCTTATCATATTCATAGGGACGATCATCACTTTTCGTAGGCAACAAACGAGGGTCGTCGAGGGACTATGATCTTTGATTCGAAAGGACTATGATGATATATTTGTAAGCGTCTTAGCTAAGATATCTCTACGTTCGAGGGACATGACCATTATTCGAAAGGCAACGAGAGTGGATACCCTAAGGTGGGTGCATGTGTGAAGAGTGGGTTATGTTCAGATATTTTATCTTGATTATTAGTGATCTAGATTGATTGAGTTAATCTTGCCATACACGCCTAATTACTAGCAGTTAATATGTGCGGAAAGTAAATTGCGGAAATGTAAAGTGCAGAAAATAATGGTCCTACGTTATTACATGGCTTTGGGACAGTTACATAATAGAGGTGCAGAAAGTAAAGGCAGAAAATAAAATCCTACGCTATTACAAAAATATCCTTGTGACCTATACATCGATTTCTAATATTTAAATGCGAAATAAAAGAAATAAATTGCAGAAAAAATGTCTAACAACAAAAAGCAATATCTAAACCCTAATTGCAAAGGAAAAATATTTTTTGATACTTTTTAGATTAATTTTAATGTATAAAAACCTAATTTTAAGTTAATTATTAATTAATTATGAAAAATAATTTAAATCATGAGAAAAATAAATTATTTTTTGTCAAAAATTAATTAAATGTTTAATTAACCTAATTCTGAAATTAAAATATTTTTGTGATTTTTGAAAAGGTTTGAATTAATTTTTGAAAGAAATTAAAATAAACTAGAAAAATAAGAAATAAAGGAAAAGGTTAGAAAAACAGGTGATAAAAATTAGTGTAACATGTAACACCCCTTCTAATTACCCGCGTTTTATAGAATTAATATCAGAGTTTCATTCACAATTAAGAGGCGTCACAATTTAAATCATAAAAATTTACCAAACATGTGTCATGCCTTCACTGAGGAATAAATCATTAAATAAATCATACTCAACGTCATGTTAAACAGCGGAAATGAAAACATAACCAAAATCCTGAATACATCACTCAACAATTATTCCAGAATAATAAGTCAACATAACTCAAAGTTATTCAAAATATCCATTAAAGGATTCAAGCAACCGTTTCCCCAGTGTTACATCTACCAGAGCACGACACTGACACGCGGACTAGATTAACTAAACTCGACTCTAGAGCTATCCTCACCAACTCAAGCACTAATCACCGGATCGAAATTGTTAAAGTAAGGGTGAGATCTCAATTCAATATAACATGCATTATACGTTTTAGAATACAAGAATAATACATTAATCCATTAACCAAACACAAGTCATAATCGGATCGCAAGCGTTCACACAATGAACATGTAATATAACAAACAATGGAAATTGCAACACAAATCATCCTAGCATATTACAATCTCATATGCAATGCACTCTATGCATGTGGTACCAAACGTGAACCGAGTTCACACACGCTCCGTTACATGTGGAAAGACAAAATTCATGATTCGCCCATAGCTATTGGGTCAAGAATCCCCACTACCTCAACCTCCGTAAGTCTATTGGCCCAACCAGTTCACTTTCGCACAATGGGAATGAACCATAAACAACAAATGCGTATGCATGCGTAAAAGCATGCAACATTAATTCTCGATCATGATATCAACATATATCACACAATGCGGATCATCAATGTATCACATTCAATCATAAGGAATATCAAGATACAACATAGCAAGCATTAATATTTCATCCAGAACTTAGACCAATTGTACAGTTCTCCATTACCCTTAACTAATAACTCTTTTCAAAAATCGGAGCTCGACTTGTTTAAAATAATTTTAGCAAAATAATATTTTCCCATTTTGAAAGGTAGTATTTAAATTTAAGAAATAACGCCGGCACTCGAATCGAGTTACGGTTTAGAAAATATGAATTTTAAAGTTTTAGAAATTTTGGAAAATACTCATGGAACCGGTTCCTACCTATCAGAACCGGTTCACGAGTGTAAAATCCTTTGCCAATTTAACACTGAACTCGGTTCCTCCCACAGGAGGTTCCCGCCATATCGATATTTTACGCAACTTTTGACAGCATTTTGTATCCTTTATCATTTCCAAACTTACTAATACGAATTGGGACATTAGGAACACCATTTCATAATCATTTCACACCATTATAACATCAAACAACATGGTTTATTCATCCCTATCAATTATTTGACATACTAATGAT
The DNA here is from genome assembly GCA_021764765.1 of Vicia sativa. Classification (NCBI taxonomy): domain Eukaryota; kingdom Viridiplantae; phylum Streptophyta; class Magnoliopsida; order Fabales; family Fabaceae; genus Vicia; species Vicia sativa. The sequence goes on along the minus strand of CM038796.1, from coordinate 2,070,556 downwards.
CCTAATTCCAACACCGACACAAAATAGGGTTTGTTCCTATAACTTATAGTCATCAAAATTCAAACTTCCTAACATACCCAATTATCCCTATGATTCCCAAAACCCATAAAACATATTAACCGAACGAAATCACCCTTACCTCGCGATGATTCTTGATTTTCTCTCGGCTTTTCCTCTCTTCTCTTCTTTCTCCATTCTCGTAAAATGACTTTTCTCCAAAACCTATTTTTCCTTTCTTTTCCTTTTTATATTCCTTCTAATGTTCCTTTATTTATTCCAATAAAATAAAATAATAATAATTAGTAAAGTAGAGTAATTTACTCCTCATACTCACTAATTACTCTGCACACCTCCAATCCTTTCTTTATTAAATGACCCAATTAATCCAAATAAAATTAATACTTAAGACTTTAATTAATTAAATAATTAAATTCTCACTTATTTAATATTTGAATTAAATCGGGGTGTCACAACTCTCCCCCACTAAAAGAATTTTCGTCCTCGAAAACATACCTTAGACGAACAGTTCGGGATACGAGTCCTTCATCTGACTCTCCAGCTCCCAAGTTACATTTCCTTTAGCTGGTCCTCCCCAAGCTACTCTCACCAGTGCTATCTCTTTACCACGCAGTTGCTTCACTTTCCGATCCTCAATTCTCGCAGGCATTGCTTCAACAGTCAAATTATCCCGCACCTGCACATTATCTACTTGAATCTCATGAGACGGATCCGCAATGTACCTCCTCAACTGAGATACATGGAAAACGTCATGCAAATTCGTAAGTGACGACGGTAAAGCAATCTGATAAGCAACTTTCCCAACTCTCTTGGTAATCTGAAACGGACCAATAAAGCGCGGAGTCAACTTCTTTGACTTCAAGGCTCGACCAATACCAGTCATTGGAGTAACCCTCATGAACACGTGGTCTCCTTCACTAAACTCAAGATCCTTCCTCCTCTTATCATGATAACTTTTCTGACGACTCTGAGAAGCCTTCATCTTCTCCTGAATCATCTTGATCTTTTCTGAAGTTTGTTGAACAATCTCTGGTCCAATCACAGCACTTTCTCCAGATTCGTACTAACACAACGGTGTCCGACATCTCCTACCATACAATGCCTCAAACGGAGCCATACCAATGCTCAAATGAAAACTATTGTTGTAGGTAAACTCTATCAACGGTAAATAGCTATCCCAAGCTCCACCTTTCTCTAACACACAAGCCCTCAACAAATCTTCTAACGACTGAATCGTCCTCTCCGTCTGACCATCTGTCTGTGGATGATATGCGGAACTCAATCGTAACTTAGTACCCAAAGCATCTTGCAATCCTGTCCAGAATCTAGAAGTAAACCTCGGATCTCTATCCGACACAATGCTAGACGGAATACCATGCAAACTTACAATCTTCTCAACATACAATTCTGCCAACCTCTCCATCGGATAATCCATTCTTATCGGAATAAAGTGAGCAGACTTTGTCAATCGGTCGACAATAACCCAAATAGAATCACAGTTCTTTGTTGTCCTCGGCAAACCAGACACAAAATCCATAGAAATGCCATCCCATTTCCATTCCGGAACAAACAACGGCTCCATCAATCCTGACGGCTTCTGATGTTCAATCTTTGATTTCTGACAAACCAAACATGCGTACACAAACTCGGCAATTTCCTTTTTCATTCCAGGCCACCAAAATAATTTCTTCAAATCATGATACATCTTAGTAGCACCAGGATGAATACTCAACCCACTTCGATGTCCTTCTTCCAAGATACTCTTTCTGATCTCAGCAACATCCGGAACACACACTCTATCACCAAGTCTCATAACGCCATTCTCGTCAATTCGGAACTCGCCTCCTTGACCTTGGTTAATCAATGTCAGCTTATCCACCAAGCCAACATCAGATTTCTGTCCATTTCGAATCTCTTCCAAGATACCACTAGTCAGCTTCAACATGCCCAACTTCACACTATCCGGAGTAGTCTCACATACCAAACTTAAGTCTCTGAATTGTTCTACCAATTCCAATTCACGAACCATTAACATTGACATATGCAAAGACTTCCTGCTTAACGCATCTGCCACAACGTTTGCCTTACCAGGATGGTAATTCAAACCAAAATCATAGTCCTTGAGAAATTCTAACCATCTCCTCTGCCTCATATTCAACTCCTTCTGATCAAAGAGATACTTCAGGCTCTTATGATCACTGAACACTTCAAATCGTGAACCATACAGATAATGTCTCCACAATTTCAACACAAACACAACAGCCGCCAAATCTAAATCATGAGTCGGGTAATTCCTTTCATGAGTCTTCAATTGTCTTGAAGCATAAGCCACAACCTGCCTATCTTGCATCAAAACACCTCCTAAACCCATCAAAGACGCATCACAATACACTACGAAAGATTCTTCCGGATTCGGCAAAATTAGAATCGGAGCACTAGTCAACCTCCTCTTCAGTTCTTGGAATCCTTCCTCACAATCTATATCCCAAACAAAGGCTTGACCTTTTCTTGTCAACTTAGTCAACGGTAATGCTAACTTCGAAAATCCCTCAATGAATTTCCTGTAGTAACCTGCCAGACCAAGAAAACTACGAATCTCTGAAGCATTCTTCGGCGCTTTCCACTGAGATACTGCTTCTACTTTCGTAGGATCAACAACAATACCATTCTTAGAAATCACATGACCAAGGAAACTCACTTCGCTTAACCAAAACTCACATTTAGACAACTTAGCATAAAGCTTCTTCTCTTTCAATAATTCCAATACAATCCTAAGATGCTTTGCATGCTCCTCATCATTCTTTGAATAGATCAGAATGTCGTCAATGAACACCACCACAAACTTGTCAAGATACGGATGAAATATCCTGTTCATATACTCCATAAACACACCAGGTGCATTAGTAACTCCAAATGGCATAACAGAATATTCATAATGCCCATACCTCGTTCTAAATGCAGTCTTCTGAATATCTCCCGCCTTAACACGAATCTGATGATATCCAGACCTTAGATCAATTTTACTAAATACACAAGCTCCGACCAACTGATCCATCAAATCATCAATCCTTGGCAACGGATACCGATTCTTGGTTGTCACTTTATTCAACTGCCTGTAATCAACACACAATCTCATTGTACCTTCCTTCTTCTTAACCAACAACATTACGGCGAAACACTAGGCCGAATAAACTTCTTTTCCAATAACTCTTCTAATTGCTTCTTCAACTCTGACAACTCAGATGCCGACATGTGATAAGGCGCCATCGACACCGGACTAGTTCCAGGAATTAAATCTATAGCAAATTCCACTTCTCTCTCAGGTGGTAGCTCGTTAACATCTTCCGGAAACACCTCTAGAAATTCATTAACCACCGGTAATTCACCACTCTTAGCCTTTCCTTTCACTTCCGTCGAAGAATATAACATAAACACCACGGCACCATCTCTAACATGAATTCATCCTTAGCGACATAGTCTCATCTTCCACTTTAACTTCTTGAAATAAGGTCTTCTCAAAACAATTGATATGAACACGGTTGAAGACCAACGGTTCATTCAAGGATAATATCGAGTTGTTCTAACGGTAGGCACACTAAATCCATACCGAACCCTCTATCAAAAATAACAATAGGACAATTCCTACAAACATACGAAGTAGTCGAACGACGCAGGTGTCAATAACCATACTTCCATCCAAATTAGAAATTTCGATTTAATCTCTTAGCATAATCCAAAGAAATAAAAGAATGTGTCGCTCCAATCAATAATTGCTATTAAAGGTATGCCATTAATAAAACATGTACCTTTAATCAACCGATCATCGAGCTTAACATCGATCGACAAAGCGAACACCTTCCCACCACTTGCTCTTTCTTTGGTTTAGTACACTACTGGACGAGTGTCCTTCTTCACCACGGTTGTAACATGTTATCATACGGATCTACACTCGCTAAATGACCAAATCTTCCATAATTGTTGCACTTCCTCGCATCATTCTTGCATTTAGGAGCTCGGTGACCCAATTCACCACACCTGTAACACTTTACGGAAGAACCAGAAGAACCAGAGTCTCCCCCACTAGGCTTCTTCCAACCTCCAGATTTCTGATTATTTCTATCATATGGCTTACCATGATCCATATGTCTCTTGCCCTTACGATCAGCATAACTCTGAGCATTCGACTTAGTACTAGCAAGGTCTTCTTCCAGAATCCTACTACAGTCAACCAAATTAGAAAACCTTCTAATGCGCTGATACCTGATACCCTGCTTGATCTCATCACGCAAACCGTTCTCAAACTTGATACATTTGGAAAATTCTCCATCTGCATCGTTAGGATAATTAGCATAATACTTTGCTAACTCAGTAAACTTGGTCGCATACTCACTCACAGACTTATTGCCTTGCTTGAGCTCCAGAAACTCAATCTCCTTCTTACCCCGAATGTCTTCAGGAAAGTACCTTCTCAGAAAAGCTCTCATGAACACAGCCCAAGTCAATGCAATTCCATCTTCTTCGATTCGGTCCTTGTAGCAACCCACGGTCATCGACTTCCTCGCCAACATGTGAGTACCATATCTCACCTTGACCCTTCAATCAATCACTCAAAGATCCTCTCGATCTCCTTCAACCACTTTTGAGCACCCTCGGGATCATGTGCACCCTTGAACAATGGAGGATTATTCCTCTGAAAATTCCTCAATTGTGCATCGGCCAATCGCGACTCCTGCTGGTTCCCTCCGAGCACTCCACTAACATTCCCAAAGCCTCGGAATAGCATCATCATTCCTTCTATTACCTCTTCCAGCCATTGTTCTGTAACATTACAAAACAATCTACATCAGCACACAAGTATCGACAATGTTACTTACACTAGTCGCATACTAAAAGGGATAGCGACACTAAGACAAGACCGACTATGCTCTGATACCACTATTGTAACACCCCTTCTAATTACCCGCGTTTTATAGAATTAATATTAGAGTTTCATTCACAATTAAGAGGCGTCACAATTTAATCATAAAAATTTACCAAACATGTGTCATGCCTTCACTGAGGAATAAATCATTAAATAAATCATACTCAACGTCATGTTAAACAGCGGAAATGAAAACATAACCAAAATCCTGAATACATCACTCAACAATTATTCCAGGATAATAAGTCAACATAATTCAAATTATTCAAAATATCCATTAAAGGATTCAAGCAACTGTTTCCCCAGTGTTACATCTACCAGAGCACGACACTGACACGCGGACTAGATTAACTAAACTCGACTCTAGAGCTATCCTCACCAACTCCAAGCAGTTAATCACTTCGGATCTGAAATTGTTAAAGTAAGGGTGAGATCTCAATTCAATATAACATGCATTATACGTTTTTAGAATACAACAGAATAAACAGATACATTAATCCATTAACCAAACACAAGTCATAATCAGATCGCAAGGCAGTTCACACAATGAACATGTAATATAACAAACAATGGAAATTGAAACACTGGAAACCATCCTAGCATGTTACAATCCCATATGCAATGCAGACTCTATGCATGTGGTACCAAAACGTGAACCGAGTTCACACACCGCTCCGTTTACATGTGGAAAGACAGTGTAAATTCATGATTCGCCCATAGCTATTGGGTCAAGAATCCCGCCTCACTACCTCAACCTCCGGGTAAGTCTATTGGCCCAACCAGTTCACTTCCGCACAATGGGAATGAACCATAAACAACAAATGCGTATGCATGCGTCATAAAAGCATGCAACATTAATTCTCAGATCATGATATCAACATATATCACACAATGCCAGATCATCAATGTATCACATTCAATCATAAGGAATATCAAGATACAACATAGCAAGCATTAATATTTCATCTGGTAACTTAGACCAATTGTAACAGTTCTCCATTACCCTTAACTAATAACTCTTTTCAAAAATCGGGAGCTCGACTTGTTTAAAATAATTTTTAGCAAAATAATATTTTCCCATTTTTGAAAGGTATTATTTTAATTTTAAGAAATAACGCCGAAAACGGCACTCGAATCGGAGTTACGGTTTAGAAAATATGAATTTTTAAAGTTTTAGAAATTTTAGAAAAATACTCATGGAACCCGGTTCCTACCTATACAGGAACCGGTTCCTGAAAGTTAAAAATTCTCGCTCCCTAGTTTTTGTATGGGAACCCGGTTCCTACCTATACAGGAACCGGTTCCTGAGTGTAAAAATCCCAGTTTTGCCAATTTAATACTGGGAACTCGGTCCCTCCCCACAGGGAACCGGTTCCCATACTATCGATATTTTCGCAACTTTTGACATTTTGTATCCTTTATCATTTCCAAACTTACTAATACGAATTGGGACATTAGGAACACCATTTCATAATCATTTCACACCATTATAACATCAAACAACATGGTTTATTCATCCCTATCAATTATTTCACATACTAATGATCCTAATTCCAACACCGAACAAAATATTCCTATAACTTATAGTCATCAAAATTCAAACTTCCTAACATACCCAATTATCCCTATGATTCCCAAAACCCATAAAACATATTAACCGAACGAAATCACCCCTTACCTCGCGATGATTCTTGATTTTCTCTCGGCGTCGGCTTTTCCTCTCTTCTCTTCTTTCTCCAATTCTACGTAAAATGACTTTTCTCCAAAAACCTATTTTTCCTTTCTTTTCCTTTTTATATTCCTTCTAATGTTCCTTTATTTATTCCAATAAAATAAAATAATAATAATTAGTAAAGTAGAGTAATTTACTCCTCATACTCACTAATTACTCTGCACACCTCCAATCCTTTCTTTATTAAATGGACCAATTAATCCAAATAAAAATTAATACTTAAGACTTTAATTAATTAAATAATTAAATTTTCACTTATTTAATATTTGAATTAAATCGGGGTGTCACATAACACGTTGGGAGAACTGACTTGTTTGTTTTGCGTTTTATCGCAAATGTTGCGGATAGCAAGATTCGCCACCGACTTTTCTTTTATCTAATTAATGGAAGGAGAAAAGAATAGGAAAAGACCTTTGCTAGATTTTGAGTACGGGAGGCAGTTATGAAAGGGAAGGTGTTAGCATCCTTTCCATCTGTAGTTATCTATGGGCTCTTAATTGCTTAGCTCACTTTATAAATTGCTTTTTGTGTGTGTGTTTGAAAATCTTTTGAAAAGGCATTTCGCTTTGACTTCGTAATGATTCACGCTGGAATGTATACGAAGTGTTTGGAAATGTTTTGTTTTGGAAAAAGACTTTGTAATGATTCACGCTGGAATGTATACAAAGTGTTTTTGAAAATATTTTTGAAAAAGAAAGTGTGAGGTGTAAAGAGTATTTTAATTGAGCAAGCAAAAGAGACTTATTTTACCCACTCAGAACGGTCGTTTCTGTGTTATTTTGCTTTCCTTTAGGGTAACGATATCCATACCATTAGTTGGTAGGTAACTCTATCTGTTGGATGTAAAAGGGAGATTCGAAGGGACATCGGATGGTCATAGAAGGCAACTTGTAAGGATACCTTAGCATATTCGTAGGGACGATCATCACGTTTCATAGGCAACAATCGAGGGACGAGATCATGTATTCGTAGGCAACATCGAGGGTTGTCGAGGGACTGATCTTTAATTCGAAGGGACTATGATGATATGTTTGTATGCAACTGTGCTAAGATATCCCTATGTTCGAAGGACATGACCATTATTCGAAAGGCAACAAGAGAGGATACCCTAAGGTGGGTGCATGTGTGAAAAGAGTGCGTTGAATTCAGATATTTTATCTTGATTATTAGTGATCTAGATTGATTGAGTTAATCTTGTCATACACGCCTAGTTACTAGCAGTTAATACGTGCAGAAAGTAAATTGCAGAAATGTAAAGTGCGGAAAGTAAAGGTCCTACGCTATTACATGGCTTTGGGGCAGATACATAATAGGGGTGCGGAAAGTAAAGGCAGAAAATAAAATCCTACGCTATTACAAAAAAATCTTGCAACCTATACATCAATTTCTAATATTTAAATGCGAAATAAAAGGAATAAATTGCAGAAAAAAATGTCTAATGATAAAAAGAAAATATCTAAACCCTAATTGCAAAGGAAAAATATTTTTTGATATTTTTTTGGATTGATTTTAATGCATAAAACCTAGTCCTAAGTTAATTATTAATTAATTATGAAAAATAATTTAATTCGTGAAAGAAAAAATAAATTATTTTTATGTCAAAAATTAATTAAATACTTAATTAACCTAATTATGAAATTAAAATGTTTTTTTTTTGTGATTTTTGAAAATAGTTAAGTTAATTTTGTAAGGAAAAATAATTAAAAGAAAATTAAAAAAATGACTTTTTGGTCAGAACTTTTGACTAAGTTCGTCTCAGAACTTCTGATGGAAGTCCCTTCTAGAACTTCGAAACTTTTCCGAACTTAAAGTAGAAGTTCGAACTTCGAAAACTTTTCGAAACTTCGAGGCTAGCACGGAAGTTCCTTCCTTCTGGAACCTGTACGGAAGTTCCTTCCAGAACTTCTGGAAACCTGTTTTCCAGAACCTCTGAAGGCTGGCGCAGAAGTTCTTTCCTTCTGGAACCTTTACAAAAGTTCCTTCTAGAATTTCTGGAAACCTGGTTTCCAGAACTTCTGGAGGTTGTGTACGCTACATGCATAGATCAGAAATATGTTAGAAAAATCAAGGGGCAGAAAGGATAGGCGCTGGGGATTGAACCCCAGAACCTCTGGCTAATCTACGTGCGCGCTGCCAACTGAGCTAGAAGGCTTAGTTGTTCTAGAAGCACAAACATCAGAACAGAAGCGTTGACATGTTTTTACTTATTTTGAATTTTTTAAATAACACACAATTGAGACCCAGATGCTAGAACGAGCGAATGAGAGCATGCCACGCCTAGGGTCAGAAGTTCTCTTCTGAGTCAAGATGAATCAGAGACACCAGAACGGAGCTCCGGTTGTCTTCTCCAACTATAAACGATTTGGACATCAAACCTTGTAAACGATGGCCCAGATCTGCTCTATGACATCTCATAAACATGTTAGAACGATTAGTTTCAATTAAAACACAATAAAATGCAAAATATGAAAATCAAAAATCAAAAACATGATGCAAACGGAGTTCATGTATGGTACGATTTAGGGACATTTGGCCATGGATAATGATCCATTCTTACCCTACTATACCTCAGGAACCAGAATCAATGCTTAGAACTGCTTGAATGTGACTGGAAATTGAACACGAATTTTCAAGTTTGTATGAAAATTTTGGATCTTTAGGGCTGCTGTCTGAGGCTAGGGTTTTGTCCTTGAGTGTAATGAATCTGTTATGTATATAGAGAGAAAGGAATTAACTCCAGAGTTATGTCAAAATATCTTGCTTTGATTGGAAAATATTTGATTGAAGAATCAAATACAATATTTCCAAAAATTTGTCAACCTTCATGCCAACCATGCTTTCCATGAATTTGCCAACTATTTGGGCTTGCTTGGACCTCAAGAATGAGAGGAAATCAATCTTGCACTCAATATTTTGATTTGTTATCTTTTATTTTAATTAAATTGGTTTTAAATGAATAAAAATCCAAAACAAATAAAAATAAAAGATAAAAAACGTGGCCTTGGGCTTGGAGGTTCTAATTCAGACAAGAAACAAGTTTGAACCAAGAAAAGTTAGGCCCATTTAGAAATTGTTTTTGATTTTTTTCAAGTATTTCTCCTTATGCACCTCCTCAAAAAATGCTCAACTTGCACAACTTGTATCTTGCTCAATTTTTAACATTTTTGGGTGTTCTTGGACTTTTTAGGAAGCTCAAGATGTCCTTTAAATAGCCCTTTCAGTTTCATCTTGATTGAAGTTTCCATGTTCATGAACACTTCTTTACAAAACGATGACTTTTTGTAGACTTTTAAAAGGACCTGTAATATTTTGATCCATAACTTTCAAATGAAGCATTTCTAGCCAAAGCTTGTGAGACATGAAGTTGTAGAGAATTGAATTCCCTTTAAAATGAGCTTTGGGTGGAAATTTTTTTGATTAAGTATGTGAAAGTTATGCCAGGTCAAAGTTCTGTTGACTTTTGTCTGAAAAACCTTAATTTAGAAACTTTGACTTTTGATCAAATCTTGACTTTTCTTGAGCAATCATGATCAATCCCTGATCCAATGATGAATATCACTTCAAAATATTGATGTTGACCAAAAATTATGAAGTTTGACTGTATGTTGACCACAGTTGACGTTTTGTCTAATACAACTGATTTTCAACCATCTAAGCACTTGGATGAGCAATTTTGACTTGCAAGGCTTGAAACCTGACATGGTGATCTCTTAAAGCATATGATGAGGTATAATAACCATTTAGAGCACTGGAAATCCATCTTGACTTGAGAGGAGCAAAACCCTAATTTGGATTGATTGCTTAGGAGAGGGTTTGTCTGATCAACTCTTGTGAAATCCTTGAGTATGGAGTTGTGGATTGTCTTGAGAGGTAGGAGGGAAAATTTTGGGGTATAATAATTAGGTTAGCCTTGCTGAGGTTTGAACCTGCGCCCTTGGGGTGGTGGATTCAAAAGTTTACCACTGGACCACATTGCACGTGGTGTTAATATCCTGCTTCCAATTGATTATAGGTGATAACCTGTAAAAACCTGAAATTGTAAAAAAAAAGAGCATAAGGTGGGGTTCGAACCCGCGACCTTAGAGAGGGCAAGGGACTAGCACGCACATGTTGAACCGCTGGGGCGGTGATACATCCACGTATCAAAGTGAAACAATAAATATATGTGTGATAATTATTTCTGATTTTATATTTTTTTAACAAAACACACGCGTGGGACTGTAACACGGTGAACTGACTTTGTAGGATTTTTGTATCGCAAATGTGCGGATAGCAAGAGTCGTCACCGACTTTTATTTTTATCCAATTAAGGGAAGGTAAAAGTAAAAAGACCTTTTAGATTACGAGTTCGGAGAATGGTTATGAAAAGGAAGGTATTAGCACCCCTTTCCATCCGTAGTTATCTACGGGCTCTTAGTTGCTCTAGATCACCTTTTAAAATTGCTTTCTGTGTGTTTGACAAAAATGTTTTGAAAAGGCATTTCGCTTTGACTTTGTAATGACTCATGTAGGAGTGTATACAAAGTGTTCGGAAATGTTTCGTTTTGAAAAGAGTTTGAACTTTGAAAAAGAGTGTGTGGTGTGAAAAGCATTTGGTAGCGCAAGCAACTAAAAGTCTTATCACCTACTCAGAATTGGTCGTTTTCGTGTTATTTTACGTTCCTTTAGAATAGCGCTAGCCGTACCATTAGTTAGTAGGTAGCTCCATTCGTTGGATGTAAGCGGGACATTCGAAGGGACATCGGATGGTCATAGAAGGCAACTTGTAGGAAGTATCCTAGCACATTCGAAGGGACTATCATCATTTTTTGTAGGCGACAATCGAGGGTCAAGATCATGTATTTGGAAGCGACATCGTGGGTCTTATGATCTTTGTATCGAAGGGACTATGATGATTTGTTTGGAAGGCAACGGTGCTAGAATACCTCTACATTCGAGGGACATGACCATTTTGAATTCGTAAGGCAACAAGAGAGAATTACCCTAAGGGGTGCGTGTGTGAAAGAAGTGTGTTGATTTCAGGTATTTTATCTTGCAAATTAGTGAGCTATGTTCGTTATTATCTTGCCATACAAGGCTAGTTACTAGCAGTTTATAGGGTGCGGAAATTAAAATGCGGAATGTAAAGATGCGGAAAGGTAAATGTCCTACGCTATTACATGGCTTTGGGGCAGATACATAATTTAAACTTGCGGAAAATAAAAACCTAATTTAAACTATTACATCCCATAGACAGTTACATTATTGAAAAATAAAATGATAAAGAAAGAAACGTCTGAATCGGATCAACCTGTAAAGGAATGAGAAATCGGAAAATACGATGTGAATCGAACAAGAGAAAAAATGTTAGAAAAATGCAAATTTTTATATGAGAAAATTATTATATGCTGGAAATAATATAAATATGCTAAAATAAATTTTTGGGATTTTTTGGATGCAATTTAATAATTAAAAATGAATTAAGAGTGATTAAAATGCAAAAATATGAATAAAAATAAATATGCATGCAAAATTATATTTTTTTAATTTTATAAATTAAATAAAGATTTTCTGAAAATAAATGCAAAAAGAAAATTAATTTTTGATGATTTTTAAATGCAGAAATAAAATTATGAAATTAATTAAAATAAAGTGCAAAATATTAAATAATGGAAAATATGAAAAATAGTTGAAAAGTTGAAAGTTTGAGAAAAAAGAAACCAAAACCGGTCCTGGCATGGTTCAAACTGGTATCCTTTGGGAGCATCTTCAACAGCTAGCGCCTTAACCACTAGGCCACGTTGCATTTGATGTTTTGAAATTCAAAATCAAATCAATATGAAGGTAAACGTGTCATTGATTTGAATTCAAACTCAGTCAGCCGTGTGGACCCCATGTGTAACGAGTAAGCGAATCAGAGCGAGCCAAACTTCCACGCGTGCAGTCCAACTTTCAACGCCGGAGTCCACGCCGGAGCTAGGGCTCCGGTCATCGTCTCCGATTGCCCTTCAACCTAAAAACCTGCAAAATGCATCGTTCAAAGTGAAACAAAAACCCAGATCGACTAATTCGATCCTTGCGAGCACGATGGTGTAATCCTTTCGTCCTGAAACGGCCTGGAACTCGTGTTTCGAAACTCACAGTTCTAAAAACCCTAACAATGGCATGCTTGGATTTCTACGTGGAAACTTTCATGTAATGCATCAAACATAATCTAATGAATACCCTGGACACAAACAAACACATGAAAACGATTAATAATGCATGGAATTTCAAAATCGAATTTGCAAAAAGTAGCAAACCGGTGAGGGTTCAAGCACGCGATCTGGGCAGTTCTGGGCACGAGTAAAAGTTGCTTTTGATTGCTGGGAACCTCCTGAGCACGATGGAATGGTCAAATTGGCCTGAAACTTGCTGGAAATTCAAACACGATTTTCAAAAGTTTGAGAAATATTTTGGCAAAATAAGGACTCTTTCTTGGGCTAGGGTTTCGTGTGGCTGGCTTGTGATCTTGCTGAGCATTTATAGAGAAAGTTTGGATGGCAAAAGGAGTGAAAAAAGATTGCTCCATCAATGTGCAAATATTTTCCATTAAAAATAAATCAAATTTTGGAAAAAATTTGATTTTCTCATGAATGCAAAGGCTAGCACGAATTTGGTATGAATATTGGGCTTTCTTGGACTTCAAGGAAGATATAAATCCATTCCTTTTGAAAAAATATTTAATTTTCATATTTTATATAATTTATTTTTGAATTAAATGTTATAAAATTCAAATATAAATCATAAAAATAGAAAATTACCAAGGCCAAGCATTTATGGGTCAAGAATAATGTCATGAACAAGTTTGGATCAAAAGATTATAGGCCCATTTGGAAAATTTTGCAATTTGACCAAAATGTCCTTCTGTGCAATTGTCCAAAATTGCCCAACTTCTGAATAGTGTATCTTGCTCAATTTTTCACATTTTTGTGTGTTCTTGGACTTTTTGGAAATCTCTAAGAGTCCTCTAACCAACATTTTTTGTCTCATCCCAATTGGAGTTACCATGCTCAATATATCTTTAAAACAAAAAGTTGACTTTTTGTTGACTTTGAAAATGACCTGTAATGTTTTGAGCCATACCTCTCAAATGAAGCATTTTTTGGACATTCTTGTGAGACATGAAGTTGTAGAGAATTGAATTTCCTTCAAAACAAGAGGTGGTGGAAAAATTTCTGAGAAAGTATGAGAAAGTTATGATCAGTCAAAGTTCAGTTGACTTTTCACCTAGAAACCCTAATTTAGAAAGTTTGACTCTTGAGCAAATCTTGAGTTTTCTTGATGAATCATGATCAACCCTTGATCAAATGATGAATGTAACTTCAAAATGAGGATGTTGACCCAAAATTATGAAGTTTGACTGTATGTTGACCATAGTTGACTTTTTGTCCAATCTGTTGATTTTCAACCATCTGAGCAATTGTCTGAGGAAACTTGATCTGTGAAGCTTGAAACTTGACATGGAGAATCTTTGAAGCATATGAGAAGGAATGGAGACCATTGGAGATGTTGTAAGTCCATCTTGAACTGAGAGATACCAAACCCTAGTTTGTGTTGATTGTCTAGGAGAGAGTTTGTCTGATCAACTCTTGAGGAATCCTTGAGTATAGATGTATGAAATCTCTTGAGTGGATGGAGGGCAAATTTTGGGGTATGACAGGGACCTACGACAATTATGTAAGCCAATTAGATGGAAGAACAGCGCCACGCCTGCGGTCAGGGAGTCAACGCCGGAGTCCCTCATCGGAACTAGGGCTCCGGTCGTCTTCTCCGACCGTCCCAAACCTGAAAAACCTGCAAAATTAATCAAATAATGAAAAAAAAGCCCAGATCGATGGTATTGGACCCCGCGATCACGATGGTAAGGTTAGTTTGTCCTAAAACTGCTTATATCGTGGAATCCGAAGCTTCACCAAACTCGTGCCCTAACAATGGCGTTTTGTGATTCATACGTCAAAACTTGCGAACGATGGATCAAACCTGCTCTAATAAACCTCATGAACACATTAGTATGGTTAAATTTCATTGAAACAAGATAAAAATGAAAAATATGAATTCAAGAAAAATGTGAAAATGGAGGCTCATGGATGGCATGATTCAACGTGTTATGGCCATGGTTCTAGGCATATACTTACTCAAACTTACCCCAGGAGCACGAATGGATGGCTGGAGTGGTTTGAAAGTGGCTGGAAATAGAGTTTCGAATTTTTCAAGTTTCTTGAGAATTTTGTGAACTTTAGGGTTGGCTCATGAGGCTAGGGTTTCGTTCTTGAGGCTTGTGAATGTGCTATGTATATATAGAGGAAGAAATTAGGTCAAGAGTTATGTCAAAATATCTTGCTTTGATTGGAAAATATTTGATTGAAGAATCAAATACAATATTTCCAAAAATTTGTCAATCTTCATGCTAATCATGTTTTCCACGAAATTTCCAGCTATTTGGGCTTTCTTGGACCTCAAGAATGAGAGAAAATCAACCTTGCACTTAATGTCTTGATTTTATATCTTTTATTTTAATTAAATTGGTTTTAAATGAATAAAAATCCAAAATAAATAAAAATAAAAGATAAAAGGCGTGGCCTTGGGCTTGGAGGTTCTAATTCAGAAAAGAAACAAGTTTGGATCAAGAAAAGTTAGGCCCATTTAGAAAAAAATTGTTTTTTTTAAAGTATTTCTCTTCATGCACCTCCTCAAAAATGCTCAACTTGTACAATTTGTATCTTGCTCAATTTTCAACATTTTTGGGTGTTCTTGGACTTTTTAGAAAGCTCCCGGTGTCCTCTAAACACTCCTTTTGGTTTCATCTTCATTGAATTTTCCATGTTCATGATCACTTCTTTGTAAAAACATGACCTTTTGTTGACTTTTAAAAAGACCTGTAACGTTTTGATCCATAACATCCAAATGAAGCATTTTTTGCCAAAGCTTGTGAAACATGAAGTTGTAGATAATTGCATTCCCTTCAAAATGAGCTTTGGTGAAATAAATTTGATAAAGTATGTGAAAGTTATGCTTGGTCAAAGTTCTGTTGACTTTTGTCTGAAAAACCCTAATTTAGAAACTTTAACTTTTGATCAAATCTTGACTTTTCTTGATGAATCATGATCAACCCTTGTCAAATGATGAATATTACTTCAAAACATTGATATTGACCAAAAATTATGAAGTTTGACTGTATGTTGACCACAGTTGACTTTTTGTCCAATACAACTGATTTTCAACCATTTGAGCAATTGGATGAGCGAATTTGACTTGTAAGGCTTGAAACTTGACATAGTGATCCCTTGAAACATATGATGATGTATGATGACCATTTGAAGCATTGGAAATCCATTTTGACTTGAGATGAGCAAAACCCTAGTTTGGATTGATTGCTTGGGAGAGGGTTTGTCTGGTCAACCCTTGTGAAATCTTTGAGTATGGAGCTGTGAATTGTCTTGAGAAGTGGGAGGGAAAATTTTGGAGTATAACACATGACAACATTAGGATTTGAGTTCCCCTTAGATTTTGATTTCTTTTGCATCCATTTAAAACAAACAAAAATCTTTTCATATAAAAAAACTCAAAACACTTAAGAAATAAAGATGTGAATCACAAAAATTTCAAGTTATGCATGATATATGAATTTTGTTATGCATGCTATGCGAATGACCTATGCATGTAATACAAACATTTATGACAATGGAGCTTCACTCTTTTATGGAAGTAAGGTTAGAAGTATGATTCCTCAACACAAGTACAAAACTAGAGCTAACACTAGAAGAAGAATGGAAAACAAAGAACAACATAACATAGAAGTCATAATGGAAATTGACGAGTTGAAATCATGCATGACCAAGCTCACAAAGACGATGCAAGTTTTAATTTCCAGAGAGAAACCACCTCTAAGGAATGTTATATCAGAGGTTACCACTAATGTTAACCCTCAACCTATCTAGCATCCGACCACTACTTCCTGGCCACAGTTTGGGCTACCTCAAAATTACGCTCCACTTGTTGCAACTATTCCAATGCTTGGTCAGTCTTCCCGACCAGTATTTCAGGCTCCAGTTTTCACTTATCCCTAACCTTTATTCACACTACTTCAAAAATCAATCAACACAAAGAGTTTTTAGTTATTTTCTAGAAGAACTATGGTGCTCTGCTTTCCCTATTGCACGATGGGTATACGTAGGCGCGAGGTTTCAAAACCAGGACAAAAACAATAATAAAAAGCATTTTATTTTCTCTTGTTTGTAAATATCCATTCATTCATTTATTCCAGTTAGCAAGTGAGCCTTTAGATAACACACATTTTAATTAGAACAAACAAAGTAGATCATGTAGTGTGTCGTAGATGCTTAGGATGCTAATACATTCTCTTTGTATAACTGACCCCTGTACCATGATCTCTATTCTTTTATGGTTTTTATTTGCTCTTTTCCCTTTTCTCTATGTAAACCATAAAGTGCAGTGGGAACTTTCATTGTGAGTAAATTTCTTAGTCTCAAATCTTTACCACTACATTTTAGTATTACAGTGCGACACCTAGGCTAAAGAGAAACACTTAGGAATATATAGGACCAGAGTGGATAGTTGTTCGCGTTAAAAAGTGACGAACGAGGGAATCGAATCGGAATTCGAATCTCTGGCTCGAAACAATTTACTCTTTTGATTTGTGTTTAAAGATGCCGCGAGCATCAAGCTTTATTGTTTCCAAAAAAAAGAAAAATGAGATGAAAAGGGGGAAAACTGCAATACCCTTAATAAATATGATATGCAGTACGACTAGCGTAAACTAGACGCAACACATTAGGGAGATTCTGGGCAAGGGGGTTTGTTATATAAAGGGAATAGATGTGGCACCCTAAATATATATAGTTATCTATAGCTTTATATATGAATAGTTTGATATGTTTGTGTGTTTTAATTTTCTATTCTATCTTTGGGAAAGTTTCTCCTTTGGATTTTAAGAAGGGTAGATTATGTGGGATCCTAGGTTTTGTTATTTATTGTGCTCGCAAAGATCATTGGGATCTTCTGCATATATATCCCTTAATGGGAATCAGAGCATTTGTAGCTCGGATCTAAAGGGAGCTATGGTTTTGTTTGGTTTGAGGGAGAAAGAAGTATGGTCGCCAAGGATGAGACCTTGTGCCTACGTATTCTCAAAGGGAGGTTGAGAAAGTCAGAGAAATCGTAGTTCCCACTTATGCTAGTGGAAGCAACGAGTGTTATTAAGAGACAAAGACAAATGTCATCTTAATGAAAAATGTATCTAATTTATTTCATCACATACATTTTGAAGGGTTGATTAATTGAATCTTTCATCGTAAGCATTAGGTGTTTTACTTGAGTGTATAAGCGTTACCACTTACAAGTTTAAGAAAGATGTTTGAAAGATGATTGAATCTTTAATTGTAAGTATTAGGTGTTTTTCTTGAGTGTACAAGCGTTACCACTTACAGATTAAAAGATGTTTTTGTTTGAAAAGTGTTTAAAAAGAGTTTGATTGTATGTGATGTGATATATGAGATACTTCTTCCATAGAGATGATAAATGTCTAAATCTCGAGGAGAAATTGATTATGGATTAGAGGGATGCTTTTAAGAAGCCTGTGGGTCCTTGTATTATAAGCCCAAGATGAGGCATTCCGAGGGTCATCGAGGGTCCTTGTATTGTGAGCCCAAGAGTAGGCATTCCGAGGCTCATCTAGGGTCCTTGTATGAAGCTCAAGAGGAAGCTATAGGGTATGGCTGGCTTTGGCTTTAAGAGTGGTTTCACCGGGAAACCATCCTCTTAGGATTCAAGAGTGATTTCACCGGGAAATCATACTCTCAGGGTTCTATCCTAGCGCGAGTGATTCTTTGTATTGGAAGCCTAATAGGAGGTTGTTAAGAGATTTCCTGGTCTCTTTCTTGTTTGATGCCCAAGAGAAGGCTAAACTCAACGAGGGAGTTCTTTTGAACGAAGCCCAAGAGGAGGCTAACTTAGCAGGGGAGTTGTCTTATATGAAGCCTAAGAGGAGGCTAACTCAGATAAATGAGTTATCTTATATGAAGTCTAAGAGGAGGCTAACTCAGATGAGTTATCTTATACGAAGCCTAACAGGAGGCTAAAGGGAACCTAGTTGTTAGGCTAGTTGTTATGTTATAACTGAACAGTTATATGAACAAGTGTGTGATATGTATTCACAGGAGTTTATGAAGGAAATATATAAACAAGTGTATAAAACAAGCATTTAAAGCAAGTGTAACTTGAATATATACAAAGGTTTTTTGGGACTTACACCTTAAGGGAGGCCCATTGGTTTTAAGAGTTGTTTCACTGGGAATAATGCTTCTCTTAATACCAATGGAATCGGTGTATAAACAAGCGGATGAAAACAAACGAACGAAGTTTGTTTATGCTTGAATATTTTACAAAGATGTTTTAGTGTGTATAAGGAAATGAATATGTACACGAAGGGGTTGTTATGTACAAGGAAATGAATATGTACATAGGAGGGTTGGGACTTACACCATGAGGGAGGCCCATGATCAATTAAGAAATTCAAGGAGAAACCTGGTTTGGTTTATCTTTAAATTTAATAGATCATGGAAAAGGTGTGTAAGTTTATTGAAAGGTTTTTGAAAAAGGTTTTGAAAATGGTTTTGAAAAGTGAAGGATATTCACAAGAAGTTTGGAAAAAGATTTAAAATTTGAAAGTTAGAAAGAAAACATTTTTGAAAAAGTATTAAGAAATACTTAAAATGTCTCATTTTTAACTTAATAAAAATATAATAAAAAAGAAAATATTTTTGGATTTTTTGACATAATCATAAAATAGGCATATTAAATGACAAGTGTACAAACAATCATCTCAAAATGAGAAGTTTTGATTAGTTTTTGAAAATGTTGAAGTTTGCTAGAAACTTGAGAAAGTTAGTGATAAAAAAGAGTTTTTGGTCCTAAGGAGGTTTGAACCTTGGACATTTGGCTTAGAAGTGAAGAGTTTTTCCACTGAGCCATGTGCTTGACTTGTCATTTAATCACCTTGTTTAGAAAGAGTTTTGAAAAAAATGAAGTTTGGAAAAATGATCAGAAGTTGGGTACTTCTCTGAAGGGGTCAGAAGCTGACTTGCTTCTGGAAGGATCAGAAGCTAGCTTGCTTCTGGAGGAAGAGGGCTTAGAAGTTGGCTGCTTCTGGAGCGCTTTGGAGGCTTGCTGTAACACCCCAATTCTACCCCAAGCATGTGTGCGGAAATTATCAGAGTAAACAAGTTCACAACAAAATCAGGATGTCACACATACTACATAAAACATAAACCTGACATACTTTTAGCACTAATACATAACACTATCAGGAATGAAATGAACTCCACTCATAAATCATATACTTCATAACATCATTTCAACTCCTGAATGAATATAGTTTGCAACATACTCCCCAAACTTAAATTCAATATGTAACGGTTCACATCGATTCACCAAATAAGATATAACATCTTTGAATCATAAATAGCAACGATACCAACAACTCCTCAAATACATCATAAGGTTCAAATAAGCAAATAACAACATAAATAAGTGTTCATTCCCCCCGAGTGCTACGTATCAGAGCAATGACACCAAGACTCGACTATAAGCGGAAACATCTACTCATCTTGATCACTTGCATGTTACCCACGTAGAGGCAACATTCCAACAGAAAAGGGTGAGATATCATTCTATATAAACAGGATCATGATAAATCATATATTAGGTAAAGAATATAAATGAATCATCGCTTCACAAAACGTCAACAAAGTCAACACAAATTACATCATCAATGAATAGTCATAATATCAACATATAAGCATGATCAACAAGTCACATATAAGTAACACAATGCATAAGCAACAACTTTAACCAACAACAACTGACAACGACTCGAATGCGACTCAACTATGCGTATGCATGTGGTACCATCAGAGTAAAACTCCCAACTTAGAACATTGCCAGTAATTCCGAGGCATAAGGCAAAGCCTTCAACTTAGAACGTGCCAATTCAGGCCAACTTAAAACGAGCATTAGCTCCAACTTAGAACATTGCCAATCCAGGCCAACTTTATGATATGTCATGCTATGCGACAACACACAACGCCCACAACTCGACAACGACATAACTACAACAAACAACGGTCACATATCAACAATCACACCGTTCAACTTTAGCCGAAAATCCACAACACAACTTATCAACAAAATTGATAACTTTTCATAGCAACACTTTCATCGATCAACACAAATGTAACACAACATTGGTCACAGGACTCATAATCAATAATGTCCATAAAACAGACAAAACAAAATACTCAGCTGTACCGACAAATCGACGTAATCGACATAATTTTGACGAAACGACATATTCATGTTAACCTACTAATTAAACTTAATTACCCCGTCAAATTTCGTTAAATTCCGGACAACTAATTAAACCGTCTAATTCGGCTAATCGGGACTGTTATAATACTGTACCAAACATACTTCTTCATATATATTATGCTTATTATTATATTATATAATAATTCACTAGTAACATGAACTTGACATTATCTAACCATTCTCACACGGTACTGTGCATTAAATTGGTAAATGTAGTTAGCATTTTAGCCACCCACTTGTTATAAATTCACAAAAAAAAAAACAAATGAACTAAAACCTATATAATTCTACACGTGAGGCAAAAGGAAAAGGTGGAGAGAAGATGTTTTAATTCACATAATTTGTATGTTGTCTTATTAAGTACCTACTATACTAGTTATTATTACAATAAGGATGACACATTTTCTTCTTTTATAACTAGCATGTGCATACTCTATGCTACCTCACTTGATATGTGTGAATGATTACAAAAGAAAAACCTTACAAGAATCAAAAGAAAGGGGCCCACGGTGAGGGATGGTGACCGACCCCTCCCATCTACAAACAGTGCCATTTTCTTTTCTTTTTTATTTAGAAATACAAAGTAGTAGTATCATTGTGTTAGTACTCTTATGTTACAAACTTGCAGGTTATAAAGTATTTCTAACAAGGGAACTATAGTTTCACATGTGAACATGTGTCTGCGCGTGAAGGTAATAAGAGCAAGTGCCAGCGGCACTTCTGTATTCTCCTAAAATTTCTTCTTATTCCTACTATTCTAATACCCATTAAAATGAACAGCACACTAACATACAAATTGCAATTTCAAACAGTGGCAGAAATTAAATCCAACACAACACAATGAACAATCTATACCCTAACCCACATACAATCCATCATATTCCCATTTAGGTAGAAAGAATCCCCCCTTACCTTGGGTTGAATTGAATGTAGCTCAAGGAAATCAATGAGAACTTTGGCACTTGCAAGCAACAACAATAATGGCTTCTTCCTTCTCTTCACAAACCCTATCTTTATCCCTCTTTCAATTTCTCTGGTTTTTCTACACTTCCAATTATCCTTCTATTTCACAAATGATACAACTTTAGTCACTTAACTCCACAAATGGGCCTAATAAAATATACCCCTTATTTACTTCGCGACATCAATATTTAAGCCCAATATTATTTCTACACTTAATGTAAAAAAAATAATATTTACACTTAAATTCCATAAAATAAATCCGATTATTTATTAGCCCAACTTAATAAAAATAATTCCGACTTTTGTGATAAAATTCCAATTAATTAAAAATATTCAAAAATATTTTATTAAATGAAATATTAAATATCGGGGTGTTACAACTCTCCCCCACTAAAATATTTTCGTCCTCGAAAATGGAAATTTACCTGATCCAAATAACTCGGGATAGGAGTCTCACATCTTGCTCTCCAATTCCCAGGTCAAGCTCTCGCCATTAACTCCTAACCAAACAACTTTCACCAATGCAATCTCTTTACCTCTAAGAATCTTCATCTCACGATCCATAATTCGCACTGGCATTGTCTCCACCGTGAGATTATCACGCACTTGCACATCGTCCATCTGAATCACATGAGACGGATCGGGAACATACTTGCGGAGTTGTGACACATGGAATACACCGTGCAAATTAGCAAGATTTGGTGGTAACGCCACACGGTAAGCAACTTTCCCAACTCGATCCGATATCTGATACGGACCAATAAAACGAGGAGTGAGCTTCTTAGACTTCAGAGCTCTCCCAACACCAGTCACAGGTGTGACTCTCAAAAATACATGATCACCAGCTTGGAATTCTAAATCTTTCCTTCTCTTGTCGTGGTAACTTTTCTGCCTACTCTGGGAAGCCTTCATCTTTTCCCGAATAAACTTCACTTTCTCAGTAGTCTCTCGAACAATTTCTGGTCCAACTACCACACTTTCACCAGATTCATGCCAACATAACGGAGTCCTACACTTCCGTCCATACAGTGCCTCAAAAGGTGTCATCCCAATACTAGAATGGTAACTATTATTATAAGTGAACTCGATCAAAGGAAGATAAGTATCCCATGAGCCCCTTTGCTCAAGGACACAATCTCTCAACAAGTCCTCCAATGACTGAATGGTCCTCTCGGTCTGACCATCCGTCTGTGGATGATACGCCGAACTCAACCTCAACTTAGACCCCAACGCTTCTTGCAAACTCTTCCAAAAATCAGAAGTAAACCTCGGATCTCTATCCGACACAATACACACAGGAACACCATGCAACTTCACAATCACCCTGACATATATCTCAGCCAACTTCGAAATCGGATAAGTAATGTTAATAGGTATAAAGTGTGTTGACTTCGTAAGCCTATCAACAATCACCCAAATCGAATCATGTCCTCTCAAGGTATTAGGTAAACCTGTTACAAAATCCATAGAAATGTTGTCCCATTTCCATTCAGGAACTTCCAACGGTTGCATCAACCCTGCAGGCTTCTAGTGTTCGATCTTTGACTTCTGGCAAGTCAAACAAGCATACACAAATTGTGCCACGTCACATTTCATACCAGGCCACCAAAACAAACTCTTCAAGTCTTGATACATCTTTGTAGCTCCTGGATGAATACTCAAACTACTTCTATGACTTTCTTCAAGAATCACTTTCTTAATCGCCTCATCATCAGGAATACAAATCCGATCTCGGAATCTCAACACACCATGCATATCTAGCTTGAAATCATCATTCTCAAGTCGATCGGTTCCTACCATCAAATCCACCAATTTCACATCTAGCTTCTGAGCCTCTTTGATATTGTCAAGAAAGTCATTGTTGATCTTTAACATTCCCAACATAACACTATGCGGTGTCACTTCACACACCAAACTCAAATCTCAGAATTGCTCAATCAACTCCAACTCCTTAACCATCATAGCCGACATATGCAAGGTCTTTCGACTTAAAGCATCGGCTACAACATTAGCTTTTCCGGGATGATAATTCAAACCGAAATCATAATCTTTCAACAACTCTAACCACCTTCGCTGCCTCATATTCAACTCTTTTTGATCAAAGAGGTACTTCAAACTCTTATGGTCACTAAACACTTCAAATCTAGAACCATAAAGATAATGCCTCCAAATTTTCAGCGCAAAGACCACTGCAGCCAATTCAAGATCATGCGTAGGATAATTCTTTTCATGAGTCCTCAATTGCCTAGACGCATAAGCAACCACTTTCCCATTCTGCATAAGAACACCACCTAATCCCATCAGACAAGCATCACAGTACACAACAAAAGGCTCTCCTAGATTAGGTAAAGTCAAAACTGGAGCCGACGTCAACCTCTTCTTCAACTTACTGAAACTTTCTTCACATTGAACATCCCATACAAAGGCTTTTCCTTTGCAAGTCAACTTAGTCAACAGAAGTGCCAACTTAGAAAACCCTTCGATAAACCGTCTATAATACCCGGCTAATCCCAAGAAGCTTCTAATCTCAGTAACCGACTTCGGAGTTTCCCATTGCAACACAACATCAACTTTAGAAGGATCCACTGCAATGCCACTACCAGAAATGACATGGCCAAGAAAACTAACCTCTTTCAACCAGAATTCACACTTGGACAACTTTGCATACAACTTCTTCTCTTTCAGAACTTGCAACACAACTTTCAGATGCTCTCCATGCTCTTCTTCATATTTAGAGTAAATCAGAATGTCATCAATGAATACCACCATAAACTGATCCAAGTAAGTATGAAAAATACGGTTCATGTACTCCATGAATACTCCCGGCGCATTGGTAACACCGAAAGGCATCACCGAATACTCGTAGTGTCCATACCGAGTCCTAAACGCGGTTTTCTGAATATCATCTTTCTTCACTCTGATATGGTGATATCCGGATCTCAAATCAATTTTAGAAAACACATTAGCACCTACCAATTGATCCATCAAGTCATCAATTCTTGGAAGCGGATACTTGTTCTTGATCGTCACTTTATTCAACTATCGATAATCAACACAAAGTCTCATACTTCCATCTTTCTTCTTTACTAACAACATAGGAGCTCCCCACGATGATACACTTGGTCGCACAAACTTTTTCTCAAGCAACTCTTTTAATTGCTTCTTCAATTTAGGCAACTCAGATGCAGACATCCTGTATGGTGCCATAGAAACAGGTCTGGTACCAGGTACAAGATCAATCGCAAACTCAACTTCTCTTTCAGGAGGTACATCAGGAATTTCATCAGGAAACACTTCAGGAAATTCTCGCACCACCTGCAACTCATCAATTCTTACTTGATTCTCAATAGACAATGACGCCATCAAAGAGAACATTTGTGCTTCGTCTTGCATCAATTGTCTCAACTGCTTACCAGACAACAAACCAACTCCTTCTTCTTCAGGAGAAGAAAACCTCAAAGTCTTGTTAAAACAGTTGATATGAACATGGTTATTCTCTAACCAATTCATACCCAAGATTACATCCAAACCACTCAACGACAAACAAATCAAGTCAACAACAAAGACTTTGTCAAATATTGACAAAGGGCAATTCAAACATACAAGAGAAGTAGTCACCGATCCCTTAGCTGGAATTTTGATGACCACTTCTCCATTCATAGAAGAGGATATAAGACCCAATCTTTTGACACAATCAGCACCAATAAAACAATGAGTAGCACCAGTATCAATAATAGCGATTAAAGGAGTACTATTAATGAAACATATACCTCTGATGAGTCGGTCCTCACTAGCTGCAAGATTCCCAGCTAAAGCAAACACCTTTCCTCCAGATTGTGCCTTCTTTGGACACTGGCTACCAATGTGCCCCTCTTCTCCATAGTTGAAACATATCATGTCCTTATGCTTGCAATCAGACATTGTATGTCCCCTCTTCCCACATCTGAAACACTTTTTCACATCCGCAGTACAAACATTACTCTTATGGCCAGGTTGACCACACTTGAAGCATACAATCCTAGCAGGAGCATCTCCCCCACTAGACCTATGACCATGAGAAACTCTTTGCTTCCCTTTACCAGCATCATATGGTTTCCCACGGTGTTGTTGACTTTTGCCTCTCTTCTCATTAACCATCTTGTGGTGAGTGTTGTTATCTTCCTCAAAGATTCTACAACTATCCACCAAGTCAGGAAACACACGGATCTTTTGGTAACCAATAGCTTTCTTAATCTCTGTGCGCAACCCGTTTTGGAACTTGATACATTTAGAGAACTCAGCTCCTTCGCCATCAAAGTGAGGGTAAAACTTAGCCAATTCAATGAACTTGGCTGCATACTCCGTAATAGACATGTTTCCTTGTTTCAGCTCTAAGAATTCTATCTCCTTCTTACCCCTCATGTCCTCAGGGTAGTACTTTCTCAAAAATTCTCTTCGGAACACAACCCAGGTGATTTCATCACCAGCAACCTCCAATCTAGCAAGAGTCTCCAACCACCAATCATCAGCCTCACCTGCCAGCATATGAGTGCCATATCTAACTTTTTGTGCCGGAGTACAATCCATGACACGAAAGATTCTTTCAATCTCTTTCAACCAATCAAGTGCACCATCAGGGTCATGTCTTCCCTTGAACACTGGTGGGTTCTCTCTCTGAAAGGTCGCCAAGCTACGGGCCCCCGCATTCTCCTCGGCATTTAGTTGGTTCTGCATGGCCTGAGCCATGGCTTGCAAAGCGGCAGCTATAGCAGCATCATTCCTCCCAGCCATAGAAACACTACAACACAAACAACAGTTAAGAAAATTAATAATTACACAATTGTTAAACAACTAAGACTCAACAACTTGGCCAGATGAACCGACCGGCTCTAATACCACTAATGTAACACCCCAATTCTACCCCAAGCATGTGTGCGGAAATTATCAGAGTAAACAAGTTCACAACAAAATCAGGATGTCACACATACTACATAAAACATAAACCTGACATACTTTTAGCACTAATACATAACACTATCAGGAATGAAATGAACTCCACTCATAAATCATATACTTCATAACATCATTTCAACTCCTGAATGAATATAGTTTGCAACATACTCCCCAAACTTAAATTCAATATGTAACGGTTCACATCGATTCACCAAATAAGATATAACATCTTTGAATCATAAATAGCAACGATACCAACAACTCCTCAAATACATCATAAGGTTCAAATAAGCAAATAACAACATAAATAAGTGTTCATTCCCCCCGAGTGCTACGTATCAGAGACATGACACCAAGACTCGACTATAAGCGGAAACATCTACTCATCTTGATCACCTGCATGTTACCCACGTAGAGGCAACATTCCAACAGAAAAGGGTGAGATATCATTCTATATAAACAGGATCATGATAAATCATATATTAGGTAAAGAATATAAATGAATCATCGCTTCACAAAACGTCAACAAAGTCAACACAAATTACATCATCAATGAATAGTCATGATATCAACATATAAGCATGATCAACAAGTCACATATAAGTAACACAACGCATAAGCAACAACTTTAACCAACAACAACTGACAACGAATCGAATGCGACTCAACTATGCGTATGCATGTGGTACCATCGAGTAAAACTCCCACTTAGAACATTGCGGTAATTCCGAGGCATAAGGCAAAGCCTTCAACTTAGAACGTGCCAATTCGGCCAACTTAAAGCGAGCATTAGCTCCATTAGAACATTGCCAATCCAGGCCAACTTTATGATATGTCATGCTGCGATAACACACGACCACAACTCGACAACGACATAACTATCAAACAACGGTCACATATCAACAACCACACCGTTCAACTTTGGCCACAACACAACTTATCAACGGCAACACTTTCATCAAACACAAATGTATTGGTCATCATAATCAATAATGTCCATCATGAAACAAAATATGTATACACATCGATGTAATCGATACGACATATTCATGTTAACCTACTAATTAAACTTAATTACCCGTCAAATTTCGTTAAATTCGGACAACTAATAATTGTTATAATCTTGTACCAAACATACTTCTTCATATATATTATGCTTATTATTATATTATATAATAATTCACTAGTAACATGAACTTGACATTATCTAACCATTCTCACACGTGCATGCATTAAATTGGTAAATGTAGTTAGCATTTTAACCACCCACTTGTTATAAATTCACAAAAAAAAACAAATGAACTAAAACCTATATAATTCTACACGTGAGGCAAAAGGAAAAGGTGGAGAGAAGATGTTTTAATTCACATAATTTGTATGTTGTCTTATTAAGTACCTACTATACTAGTTATTATTACAATAAGGATGACACATTTTCTTCTTTTATAACTAGCATGTGCATACTCTATGCTACCTCACTTGATATGTGTGAATGATTACAAAAGAAAAACCTTACAAGAATCAAAAGAAAGGGGCCCACGGTGAGGGATGGTGACCGACCCCTCCCATCTACAAACAGTGCCATTTTCTTTTCTTTTTTATTTAGAAATACAAAGTAGTAGTATCATTGTGTTAATACTCTTATGTTACAAACTTGCAGGTTATAAAGTATTTCTAACAAGGGAACTATAGTTTCACATGTGAACATGTGTCTGCGCGTGAAGGTAATAAGAGCAAGTGCCAGCGGCACTTCTGTATTCTCCTAAAATTTCTTCTTATTCCTACTATTCTAATACCCATTAAAATGAACAGCACACTAACATACAAATTGCAATTTCAAACAGTGGCAGAAATTAAATCCAACACAACACAATGAACAATCTATACCCTAACCCACATACAATCCATCATATTCCCATTTAGATAGAAAGAATCCCCCCTTACCTTGGGTTGAATTGAATGTAGCTCAAGGAAATCAATGAGAACTTTGGCACTTGCAAGCAACAACAATAATGGCTTCTTCCTTCTCTTCACAAACCCTATCTTTATCCCTCTTTCAATTTCTCTGGTTTTTCTACACTTCCAATTATCCTTCTATTTCACAAATGATACAACTTTAGTCACTTAACTCCACAAATGGGCCTAATAAAATATACCCCTTATTTACTTCGCGACATCAATATTTAAGCCCAATATTATTTCTACACTTAATGTAAAAAAAATAATATTTACACTTAAATTCCATAAAATAAATCCGATTATTTATTAGCCCAACTTAATAAAAATAATTCCGACTTTTGTGATAAAATTCCAATTAATTAAAAATATTCAAAAATATTTTATTAAATGAAATATTAAATATCGGGGTGTTACAACTCTCCCCCACTAAAATATTTTCGTCCTCGAAAATGGAAATTTACCTGATCCAAATAACTCGGGATAGGAGTCTCACATCTTGCTCTCCAATTCCCAGGTCAAGCTCTCGCCATTAACTCCTAACCAAACAACTTTCACCAATGCAATCTCTTTACCTCTAAGAATCTTCATCTCACGATCCATAATTCGCACTGGCATTGTCTCCACCGTGAGATTATCACGCACTTGCACATCGTCCATCTGAATCACATGAGACGGATCGGGAACATACTTGCGGAGTTGTGACACATGGAATACACCGTGCAAATTAGCAAGATTTGGTGGTAACGCCACACGGTAAGCGCAACTTTCCCAACTCGATCCGATATCTGATACGGACCAATAAAACGAGGAGTGAGCTTCTTAGACTTCAGAGCTCTCCCAACACCAGTCACAGGTGTGACTCTCAAAAATACATGATCACCAGCTTGGAATTCTAAATCTTTCCTTCTCTTGTCGTGGTAACTTTTCTGCCTACTCTGGGAAGCCTTCATCTTTTCCCGAATAAACTTCACTTTCTCAGTAGTCTCTCGAACAATTTCTGGTCCAACTACCACACTTTCACCAGATTCATGCCAACATAACGGAGTCCTACACTTCCGTCCATACAGTGCCTCAAAAGGTGTCATCCCAATACTAGAATGGTAACTATTATTATAAGTGAACTCGATCAAAGGAAGATAAGTATCCCATGAGCCCCTTTGCTCAAGGACACAATCTCTCAACAAGTCCTCCAATGACTGAATGGTCCTCTCGGTCTGACCATCCGTCTGTGGATGATACGCCGAACTCAACCTCAACTTAGACCCCAACGCTTCTTGCAAACTCTTCCAAAAATCAGAAGTAAACCTCGGATCTCTATCCGACACAATACACACAGGAACACCATGCAACTTCACAATCACCCTGACATATATCTCAGCCAACTTCGAAATCGGATAAGTAATGTTAATAGGTATAAAGTGTGTTGACTTCGTAAGCCTATCAACAATCACCCAAATCGAATCATGTCCTCTCAAGGTATTAGGTAAACCTGTTACAAAATCCATAGAAATGTTGTCCCATTTCCATTCAGGAACTTCCAACGGTTGCATCAACCCTGCAGGCTTCTAGTGTTCGATCTTTGACTTCTGGCAAGTCAAACAAGCATACACAAATTGTGCCACGTCACATTTCATACCAGGCCACCAAAACAAACTCTTCAGTCTTGATACATCTTTGTAGCTCCTGGATGAATACTCAAACTACTTCTATGACTTTCTTCAAGAATCACTTTCTTAATCGCCTCATCATCAGGAATACAAATCCGATCTCGGAATCTCAACACACCATGCATATCTAGCTTGAAATCATCATTCTCAAGTCGATCGGTTCCTACCATCAAATCCACCAATTTCACATCTAGCTTCTGAGCCTCTTTGATATTGTCAAGAAAGTCATTGTTGATCTTTAACATTCCCAACATAACACTATGCGGTGTCACTTCACACACCAAACTCAAATCTCAGAATTGCTCAATCAACTCCAACTCCTTAACCATCATAGCCGACATATGCAAGGTCTTTCGACTTAAAGCATCGGCTACAACATTAGCTTTTCCGGGATGATAATTCAAACCGAAATCATAATCTTTCAACAACTCTAACCACCTTCGCTGCCTCATATTCAACTCTTTTTGATCAAAGAGGTACTTTAAACTCTTATGGTCACTAAACACTTCAAATCTAGAACCATAAAGATAATGCCTCCAAATTTTCGGTAAAGACCACTGCAGCCAATTCAAGATCATGCGTAGGATAATTCTTTTCATGAGTCCTCAATTGCCTAGACGCATAAGCAACCACTTTCCCATTCTGCATAAGAACACCACCTAATCCCATCAGACAAGCATCACAGTACACAACAAAAGGCTCTCCTAGATTAGGTAAAGTCAAAACTGGAGCCGACGTCAACCTCTTCTTCAACTTACTGAAACTTTCTTCACATTGAACATCCCATACAAAGGCTTTTCCTTTGCAAGTCAACTTAGTCAACAGAAGTGCCAACTTAGAAAACCCTTCGATAAACCGTCTATAATACCCGGCTAATCCCAAGAAGCTTCAATCTGAACCGGAGTTTCCCATTGCAACACAACATCAACTTTAGAAGGATCCACTGCAATGCCACTACCAGAAATGACATGGCCAAGAAAACTAACCTCTTTCAACCAGAATTCACACTTGGACAACTTTGCATACAACTTCTTCTCTTTCAGAACTTGCAACACAACTTTCAGATGCTCTCCATGCTCTTCTTCATATTTAGAGTAAATCGAATGTCATCAATGAATACCACCATAAAGATCAAGTAAGTATGAAAAATACGGTTCATGTACTCCATGAATACTCCCGGCGCATTGGTAACACCGAAAGGCATCACCGAATACTCGTAGTGTCCATACCGAGTCCTAAACGCGGTTTTCCGAATATCATCTTTCTTCACTCTGATATGGTGATATCCGGATCTCAAATCAATTTTAGAAAACACATTAGCACCTACCAATTGATCCATCAAGTCATCAATTCTTGGAAGCGGATACTTGTTCTTGATCGTCACTTTATTCAACTATCGATAATCAACACAAAGTCTCATACTTCCATCTTTCTTCTTTACTAACAACATAGGAGCTCCCCACGATGATACACTTGGTCGCACAAACTTTTTCTCAAGCAACTCTTTTAATTGCTTCTTCAATTTAGGCAACTCAGATGCAGACATCCTGTATGGTGCCATAGAAACAGGTCTGGTACCGGTACAAGATCAATCGCAAACTCAACTTCTCTTTCAGGAGGTACATCAGGAATTTCATCAGGAAACACTTCAGGAAATTCTCGCACCACCTGCAACTCATCAATTCTTACTTGATTCTCAATAGACAATGACGCCATCAAAGAGAACATTTGTGCTTCGTCTTGCATCAATTGTCTCAACTGCTTACCAGACAACAAACCAACTCCTTCTTCTTCAGGAGAAGAAAACCTCAAAGTCTTGTTAAAACAGTTGATATGAACATGGTTATTCTCTAACCAATTCATACCCAAGATTACATCCAAACCACTCAACGACAAACAAATCAAGTCAACAACAAAGACTTTGTCAAATATTGACAAAGGGCAATTCAAACATACAAGAGAAGTAGTCACCGTTTGGAATTTTGATGACCACTTCTCCATTCATAGAAGAGGATATAAGACCCAATCTTTTGACACAATCAGCACCAATAAAACAATGAGTAGCACCAGTATCAATAATAGCGATTAAAGGAGTACTATTAATGAAACATATACCTCTGATGAGTCGGTCCTCACTAGCTGCAAGATTCCCAGCTAAAGCAAACACCTTTCCTCCAGATTGTGCCTTCTTTGGACACTGGCTACCAATGTGCCCCTCTTCTCCATAGTTGAAACATATCATGTCCTTATGCTTGCAATCAGACATTGTATGTCCCCTCTTCCCACATCTGAAACACTTTTTCACATCCGCAGTACAAACATTACTCTTATGGCCAGGTTGACCACACTTGAAGCATACAATCCTAGCAGGAGCATCTCCCCCACTAGACCTATGACCATGAGAAACTCTTTGCTTCCCTTTACCAGCATCATATGGTTTCCCACGGTGTTGTTGACTTTTGCCTCTCTTCTCATTAACCATCTTGTGGTGAGTGTTGTTATCTTCCTCAAAGATTCTACAACTATCCACCAAGTCAGGAAACACACGGATCTTTTGGTAACCAATAGCTTTCTTAATCTCTGTGCGCAACCCGTTTTGGAACTTGATACATTTAGAGAACTCAGCTCCTTCGCCATCAAAGTGAGGGTAAAACTTAGCCAATTCAATGAACTTGGCTGCATACTCCGTAATAGACATGTTTCCTTGTTTCAGCTCTAAGAATTCTATCTCCTTCTTACCCCTCATGTCCTCAGGGTAGTACTTTCTCAAAAATTCTCTTCGGAACACAACCCAGGTGATTTCATCACCAGCAACCTCCAATCTAGCAAGAGTCTCCAACCACCAATCATCAGCCTCACCTGCCAGCATATGAGTGCCATATCTAACTTTTTGTGCCGGAGTACAATCCATGACACGAAAGATTCTTTCAATCTCTTTCAACCAATCAAGTGCACCATCAGGGTCATGTCTTCCCTTGAACACTGGTGGGTTCTCTCTCTGAAAGGTCGCCAAGCTACGGGCCCCCGCATTCTCCTCGGCATTTAGTTGGTTCTGCATGGCCTGAGCCATGGCTTGCAAAGCGGCAGCTATAGCAGCATCATTCCTCCCAGCCATAGAAACACTACAACACAAACAACAGTTAAGAAAATTAATAATTACACAATTGTTAAACAACTAAGACTCAACAACTTGGCCAGATGAACCGACCGGCTCTAATACCACTAATGTAACACCCCAATTCTACCCCAAGCATGTGTGCGGAAATTATCAGAGTAAACAAGTTCACAACAAAATCAGGATGTCACACATACTACATAAAACATAAACCTGACATACTTTTAGCACTAATACATAACACTATCAGGAATGAAATGAACTCCACTCATAAATCATATACTTCATAACATCATTTCAACTCCTGAATGAATATAGTTTGCAACATACTCCCCAAACTTAAATTCAATATGTAACGGTTCACATCGATTCACCAAATAAGATATAACATCTTTGAATCATAAATAGCAACAATACCAACAACTCCTCAAATACATCATAAGGTTCAAATAAGCAAATAACAACATAAATAAGTGTTCATTCCCCCCGAGTGCTACGTATCAGAGACATGACACCAAGACTCGACTATAAGCGGAAACATCTACTCATCTTGATCACCTGCATGTTACCCACGTAGAGGCAACATTCCAACAGAAAAGGGTGAGATATCATTCTATATAAACAGGATCATGATAAATCATATATTAGGTAAAGAATATAAATGAATCATCGCTTCACAAAACGTCAACAAAGTCAACACAAATTACATCATCAATGAATAGTCATGATATCAACATATAAGCATGATCAACAAGTCACATATAAGTAACACAACGCATAAGCAACAACTTTAACCAACAACAACTGACAACGAATCGAATGCGACTCAACTATGCGTATGCATGTGGTACCATCAGAGTAAAACTCCCAACTTAGAACATTGCCAGTAATTCCGAGGCATAAGGCAAAGCCTTCAACTTAGAACGTGCCAATTCAGGCCAACTTAAAACGAGCATTAGCTCCATTAGAACATTGCCAATCCAGGCCAACTTTATGATATGTCATGCTTTGCGATAACACACAACGACCACAACTCGACAACGACATAACTACAACAAACAACGGTCACATATCAACAACCACACCGTTCAACTTTAGCCGAAAATCCACAACACAACTTATCAACAAAATTGACAACTTTTCATAGCAACACTTTCATCGATCAACACAAATGTAACACAACATTGGTCACAGGACTCATAATCAATAATGTCCATAAAACAGATGAAACAAAATACTCAGCTATACCGACAAATCGATGTAATCGACATAATTTTGACGAAACGACATATTCATGTTAACCTACTAATTAAACTTAATTACCCCGTCAAATTTCGTTAAATTCCAGACAACTAATTAAACCGTCTAATTCGGCTAATCGAGACTGTTATAATACTGTACCAAACATACTTCTTCATATATATTATGCTTATTATTATATTATATAATAATTCACTAGTAACATGAACTTGACATTATCTAACCATTCTCACACGGTACTGTGCATTAAATTGGTAAATGTAGTTAGCATTTTAACCACCCACTTGTTATAAATTCACAAAAAAAAACAAATGAACTAAAACCTATATAATTCTACACGTGAGGCAAAAGGAAAAGGTGGAGAGAAGATGTTTTAATTCACATAATTTGTATGTTGTCTTATTAAGTACCTACTATACTAGTTATTATTACAATAAGGATGACACATTTTCTTCTTTTATAACTAGCATGTGCATACTCTATGCTACCTCACTTGATATGTGTGAATGATTACAAAAGAAAAACCTTACAAGAATCAAAAGAAAGGGGCCCACGGTGAGGGATGGTGACCGACCCCTCCCATCTACAAACAGTGCCATTTTCTTTTCTTTTTTATTTAGAAATACAAAGTAGTAGTATCATTGTGTTAGTACTCTTATGTTACAAACTTGCAGGTTATAAAGTATTTCTAACAAGGGAACTATAGTTCCACATGTGAACATGTGTCTGCGCGTGAAGGTAATAAGAGCAAGTGCCAGCGGCACTTCTGTATTCTCCTAAAATTTCTTCTTATTCCTACTATTCTAATACCCATTAAAATGAACAGCACACTAACATACAAATTGCAATTTCAAACAGTGGCAGAAATTAAATCCAACACAACACAATGAACAATCTATACCCTAACCCACATACAATCCATCATATTCCCATTTAGGTAGAAAGAATCCCCCCTTACCTTGGGTTGAATTGAATGTAGCTCAAGGAAATCAATGAGAACTTTGGCACTTGCAAGCAACAACAATAATGGCTTCTTCCTTCTCTTCACAAACCCTATCTTTATCCCTCTTTCAATTTCTCTGGTTTTTCTACACTTCCAATTATCCTTCTATTTCACAAATGATACAACTTTAGTCACTTAACTCCACAAATGGGCCTAATAAAATATACCCCCTATTTACTTCGCGACATCAATATTTAAGCCCAATATTATTTCTACACTTAATGTAAAAAAAATAATATTTACACTTAAATTCCATAAAATAAATCCGATTATTTATTAGCCCAACTTAATAAAAATAATTCCGACTTTTGTGATAAAATTCCAATTAATTAAAAATATTCAAAAATATTTTATTAAATGAAATATTAAATATCGGGGTGTTACACTTGCTGCTTCTGGGGCGTGAGAAGGAGAGTGGCTTCTGGATGCATGAGAAGCACGTTTCTTCTGGAGGTAGAAACACTAGAAGTGCTTCTGAAGAGTGTAGAAACTGAAAGTTGATAAGGGTAGAAGCTTGATGCTTCTGGGGATAGAAGCATTAGAAATGCTTCTGAAGAGTGTAGAAATGGAAAGCTTCTAAAGGTAGAAGCTTCAGAAGTACTTCTGGAGGGTTGAACCTCAGGAGTGCTTCTGAAGAAGCAAGCATCAGAAGCTTGCTGTGCCTTTTATTAAAAAAAGGTTCCAGGGGGATTCGAACCCTGGACCTTGAGGCGGAGGAAAGGTTTAATGCGTGCTGGCTTACCAGTGGGGTGGCTATACATCCATTATTTTAATTCAAACCACAAATATATATTATAAACCAAGTTTTAAATTTTAAATTTCCCACTTCATCTTCTTCGTGGAAACGGAAGTAAACACCCATGGCTTCAAATTTGAACATCCTTGATTCTTCATCAATTTTGGAAATTCAAAATACAGATTTGTCTAGAATTTCATCACGGTTCTAACCAGATAACTTATTAAAGCTAATAATCATAGATGAACACGAATTTTGATGATCCCAATTTAAACCCTAACTGATTAAATGAATAATTCTTTGAACTTAGTTGATTTTAGTTTAAATTGAGAATCCAGATAGCTTTAGTGATATGATGTATACATCTTCCTTTTTAAATTTGAAGCTAAAGATGCATGTATGGAGGTATCAAAGTTTCGAAAACTCACCTCTTGGTATGAAATACCAGATCGAGTATGGTAGCTTCCAGGTACAGAGTGATGATTGAAAAAGCTTCCCTGAACCTCACTGAGTATGTTTCTACTCTTAGATTGCTCTGAAAGTTCCTGGAACTCTCTGACCAAGTCAAGTTGCAGGTTGTTAGTTTGAAAATGGAATATGATGATGGAGTTGTTCCAGAACTGGTTTAAGTGTTTGGACAGTCTCTATATGTTGTATAGAGTGTGTCTGAAGTGAAAAATCAGGACAAGCACGAGTGGTTTTCAAGTTTGGAAGTTTTGGCTCAAAACTTGCACAAATGGAGTTTTATGGAGAAAACTGACTCTTGGCTTGTTTTTGGATGATTTAAGGTTTCAAACAACTTCTAAATGATGTTTAGAAGATGTTGGAAGATTAAGTTTACTCAGAATTTGCAAAGCTTGGAACTTGCAAAATTCTCCTTCTTAGAACTTTGAAACTTGGAAATCAAGAAAGAAAGAAGGAAATCTTGGATTATGATTGCTTTGGTGTAGTTTGAAATGAAGAAATGACCTCTATTTATAGGCCAAAAAAAATTCTGAATGACAAGGCAAGGTTATCATCGAGAGAGCTTGCAACTTGGCTTAAGTGGTAAGAAGGAATCTTTTGCATTTAATGCAAATAGTTACTTTCTAACCATGGTTAAAATTTCTTCTTGATCCAATCCTCTTCTCAATTATGTTTAACTAATATTTATCAATTACAACCTATCTATTAGTGGTGACAAGGCTTCTAGAAAGAGAGGTTTGTGAAAAATGACTTAGAGTTCTTGAAAAATGACTTATAATTCATGGTTATGGAGCTCTAAGTTTAATTTTCAAAACCTTATCTAGACAAAGTGTTTTTGCAAGTTCTTGGACATTTTGGAAAGCTTGTAACAAGACCTACAACTTTCATGTTTTGAGTTTTTTCTGAATCACAATGGATCCAGGTGAAAAATAGCCATGAAAGTAAGAAAAAAACCATGTTTCTTAAATAAATCTTGACTTTTTGTTGACTTTTTCACATTTCTTGATTTTTTATGATCATTATGGATTATTTGAAATGTTTTTATGATTGAAAAAGTTTAGTCTTGAAAAAGTTGACCAAAAGTCAAAGTTTGACTTTTTGAGCAGATGAATTTTCATCAGATGATTTAGAATTTGTCTGATGAAGAAACATGGATTTTGCAATGTTTTGAACCAAGAAATTAGGTCAAGATGTTGCATTGAAGATGTTAAGATCAATCTTCAATCAAATAGGTCATCCATTGAGCAGAAAGTCAATGATTCACTATCTTCGATTAAAACCCTAATTGGTCGATTCTAGGTAGATCATGAGATAAAGTTGGGAATTTGAAAATCAAATGTTGATGATTGACTAGATAAACCAATTGAAGGGAGTGGAGATCCAAACCCTAATTGATTATATCTTGAATAGATGAAATTTTGAAGAAACCCTAACTTTTGACTTCTAGAAGCCATGCACGATCTATTCTGTTCTGAAACTGTTAGTGATGCAGTGATGCATATGTGAATAATGTAAGGTGGTATCTTAGGTCAAAAATTGGGGCATGACAACTTCCTACTCAAGGCATCAGCTACAACATTCGCTTTACCAGGATGATAATTCAAACCAAAGTCATAATCCTTTAAGAATTCCAACCATATTCCTTGCCTCATATTCAATTCTTTCTGATCAAACAGATACTTCAGACTCTTATGATCACTAAATACCTCAAACCTCGAACCAAACACATAATGCCTCCAAATCTTCAAAACAAACACAACTGTGGCAAATTCTAAATCATGCGTCAGATAATTCCTCTCATGAATTTTAAGTTGCCTCAAAGCATAAGTTACCACTTGCCTATTATGCATTAACACACCTCTTAAACCCATCAATGAAGCATCACAATACACCACAAATGGTTCTATCGAATTAGGCAAAATCAAAATAGGAGTGATTGTCAACCTTCTCTTAAGATCTTGAAAATTAGCTTCACACTATAACGTCAAAACAAAAGCTTGACCTTTCCTTGTCAATTGCGTCAAAGGCAATGCCAACTTAGAAAACCCTTAAATGAATTTACGATAATAACTAGCCAAACCAAGAAAACTTATAATCTCAGAAACAGATTTTGGAGCTTCCCATCGAGATACAGCCTCAACCTTAGAAGGATCCATAAAAATACCACCACTCGAAATCACATTCCCAAGGAAACTCACTTCTTTCAACCAAAACTCACATTTAGAAAGTTTAGGATACAACTTCTTCTCTTTCAGCACAGATAACACAATCTTCAAATGCCCAGCATGATCTTCTTCACTCTTGTAATAAATCATAATATCATCAATGAACACAACCACAAATTGATAAAGATACTCATGAAATTTTTTATTCATATATTCCATGAATACACCAGGAGCATTAGTTACACCGAACGAGATTATAGAATACTCATAGTGACCATACTTTATCCTAAAAGCAGTCTTCCAAATATCCTCAGCTTTCACACGAATATGATGATAACTAGACCTCAAATCAATCTTACTGAAAACACAAGCACCAACCAATTGATCCATCAAATCATCAATCCTCGAAAGAGGATACTTGTTCTTAATAGTAACCTTGTTCAATTGTCTATAATCAGCCTCATAGAACCTTCCTTTTTCTTAACCAACAAAACAGGTGCACCCCACGGAGATACACTCGGACGAATAAACCTCTTCTCAAGCAAATATTAAAGTTGAATCTTCAAATTTTTTAACTCAGAGGCAGACATCCGATACGGAGCCATCGAAACAGGACTAATTCTAGGAACCAAATCAAACAAAAACTCAACTTCACGCTCTGGCAGACAATCACTTACATCTTTAGGAAATACCTCAGGGAAATCACAAACAACAGGCAATTCACCCATAGCTTGTTTCTCACTAAGATCCAACGATGCCAACAAAGAAAACAACACAACACCATATTTCACAGATTCATCTGCTTGCTTAGCAGACAAAAACAAATCATTCTCGACACCAGAATCAAGAAAGATAAACGACTTGGCCAAATAGTTGATAAAAACATGATTTTATTCCAACCAGTTCATACCAAGAATCACATCCAATTGATCTAACAAAAGACAAACTAAATCCATCCGAAAATCTCTACCAAAAATAGTCAATGGACAATCCAGACATGCAACAGAAGTACAAATAGAACCCATAACAGGAGTATCAATAATCATATTTCCTTACATATCAGACAATTCAAGATTCAACCTCTTAACAGAATTCGCAGAAATAAAAGAATGCGTTGCACCAGTATCAATGATAGCAATCAAAGTGTACCATTAATAAAGCACATACCTCATATAAGTATATCCTCAATTGGAGTCTCAGCACCAGACAATGCAAACACTTTTCCTCTAGCTTGATCCTTCTTTGGCTTCTCACACTTAGTACTAACATGACCTTGTTAACCATAGTTGGAACAAGTCACATCCGCACTAAACCTGTAATCAACAATTTTGTGACCCGCCTTGCCACACCTTGTTGGTGTAAGCCTAGAGGTCAATACCTTTTGGTACTTGTATCGAATTATTTATTAATAATAAAAAGGCTTTCTTTATTATGTTTGCTTTCTAATAAAGTCCCTAAAATAGTTAGTTTGTTTAATGCATTGTTAAGTGTGACTTAATCATGAGATTCCATTAAACACAAGGACACTATTCTTAAAGTATCCATAATCGAGCTTTATTGTGAAGTGGGATAACATTAAAGCATTGAGATTATTATGAAGATAAATTGATGATCACATCTCATGGATCATGAATAAGGAGTTATCAAGTCTTGACATAGGTATAAATATTAGGAGTAATATTTATACTGGATTGACCCGCTATGAGAATACTACATAGAATGTTATGCAAAGTGTCATAAGTTATTCTCATGGTGATAAGTGGTGTATAACACCCTTCGACCTGAAACCACTATGGACCCTAGATATAGAGTCAAGTGCTTTATTGCTGATCAAACATTATCCGTAACTAGATGACCATAAAGACAGTTGATGGGTACTTCAAAAAGCATGTTGAGGGACATGAGTGATCTAGATGGAATTTGCCCATCATGCGTAACGGGATAAATGTCTGAGGGGCCAATATTGAACTGGACAAGGATGACACGGTCTATGCCTTGTGTTCAATATAGACATAAGGGCAAAAGGGTAATTATACACACAAGTATTATCACGGAAAGGTTTTGTCAGATCACATGACATTTTCGTGACTTGGGTAGCAGTGATGTGTTTCTAGATACCGCTCACTGTTTATTATGTTAAATGTGATTTAATATAATTGTCAATGTCGTGGAAACCTACAGGGTCACATACATAAGGACAGATAAATGAGAGATAGAGTAAATCAGGAACACCGTAAGGTACGGTGTATTTAAGTGAAATACATAATATGGTAAGGTACCACACGCTTAAGTGATATACGATAAATCATAATGTATGATATTCGTATGCTTTATTGGGCTTTTAGTTTACAACCTTTATTGGGCTTTTAGCTTGCAGCTCACACTTGTGGTTTTATAAATAGAACCCTTGTGCTAAAGCTTTTCACGTGATGAAAAATTCGCTCACTCTCTCACTCAAGGCTTCCGTTCGTGAGCATCTAGCACTGTGATCGGGAGCGACCTGTTCGTGTGGACTGAGTAAAGACGTTGTCCTTCTTCAACGTTCGTGATCACATCATCAAAAATCGAAATCGCCACAAGAGGTAAAATAATATATCATTGACCATGATCACTCGTAAGGATCACTAAAGGAAAATTGTTTTTCTGCTGCATTTTATATTACAATTTTCCTTCACACCCAAAACACTTACTACCATCCTTTCCATAATCAAAAGCACGGTGCCCTTCCACACCACACTTGTAACACTTAATCGGAGTAGATGATCCTCCCCCACTTGGCTTCTTGCCACCACTAGATTTATTCTTATCATCATACGGCTTCCCACGAAATTGACCTGTTCCTTTCCTATCATTCACATTCTTGTAGTGAGAAGCACTCTCCCTACTATCTTCATCATAAATCCTACTCTTGTTCACCAACTCAACAAAACGAGTAATCTGCTGATATCCAATAGCCTTCTTGATATCAAGTCTCAAACTATTCACAAACTTTAGAAACTTAGATCTCTCAGCATTCATAGTATTGTAATGAGGATAATACTTAATCAGCTCTTGGTATCTTGCAGCATACTCAGCCACGGCTCCATCACCCTACTTAAACCCAAGGAATTCTACCTCTTTATTTCCACGCACATCTTCTGGAAAATATTTCTCCAAAAATGTATCACGGAAAAGGGCCCAAGAAACTTCAACACCTTCCTCATCAAATTTCTGAACAGTGTTGCTCCACCAATCTTCAGCTTCCTTCTCCAGCATATGTGTACCAAACTGCACCTTCTACGCATCAATATGATTCATGACTCTGAAGATCTTCTCAATTGCTTTCATCCATGCTTGAGCCTTGCCAGCTTCATGCTCACCCTCAAATATAGGAGGATTGTTCCTCTGAAACTTCCCCAAAGCATAAAACTCATCTTCCTCTCCTCGGTGTCCAGCATTCGCCTACGAAATTTGCCCAAGAGATCCAGCCCACAATCTCAAAGCATCAGCAATAACATCATCATTCCTACCTGCAACCATCGTCCTAAGACATCCAACAACATACAACAACATTGATTGTGTCAGATACATAAATCAAATACAACACGAATTAAATCAATTAATAATCTGGCTAAATAAATCTGACCGACTATTGCTCTGATACCACTAATGTAACACCCTCTAATCCCCACAACATATATTACACAATCAGAGTAATTAGAATGTATATCAAGAGGGCATCACACATTTTCTTAAAAATAAGACAATACATACAATTGGTCATAATCATAACACATAATAGAATCTCACGCCTTAAACCAAATCATGCATTTTAGAGCGGATTATTTCATATACACAGATATTATCAATGATTACATCTCATGCTATAATCATTAGATGAAAAGCAATAAATCCTTACCATAAACAAGACATAAAAATTCATACATCGGCACCATGGCCACATCAAAATAGTATCTCAACATATAAATCCAAAATATATGATAATACATAACAAATATCTCATAAAAGCATAAATTCAGATAATCTCAGTGTTACATGACCAGAGCAACGACTCACTACCTAGTTGTTCGCGTTAAAAGGTGACGCGCCTGAGGATGCGAATGTGAGTTCGGATCTTCTGGTACGCAACGATTTAAATCTTTTGATTTGTTTATAAAGATGCCGCGAGCATCAAGCTTTATTATTTTCAACACAAGAAAGATGATTTAATGATTATGAAAAAGGGGGAAGCTGAAATACCCTCAATTGATATTGGTATGCGTAACGACTAGCGCAAACTAGACATAACGCATTGGGGAGATTCTGAGTAAGGGGGATTGGTATATAAAGGGAATAGATGGAGCACCCTAAATATATGTAGTTATCTACAGCTTTATATATGAATATGTTTGATATGTTGTGTGTTTTTTAATTGCTATTTCTATGATTGGGAAAGTTTCTCCTTTGGGATTTTAAGAAACAGTAGATTATGTGGGATTCTAGGTTTTGTTATTATTGTGCTCGCAAAGATCTGTGGATCTTCTGCATACATATCCCCTAGTGGGAATCAGAGCATTTGTAGCTCGGATCTACAAGGTTCTATGGTTTGTTTGGTCTGAGGGAGATAGAAATTTGCTCGGCAAGGATGAGACCTTGTGCCTACGTATTCTCAAAAGGATGTTGAGAAAGTCAGAGCAATCGTAGTTCCCACTTATGCTAGTGGAAAGCAACGGGATGTTAGTAAGAGACAGACAAATGTCATCTTAATGAAAAATGTATCTAATATCTATTTCATCACATACATTTTGAAAAGTTTGACTGTTTGAAATCTTTCGTCGTAAGTATTAGGTGTTTTGCTTGAGTGTACAAGCGTTACCACTTACATGTTTAAGAAAGATGTTTTGAAAAAGATGTTTGAATCTTTTAACTGTAAGTATTGGGTGTTTTACTTGAGTGTACAAGCGTTACCACTTACTGTTAAGAGATGTTTTTTGTTTGAAAACAGTTTGAAAAGTTTTGAAAAGTTTTGAAAAGTTTTTGACTGTATGTGATGTAATGGATGAGATACTTCTTCCATAGAGATGATAAATGTCTAAATCTCTTAGGAGAAATTGATTGGATTAAAGGGATGCTTTTAAGAAGCCCGTGGGTCCTTGTATTGTTAGCCCAAGAGGAGGCATTCCGAGGGTCATCGAGGGTCATCGAGGGTCCTTGTATGAAGCTTAAGAGGAAGCTATAGGGTATGGTCTTTGGCTTGAAAGGGATTTCACCGAAATCATCCTTTTCGAATAAGAGCAATTTCAGGAAATTTTACTCTGGAATTTGAAAGTGATTTCACCGGAAATCATCCTT
The DNA here is from genome assembly GCA_021764765.1 of Vicia sativa. Classification (NCBI taxonomy): domain Eukaryota; kingdom Viridiplantae; phylum Streptophyta; class Magnoliopsida; order Fabales; family Fabaceae; genus Vicia; species Vicia sativa. The sequence continues at coordinate 2,025,883 of CM038796.1, read as the reverse complement.
TCGTGGTTCTATCTTAGCGGGTGATTCTTTGTATGAGAAGCCCAATAGGAGGTGTTAAGAGATTTCTGTCTCTTTCATTGTATGATGCCCAAGAGAAGGCTAAACTCAATGAGGAGTTCTTTTGAGCGAAGCCCAAGAGGAGGTGACTCAACAGGAGTGTTGTCTTATACTGAAGCCTAAGCGGAGGCTAACGATGGGAGAGTTTCTTTGTACAAAGCCCAAGAGAAGGCTGACCCATGCTGGGGATAAGTTATCTTGTATGAAGCCCAAGCGGAGGCTAAACTCAAATGGTGATGAGTTGTCTTGTATGAAGCCCAAGCGGAGGCTAACTCATGCTGATGATGAATTGTCTTGTATGAAGCCCAAGCGGAGGCTAAACTCAAATGGTGATGAGTTGTCTTGTATGAAGCCCAAGCGGAGGCTAAACTTTGGGAAACCTATTGATTAGTCTAATTGTTATGTTATTATTAGACAGTTTGTATAAACAGGTGTGTGTGTGTGTGATATGTATTCACAGGAGTTTATGAAGGAAATATAAACAATGCATGATGTTTATTTACAGCAGTTTATGGAATATAAACAAGTGTCTGTGAAACGAACGTTTGAAACGAGCGTAACTTGGTTATTCACAAGTTTGAACTGTGTACAAGGAAATGAATATGTACACGAATGAGTTTTTTATGTACAGACAAATATGGATGTACATAGGAGGGTTGGGACTTACACCGTAAGGGAGGCCCATTGATTTGAAAGCAGTTTCACAGGGAATAATGCTCCTTTCAATACCAATGGTATTCAGTGTAAAATGTACAGATGAAACAGAAATGATTGATCAAAGTTTATCTGTAAAAAGTACTTTCAAAAGAAAGAGTATTTGTATTATGTACAGATAAAAGATTTTGAAAAAGAAGTATCTGTGTTATGTACAGATAAAAAGTATTTGAAAAGAAGTATCTGTATTATGTACAGATAAAAAGTTTGTTTAAAAAATGTTTGACAAAAGTTTGATATGTACAAGGAAATATTATGTACATAAAAGAATGTTATGGGACTTACACCGTGATGGAGGCCCATTGGTTTAAAAGAAATCTCGCTCAGGAGAAACCTTCCTTTAGAACCAATGGATTCAGCGTATAGACAAACGAATGAAAAACAAACGAAAGAAATTTGTTTATGTTTGAATATTAACAATGATAATTTGAGTATGTACAAGTAAAACTAAATATGTACATAAAGGATTGGGACTTACACCATAAGGAGGCCCATGATCGATCGAGAAATTCGAGAAGAAGCGAATTCGCTTTTATCGTTTTGAATTGGATCGATTATGGTAAAAGATGCAAGTTTTGATGAAAAAAGTTTTGAAGAATGATTTGAAAATGTTTTGAAATGTTTTGAAGTGTGAGGCTCATTTATGAGAAGTTTTGAAAAAATCGAAGTCGAAAACTTGAAAAATTCACCTTTTAAGGAGGTTTAAAAAGTGTTCGAACATCGTTTTTCGATTAAAAATTAATCGAGATGAAAATATTTTTGGATTTTTTGACATAATCATAAAATATATATATTAAATGACAAGTGTGCAAAAATCATCTCAAAATGAGAAGTTTTGATTGGTTAAAAAAATTGTTGAAGTTTGATAAAAAAATATGAAAATATGGAAGTTTTGTAAAAAAGAATGGTCTTCTTTGGTGTTGAACCCATGACCATGAGGCACCACGTGGCAAGATGACTTAAGACCAAGCCAGAACCACTAGACCAAACGTGTTGGGATGTGTTAGTGGAAAATGACACGTTAATATGATATTGGATTATTTGAATTTTGAAAATGAAGAACACATGAACACGCGAATTTTACGGGTTTATAGTTTGATTTTCGGTTTGATTGATCCAAGCTATCTCCTCGTTTCTCAATGAAATCCAACGTTGCAAACATCAAAGTCACTCGTTTTTTCTCACGAACACGATGGCATATGTTAATTTCATTTATTTTAAGCCTAACGTGTTTTGATTTCTGGAAAAGCTAAGAACCCTAAAACTGAGAAATCAAATTAAATGACTTGTAGTTGATGATTATTTGATTTTTTTGAGGGTTAAGGATCGTGTTAAGTGCAGAAAGAGAATGGCCAAGAGTTTTTGTCAAAAGATTCAAAGAATCATGAGAACCAAACTCGTGTTCATACCTGGAAAAGTGAAGATCGAATTCGATGCAAACGTGTTTCCAGTGGCTATTTCTTGATTGTGTAAGCTCCAACGGCATGTAAGGAAGCTATGTGAGTGGTCTGCGCATCATGAATCAAGCTGGATCATCTTGCCCAAGTCAACCTGCATCGGTGAAAAATAGAAACTGGATTTGGATATAAATCGTGTTACAGGTTGTTACCAATGATCTGGATCACTTATATGATGTTCATGAAAGGTGTATGGATGACCAAAACTCCAAGTAATCTAGCTTAGCCATGAATTCGTGCTTTAAGGCAGTTTTGGTTAAGAAGATGACATGAAATGTGATTTTGAATCCTAGCTTGTTCTATGTTGATTTTAATGTTCAAACAGATTCCATATGGATATTATGATATGTTAGACACCAAAGAGTATCACAGTTCTTGCTAAATTTGAAAATTGCAATGTTTGGCAATTTGAGCTATGATACTTGAATTTTCAAGAAAAAGAGTGAGAGCATGGATTTGTATTTTCTTTGGTGTCGATTTCTCTTGGATTTGTGATGCTTTTATAGGCAAATTAGGACTGCAATGTTAGGCAAGTATCCATGGCATTTGGTGATTCAAGGATGACTTAAAGGGCAAGATTGTCATTTGTAAAGGAAAAGGAAACTTCCTTTTTTTTACCATGTGTTACAATCCTCAATTTGATCCTATCCTCAATCATTACTTCCAAGCTGATATTTATCAGTTCCAAAATCAAGTTGGCAAGGTTGAATTACTTCTTGGTGAAGAAAACTCAAAAATGACTTATAATTGAAGTTGTGAACTTTGAAAATTAAGTTTCATGGAGCCTTAGGTTTCAATTTCAAAAGTATAGCTAGACTCTATGGATTTGAGAGTTCTTGGACATTTTGGAAAGATTTTTCCATGATCTACAATTTTCATGTTTTGAGTTTTTTCAAATTCCAATTGGAACTAGGTGAAAAAATGGCTTGAAGTTTGGAAAAAATGTGAAATTTCAACACTTAGAAATTTTTCTAAGTTATAGAAATTTTGACTTTTTGTTGACTTTTCCAAATTCTTTGATTTTTTATGATCATGATGGATCATTTGAAGTATTTTGATGATTGAAAAAGTTTTGTTTTGAAAAATTTGACCAAAAGTCAAAGTTTGACTTTTCTCTGAGATGAAATTTCATCGACGTTTACGAAATTGGTGATGAATTACGTGAACCTCTGTGATGTTTTGAATCCGAAATTAGGTCAAGATGTTATATCTAAGATATAATGACCAATCTCTATCCAAAAAAGTCAATTACTGCTCAAAAAATCAGAGAATGCCTATGCTCGACCAAAACCCTAATTGGTCGATCCTCGATTGATCTATGAGAAAAATGGATATCTGAGGATTGAAGGCTGATGATTTGATCAAGATAGATCAAATGGAGTGAGAAAATCTCAAACCCTAATTGGTTAGCTCTTGAATTAGATGAAAATCTGATGAAACCCTAATTTTGATCTGTGAATGCTATACCCGATTAATGCTGTTTGAACTGTTAGTTGTGCAACAATGCAAATGTAAGGTGGTATATTAGGTCAAAATTTGGGGTATGACAGATGCCCCTAGTTAAGTTTCTTTAACCTGAAAGATGAAGATGAATATCTTCGTTTTGATAGGTGTAATGAGACTTAAATATCAGAATACGCAAAATTTGGACCTAAGATACCAAAAGATGCGGATGATGCAAAATGATTAAAAAAGTTTTACCCAAAGGATGTCAAAGAAATGACATGATGGGGAAAAATTTTATGAGGATGACTCGATCTGTTTTGAGAAAAGAGAATCATATCTGTTGGGAAACAAACAATATGTTTCGCTGGGGAAAGAATGATTCACAGAGAATGTGAATATCTATTTCGTTTTTGGGAAACAAAAAGATTACCTTCTGTCAGCTTTGTGACAATGTTTAAGGTAAGTGGAAATGATATTACCAATTATCAGCCTTGTGATATAGTATGGTAATGGGTTTTGAAGATGTTACCAATTATCAGCGAAGTGATAACTATAACAAGGTAAATCTTTGAAGTAGGTTGCTGTGTACTCAGCTTTTGTGAGTAGACGTTGTTCTATCCAGAAATGAACCGGAGAAAAAAGTTAACCAAGACATTGTTCCCGATGAGAGATCATCTCATGGGAAATGTGATAGAGAAGAAAATGCATTTCTGTTTGGGGACTTTGCGGGAAAAGGAAGACATATCCTTTCTTTGGGAATACTCGTTGGGAAACAAAGAAAAAGTATCTTTTACTTTGGAGATATTCTGGGGATATGATATACTCGTATGAGTATATATATAACCAGTGATTTGGAAGCAAACATTTTGAGAGATGCAAAAAATGCAATGAATGATGCTATTATGTATGAATGTCATGAATGTTATATGCATGCTAACAATACTTGACAAAACACTTAAAGGGATGTTTGAGAAAAGGACTTCGTCACAGTTCGAACAAATACTTGGTGAAAATTGCAGCAATGGTGCAGATATTCACTAATGAAGAATTTGAGTTGCATGGTTTACACTTTCCGAGAAAGGTATTTCATTGGCAACTTGGTCGGGGATTTCTTTATGGAGAAGAATACCGTCCTTTGATGATTTCTGATGAGGAGAAGACTGCTGTAGCAGTTGGTGACTCCACTGGGGATCGAAAAACTCTTGGAGAAACGGTTGAAGTTATTTCCGTGTTCATAGTTTCAAAGGAGAATTTTGCTTTTGTTTCAAAATTTTGAAGTAAAAATTCATTTAAAACATTTTAGTTTCAAAAAGTGATTTTCACAATAAAAGCGTTATTTTGCAAAACAGAATAAAGTAGGAATTGCAAACAAAAGGCACAAGGCTCAAATTTATTGAATAGAATGGTGATCAGCCAAAGGCGTGATTCCATGAACTATTTACAAAAGTTGGAAATGATAATTTATTAGGAAAAGGCTACATTGAAAGCAAATAACCACTACTATCCCTAACAACTTTGAATTCCAACGTGCTTGTTGCTTGTAAGAGTTGATTGAAGATCCGTTGATGGAAGATTCTTCATGTGGACAAAATCGACGATGCATTACTTTGTCGTTTTGTATCCTTGTTTTTGCCTAGATCGCCTTGTTTTCGATCTACAGACAATTTTTATTGTCTCTAATTTTTGGATCGCCTTTTCGTTTTTCAATCCACCGAGACGCATTTTGCCTAAGCCGCCTTTTCGACTTTCTTTTGTTTTTAGACAAAGTATTTTTGATCGTCATTCACAGGATCTGGGAGTTCATCGCCCCATGGTTGTGTCATAGCACACCGAGAAACTTCTTTTGACGATGTATGGGCCTTCGTAATTAGGAGTCAAGAATCTTTTGAAAAGAGAATCTTTTTAAGCACGAGGCCTTCTCGGAATTCAGGGTCGGACCTTTTGTCGAAAGCTTTCTTCATTCTTCTTTGATAAAGTTGTCCGTGACATAGGCGGTCAAGCGCTTTTCTTCAATTAAGTTCAGTTGGTCGTATCTGCTTTGACACCATTCACCTCGGATAACTTAGTTTCCATGAGAACTCTCATTGACGGATCTCAACTTCTACGGGAGCAATGCTTCCATGCCGTATACTAGAGAAAAGGAGTTGCCCTGTTGAAGTGCGTCTTGAACGATACCCATGCGAGCAAATGGCGACATTTCATGCCGTCTTTGTAAGTGATGACCATTTTCGGACAATCTTTTGATGTTTTGTTGGCGACTTCAACCCGTTCATCTTTGGCGGTAAGGAGATGAGTTATGATGCTCAATCTTGAATTCCTCACACAGTTCTTTCATCATTTTGTTGTTCAAGTTTGATCCATTGTCGAATGATCTTACTTGGAATTCCATATCGGCAAATGAGGTTGTTCTTGATGAACCTCACAACCACTTGTCTTGTGACGTTGGCGTAGGATGCCGCTTCGACCCATTTGGTGAAGTAATCAATGGCCACTAGAATGAAGCGATGTCCGTTGGACGCTTTAGGTTCAATCATTCCAATCATGTCGATGCCCCACATGGAGAAAGGCCACGGAGAGAGCGTTGAGTAGAGTCGGTGGCACATGGATCTTATCTGCGTAGATCTGGCACTTGTGACATCTTTTGACGTGTTTGCAGCAATCAGATTCCATCGTTATCCAATAGTATCCTGCTCTTAAGATCTTTCTGGACATTGCATGCCCATTTGAATGGGTTCCAAAGGACCCTTCATGCACTTCATGGATGATTGTGTTCGCTTCTTGTGCGTCGACGATCGAGCGAACCATGTCGAAGTTTCTTTTGTATAGCACATCCTCGTTCGGGAAGAAATTCCTAGAAAGCCTCCTTAGAGTTTTCTTATCCTTGTACGATGCCCCGAGTGGGTACTCTCGTGTTTGAAGGAAACGTTTGATGTCGTGGAACCACGGCTTATCGTCGAATACATTGCAAACACATATGCAGGTCTTTCAAGGCGTCTGATGCGAATTCTAGGCATATCATTCCAATCATTGACTTTGAATAGGGAAGATAGAGTAGCCAAGGCGTCTGCCATCCGATTTTGATCTCGAGGGATATGATGCAGTTCAACTTTGCTGAAGAAAGTCAACAACCGTCTCGCATAATCTCTGTAAGGAATTAGACCAAAATGATGGGTTTCATACTTGTCTTTGATTTGATTGATCACAAGGGCTGAGTCTCCATATATATCAAGGATCTTGATCCTCAAGTCGATGGCTTCTTCAATACCCATGATGCATGCTTCATATTCTGCTATGTTGTTGGTGCAATCAAATAGCAATCTGGCGGAAAACGGGATATGAGAACCCTCGGGAGTAATGATGACTGCCCCAATTCCATTGCCAAAACATTTACTCTCCATCGAAGACTAGGCCCCATCTGGATTCTGGATCTGGTCCTTCTCCGTGTAGCGGTTCGTCATAATCTTTCATCTTCAAGTACATAACATCCTCGTCTGGGAAGTCATATTTGAGAGATTGGGATTCATTGAGCGGCTGATAAGCCAAGTGATCGGCAAGAATGCTTCCTTTAACCGCTTCGGCGGTATTGGATGTCATATTCGGATAGTAGCATTTGCCATCGGCGATTCTCCGGTTAAGGGGCTTCTCAAATCGTGCTTGATAGGATCCATTTTGGATATTAACCAAGTCGTGTGATTGATCATGTATTGGCGAAGACGTTTTGAAGCCCATACCAAAGCGCAACATATTTTCTCGAGCATGGAGTAACGAGTTTCACAGTCTGTGAATTTCTTACTCAGGTAGTAGATGGCATGCTCCTTCTTACCGGTATCATCCTGTTGTCCAAGTACGCAGCCCATGGATTCTTCTAGTACGGTAAGGTATATGATCAATGGTCTTCCTTCAACTGGAGGGATCAGTATTGGTGGTTCTGACAGGTATTCCTTGATACTGTCGAATGCTCTTTGGCAATCTTCTGTCCACACTACCTTTTGATCTTTCGGAAGTTTGAATATCGCCCACAGTGTGATCATCGAGAGATAAATCTGGAGATGTAATTTAATCGTCCAAGAAATCCTCTTACTTGCTTTTCCGTACGTGGCGTAGGCATTTCCTGAATAGCCTTGACTTTGTCGGGGTCAACTTCAATTCCTTTTTGACTGACGATGAAACCTAGGAGTTTTCTTGATCTTACCCCAAAGGTACACTTGTTAGGATTCAGGCGGAGCTGAAACTTCCTTAGTCGTTGAAAAAACTTTAAGAGATAGTCTATATGTTCCTCTTCAGTGTCAGACTTTGCTATCATGTCGTCCACGTAGACCTCGATCTCTTTGTGCATCATATCATGAAAGAGAGTAGTCATTGCCCTCTGGTAAGTTGCGCCTGCATTCTTTAATTCAAATGGCATTACCTTGTAGCAAAAAGTGCCCATGGCGTGATGAAAGATGTCTTCTCCATGTCTTGGAGCCATTCGATCGATTATAACCGAGAAACCGTCCATGAAGGAGAAGGCGTTGAATTTGGCGATACTATCCACTAGCATGTCGATATGCGGGCGGAAATCGTCTTTTGGACTAGCTTTGTTCGGATCTCGGTAGTCAACACACATTCGACTTTTCCATCTTTCTTGGATCGGTACTATGTTGGCTAACCATTGACGATACTCGAGTGACAAGGAAACCACGTTGTTTTTGGACTTCCTTTTAATTTTCTCACCATTTCGGGATGAACTCTCCTCGATTTTGTGGCGGACATTACGGTTTTAACGGCAAGTGATGCTCTACTATCTTTGGTATCCAAACCCGGCATGTCCTGGTAGGACCAAGCAAACACATCAACGTATTCTTTGAGAAGACTTATCAGTTTGCCTTTGACACTGCTGTTGAGTGAAGCTTCAATATTGACTTCTTTTATATCTTCTTCAGAACCCAAGTTAATTGCTTCTAGAGGTTCTTTGTGAGGCTGAATGATCCTTTCCTCGTGCTTTAGCAGTCTAGAAATTTCATCCGGGATCTCTTCTTCAACTTCTTCTTCAGCAACTTCGCAGGGGATTTCAAAGTTGAGAGAGAGCGTAGAGTTACTGCTTTCAATGGTTTTGTCCATTTGTTTAATCTGCAATTTTGATTTATGTTTGATTAAAAAAAGTTTTTTTTTTTTGAAAGTTAATGTATGCAGATTAATTTTTTTTTTTTTTTTGAAGATTTTTTTTTACTGTGTTTTTTAGGATTATCATTTCGAAAAAGGGTAAAATGAAAATAAACACGAGAGTGGAAACAAAACAACACATTTTATTTATGTTTCACAATATGAGCAGGGCCTAAAATACAAACTCATTTGTCTTGGGCAAGACAAAGAGAAATTATTTAAAAGCTAAACCCTATAAAACATCTCTTCGCTTTGGGCGAGAGTTCAAAACAAAAGCAAAGATAAACTACTTAGAGCTATGAACATTAGTCCTAATTTCAAGGTTTCCAATAGTGACGAACTCCTTGGAAGTCGAGGTACTCGGGTAATTTTCCGCTTGGTTTAACCCTCGAGTAAACTTTGATTCTTTGGTGAGCGAGGCTTTGAAGACTCGGACGATGGCCTTTGCCTTTGGTCTGCTAAAGCGATCTTCTTGATTAACGGATCGGGAAGTATGAGAGATAGCCTTTGTACTTCCTGTTGATCTTTGTGTTGAATCTGGGGATGTTCCTTCCGGTCTTGAGTGAAGAGACTCGTTGTCGACACTTTCCGCATCGTATCTGAATCATACTCTTGATCTTGATGATCATGTTGATGTAGTGGTAACCGGATCGGCTTGGTGAAATCCACAGCGTGTTGAAAGAGATCTTCATTTGGGACCTCGATCATTGATTAGTTTGAGAAGACAGTATTCCTCTTGATTGACTAGGGTAGTCAAAGTCATCACCCCATCCCGTGGGTTGGATATCTTCAATCCGGATTTTGAGCTTTACAGAGTATTTCACCATGTAGTCGTATTTGCCACTTGGTTCTCCCAAGGTATCCCAAATTCAGCGAGGTGGATTTTCATGTTCTTAGGACATGTCTTTGAATTGATCAGTCGGTGCATATGATTCCTCTTGAGACACATATTTAGGGCTATTCAAATAAGTGCTCCATTCTTCAGATTCAGATGGATCATCTTCATCCTCTTCAATGGTTACAACATTAACTTCTTGTGGAACAGGGTTTAAGAAACCTCCGCTGTGAAATACTTCCTTGATCAGGGGAAGTGCTTCATCTTTCTCTTGTTTTTTGTAGAATACGGGTGTGAACCCGAGTCCGGCTTTCGTTTCATTCTTGACAGGTTTGATAACTTGTCCCCATCCTCGAGTGTTGCCATCTTTCACCATTTGTGCCGCTTCTTTATACGAAGAGATAGATGATCTATTTTTAGTAGATTCATCTTCTAACGGATTTTCTGGGAGATGCGGCGTTTCAATGTCATTGGCAGTGATGAAGGAGAAACTGGATAGATGACTTACAAGTAAAGCTTGTTCACCGCTGATGGTCACCAACTTTCCATTTTGTGAATTTTAATTTCGATGGAGGTAGAATTCGCCGCATCGTGGATCCAAGGTCTTCCTAGCAAGCAACTATCGCATTGGTACATCCATGACTTGGAGCGTAATTTTGAAAGTGTGAGGCCAATTGTCATTGGGAGATCAACTTCCCAATAAGCGACTTTCTCGATCCATCGAAAGCTCTTACTATGATGTCGTTAAACTTCATTGGCGTTCCTTTGTAAGCTAAGCGAGCGTCGTTTTGGCATTACGTTTAAAGATGAACCTGTATCCACCAATACATTGGATAGGGAATCGTGGCAAATCATCGAGATGTGCAAGGCCAAGTTATGATTTTTCCTTCTTAGGAAGTTCTTCGTCACTAAAACTCAGATTATTGCGGTGTTATGTTGGAGCGATCCTCCAAATTGGTGCGTAGTCACATCGTGATCCACATAAGCTGGTCTAGTACTCTCATCAAAGCTTCTCGATGAGCTTGAGTTAAGGAGTAAAGGCAGTATTGAAATTTTTGAAGAGTGCATCAATTGGTCTACGACTCGATATTCGCTCTTCTTGATTAGTTTTATCTCGTCAAAGTGCGAGTTGATGTTGGTTCCATCAGTAGAACCAATGTTTGTACTGGTTAACAATGGGAATCGTTGCGAGGATTCTCGGAGGATATGTTAACTTGGTTTTGTTTAACAACGGCTGAAGGCGACTTTGGTGGCAATGGGCGTGTACTCGTCCACTTCGCATTACTCGTCCGATTTTTATATTGACATTAGTGGAAGTGTAGGCATGGGTTTCTCTTTCCCATCCTCTATCAAGGTTGCATTATCTTGGTAAGGAATTGCTCTAGTAGAACTATGCGAGCAGGACCGGTGGGCAAATCACCAAAGGAGATGTTGGAATGTTGGAACCATCATCGCGATCTCCACAAGCTCGGGTATGTTGAAACAAGGGATCACAGCGTTTACTTGGATTTTCGAGTTGATATCGAGACTAAAAGCTCATGCGAAAATGCCCTATTGTATTTACGTCATGGTCATCTCGGTTTACGTAAATTTGTAAATCACCAATGTCTAACAAATGTTGGATATCTGCTCTTATGGTGGGACATCCATGGATATTCTTGGGCGAGATATAGCAAGTATAATTGTGCTTAATGAAGGTACTCATTTCTTGTATGCTTCATGAAGATGCACTAAGTTTCCTTTGACTAAGTTTACATACGTGACAAGGTACCGTATTCCTTAGCATTAGATTCACGAGTGTCCACTATGGTGGGAAGTGGATTGGCTTGCACATTCGGACTTGTGTTTACGAAGGAAAGAAGATTAGCTTTTACTAATCTCGTATACGCCTTCAATGCTATGCAATGCTCAAGGTCATGGCCGTGCCCTTGGTGAAAAGGGCAAGACATGTCGACTTTGTACCACCATGGTAGTTTTTCGGGACCGGAGGTGGTAACCTTGTTTGTATTAGATTCCTTTCTATCGCAGGTAAAGTTACGTATGCGTCATGGGAATTGGGTCGAAGTGACCCGAGGCGTCTGGTTTTGGTTGTGAAACTGCGAGCCTTGTCGAGGCTGTTGAGTTTGTTGATTTTGTTGAAATTGCGGAGCAATTCTTGGAGTTGTGACGATGGGTGCTATGGCACTACATTGTTGTTGAATGACATTCTTGCATGGTTTCCTCGGGATACCATTCCTACGTCATGTTCTTTTTCCTTGGGAAGCTGGTTCCAACTTTCTTGGTATTACTAGAAGATCCTACTTCCTTGGTTAGGCGTCTGTCCGAACCCTTCTTCTAGTCGCATTCCATGCTTACCATTTCGTTGAAGTCTCGGGGCGCTAGCGATCATTCGCTCATAGTAGAATGAGTTTAGAGTATTCAAGAATACCTTAGTCATCTCTTTCTCTTCCAAGGCGGGTTGACTTGGGCAATTTCCCTCCATCGTTGCGCATATTCCTTGAATGTCTCTCTTTCCTTTTGAGACATGGAGCGGAGTTGATCCCTATCAGGAGCCATATCCAAGTTGAATTTGTATTGCTGGACAAAGGCTTTACCTAAGTCGTTGAATGATTGGATATTCGTGCTGTCTAAACCCATGTACCACTTCAGTGCGGCACCGGTGAGACTATCCTGGAAGTAATGAATTAACGGTGATGATCCTCATTGTCGTAGACATTTTCCTAGCATACATTGTAAGATGACTCGAGGACAAGAATTCCTTTGTACTTTTCAAAATCCGGATTTTGAATTTGCAGTATTTTACACGAGGAACTAAGCGAGATCCTGGCGCTTTTCCCAAACAATTCTTTCCTTGAATCGTTTTATCTCAAGTGCATTTTGAGGAGTTGTTCCGGAGATTCTCCATTGAACCACGGCGTTCGTGCTATTTCTGAGTGTGATGAACTTCTTTCGGTGGTAGCGTGCACTACGGAGCGAGTTCAACATGATCGGTTGAGAAACCGACATTGTTACTTGTGGAAAAGTTATTCCACGTTGTGGAGTGAGCGTAGCGTTTTTTGCAAAATAGGTATTTCAAGCGAGGTTGTTTGAGAAGTCGGTTGGCGAACTCCAATGCCGAAGTTAAAGGCATTCCCATGGATAGCCCTCGGCATCTTTGAAAGGTGAACTCTTGTGTGACAATTGGCGGAGTAGTAGTATCCTCTGAAGTTCTTTGCTTGGTTTTGACCGCTCGATCGCTTGTTGACTTTCTTGTTGTGGCAAGCGAGTTGACCAAAGATGTGAGTCTCTCATTTCTTCTTGTAGCGTAGTTACGACTACGGAGTTCAACGTTTTCTTGCTCAAAATTCTCCATTACTTTTCTTCTTTTGATCCGGTATCGTGCGTTCGAGGTTGGTGCGACGCGATCGAGAAACTCTAAGACACGACGACTTGACAATTTTTCTATCTGGAAAAGTGACAGTTCAAAACTGTGAATGATTAGACTCTAGATGGTGGACTTAAATGCAAAGTATGATGCATGAATATGATTGTAAAGAAAAGAAAATTTCAAAGAATTTATGCTAAACGAGATATTTCTGGCAAATATTTGGATGGAAAACACGAATTTTATTGATTAATGAAGGAAGATTACAACAATTGTTTTTTGTTGGAGCATTGCTCACACAAATGATACAATAAATGATAAAATTAACAAACTAAATTAAACTAATTAAACATCTTCGTCGGATGGCGATCAAAAGGCTTGATGCGACTTGACGAGTTTCCTTCCCATAGTGAGCTTTTAGTTTGGCTTTCTCAGCTTTTAGCTTGCTAATGACTCTTTTCCACTCGTTGGGAGTGGGCTTGCTGATTGTCATTTCCTCAAGCTTTCTTTTCCTTTCTTTGACGTATTTCTGGATGGCGTTATCCTTCCGCGAATCTTCTCATCTTTCTCCATGAGCCATTCATCACGGAAGTAGGCGTCTTTTCATGATCTTTGACTTGCTTCTTGAGCTTCTTATTCTCAAGGTTAGTCTTAAGGAATTTGCTTTCCAAAGCTTCTTTCTCAAACCTTATCTTGGTCAAGGCTTCTTGGTATTCTCCCACAACTTCAACGGGAAAATTTGTTGATTTGGAAGCGACTGAGAACATGGGATCCTCATAAGCGTAAGGCATTCGGAATTCCTTCGCTCTTTTCTTTATTCAAGAAGTGTAGGTTTCCATGGCTACACAATTCTTTGCCTTACCTTTTCCTTTCTTTCGGATGTGATGCCAAGCTTTAATCATCCTAGCCTTCAATCCTTGGGAATCCTCCCCTTCATGGTAGAAGTAGCTTTCTACTGTAAATCCTAGAGGTTTACCAGAGTTTGCGTATCCGAGTTGACGTCTCGCTAGGAATGGGTTATAGTTGATTCCTCCTTTCGTACCAATGAGAGGTACGTTGGCAAATTCTCCACAACTCTCAATGATTTCCATCTCATTGTTTGCCAAAGTATACCAATGGATATCGTCGTTTGTAAGAGACATGAGTCTTCTGGACCAATGCCACTCGTCTTTGTTTTCGCGGAAGATAGGAGATTTAGGCAAGTGTGAGGTAATCCATTTGAAAAACAGAGGTACACAACACACGATAGTTCCGTCTCCTTGACGATTCCTATGATGAATAGAGACGTACGTATCTCCGAGCAGAGTGGGAACGGGATTTCCAATTAGAAAGATCCTTATGGCGTTGATATCAACGAAATTTGGGACGTTGGGAAACAACACCAATCCATAGAGGAGTAAAGCTAAAATAGCTTCAAAGGCTACCATACTACCGGCTTCAGAGAATTTGAGAGCCTTCTCCATTAGGAACTTTGAAGTTAGTCCTAAGAGTTTTCCTCTGGTAGTTAGGTTTTTGTCTATCTCAGATTTCTTTATGTGAGTCATCGTTGCAATGACTTGTGACTTGGGAATGGCTTCCAAACCATTGAAAGGCACTTTGTCTGATACTGAGATTCCTAGGACATGCGCATACTCTTCCAAAGTAGGCATCAACTGATAATCATGGAAAGTGAAACAGCGATAGATTGGATCGTAGAATTGAACGAAGGTTTTGAGAAGTCCTTCATCAACGTTAGCGTTCAAAAGAGTTAATAGAGTTCCATAGCATTTTCTGAAATCCGAGGGATCTTCTACCAAGGATGCTAACTCTTTTAACTTTCCTACATCAGGAATCCTAAAACTGTATCTTTTGGTGAATCTTCGTCTGACGTCCATCACTCTAACCTAAAATATTTTACAAAGAAAAAATCTCTAAATTCTTTGGAAATGGAAAGAGAAATGAAGAATTTTTTTTTGTTTTTGAATGAATGAATGAATGCATGAATGCAACAAACATGGTTAGTAGTTATACACACGGGCAAGCGTTCGAAGTCACGAGCATGAAGCCAACGATAAGAATCAATGGGGTTAAGTTCTAAGGGCTTATTCATCTGCGAATCGGGTTCTACTGATAATACAGGCTCAACACTCCCCTTCAAAACATTATTGGATTTGTTGAATACTCGATGGTCCAATAATATTTTCAAGAGAAACTCGCCTGATCGTAGTATCGCATGACAATTACTCTAGGCTTACACCCGAATAATCTCTGCACTACATCCTAACGGCCAGGATGGTTCATGTGTTCTACAGTCCACTCAGCTTCTTAAGTTCCCCCGAAAATACAGCGTCTTCGCAATTACTTGCTTAAACACAATACCCTCAAGACAACCTCCATCGGGAAATATTAACTTGAAAGCATTGAGCGCTCACGTATTAATACCTCCACCTAGATATTAAAATGTTTCTTAAATCCGGGTTAGGATTTCTTTCCATCAAGTGAAATCGCGAAACACACAATAAAGAAAATGATATGTGCAAAATATGAAAAGCTTATCCCTTTCTTTTCTTTTGAAAACAAAAAAGCTTGGTGCTCTCGCGTAACGCGTTTTCTTTTTGAAAAATCAAAGTTTCAGCGTTGTCCCAGAGTTGCCATTTTCTGTTCGCGTTAAAGGTGGCGCTGAGGATCGACGTGAGTTCGGATCTTACGTAACGATTTAAATCTTTTGATTTGTTTATAAAGATGCCACGAGCATCAAGCTTTATTATTTTCAACACAAGAAAGATGATTTAATGATTATGAAAAGGGAAAGAAATACCCTCAATTGATATTGGTATGCGTAACGACTAGCGCAAACTAGACATAACGCATTGGGGAGATTCGAGTAAAGGGATTGGTATATAAAGGAATAGATGGAGCACCCTAAATATATGTAGTTATCTACTTTATATATGAATATGTTTGATATGTTGTGTGTTTTAATTGCTATTTCTATGATTGGGAAAGTTTCTCCTTTGGGATTTTAAGAAGATGATTATGTGGGATTCTAGGTTTTGTTATTATTGTGCTCGCAAAGATCGTGGATCTTACGCATACATATCCTAGTGGGAATCGAGCATTTGTAGCTCGGATCTACAAGGTTCTATGGTTTGTTTGGTGAGGGAGATAGAAATTTGCTCGGCAAGGATGAGACCTTGTGCCTCGTATTCTCAAAAGGATGTTGAGAAAGTCGAGCAATCGTAGTTCCCACTTATGCTAGTGGAAAGCAACGGGATGTTAGTAAGAGAGACAAATGTCATCTTAATGAAAATGTATCTAATATCTATTTCATCACATACATTTTGAAAAGTTTGACTGTTTGAAATCTTTCGTCGTAAGTATTAGGTGTTTTGCTTGAGTGTACAAGCGTTACCACTTACATGTTTAAGAAAGATGTTTTGAAAAAGATGTTTGAATCTTTTAACTGTAAGTATTGGGTGTTTTACTTGAGTGTACAAGCGTTACCACTTACTGTTAAGAGATGTTTTTTGTTTGAAAATAGTTTGAAAAGTTTTGAAAAGTTTTGAAAAGTTTTTGACTGTATGTGATGTAATGGATGAGATACTTCTTCCATAGAGATGATAAATGTCTAAATCTCTTAGGAGAAATTGATTGGATTAAAGGGATGCTTTTAAGAAGCCCGTGGGTCCTTGTATTGTTAGCCCAAGAGGAGGCATTCTGAGGGTCATCGAGGGTCATCGAGGGTCCTTGTATGAAGCTCAAGAGGAAGCTATAGGGTATGGCTGTCTTTGGCTTGAAAGGGATTTCACCAGAAATCATCCTTTTCGAATAAGAGCAATTTCACCGGAAATTTTACTCTAGGAATTTGAAAGTGATTTCACCGGAAATCATCCTTCGAGGTTCTATCTTAGCGGGTGATTCTTTGTATTGGAAGCCCAATAGGAGGTGTTAAGAGATTTCTGTCTCTTTCATTGTATGATGCCCAAGAGAAGGCTAAACTCAATGAGGAGTTCTTTTGAGCGAAGCCCAAGAGGAGGTGACTCAGCAGGAGTGTTGTCTTATACGAAGCCTAAGCGGAGGCTAACTCGGGGAGAGTTTCTTTGTACAAAGCCCAAGAGAAGGTGACCCATCTTGGATAAGTTATCTTGTATGAAGCCCAAGGAGGCTAAACTCAAATGGTGATGAGTTGTCTTGTATGAAGCCCAAGCGGAGGCTAACTCATGCTGATGATGAATTGTCTTGTATGAAGCCCAAGCGGAGGCTAAACTCAAATGGTGATGAGTTGTCTTGTATGAAGCCCAAGCGGAGGCTAAACTCGGAAACCTATTGATTAGTCTAATTGTTATGTTATTATTAGGCAGTTTGTATAAACAGTGTGTGTGTGTGTGATATGTATTCACGAGGAGTTTATGAAGGAAATATAAACAATGCATGATGTTTATTTACGATTTATGGAATATAAACAAGTGTACGTGAAACGAACGTTTGAAACGCGTAACTTGGTTATTCACAAGTTTGAGCTGTACAAGGAAATGAATATGTACACGAATGAGTTTTTATGTACAGAAATATGGATGTACATAGGAGGGTTGGGACTTACAGTAGGGAGGCCCATTGATTTGAAAGCGCTTTCACAGGGAATAATGCTCCTTTCAATACCAATGGTATTCATGTAAAATGTACAGATGAAAGAAATGATTGATCAAAGTTTATCTGTAAAAGTACTTTCAAAGAAAAGTATCTATTATGTACAGATAAAAGATTTTGAAAAAGAAGTATCTGTGTTATGTACAGATAAAAAGTATTTGAAAAGAAGTATCTGTATTATGTACAGATAAAAAGTTTGTTTAAAAAATGTTTGACAAAAGTTTGATATGTACAAGGAAATATTATGTACATAAAAGAATGTTATGGGACTTACACCGTGATGGAGGCCCATTGGTTTAAAAGAAATCTCGCTCAGGAGAAACCTTCCTTTAGAACCAATGGATTCAGCGTATAGACAAACGAATGAAAAACAAACGAAAGAAATTTGTTTATGTTTGAATATTAACAATGATAATTTGAGTATGTACAAGTAAAACTAAATATGTACATAAAGGATTGGGACTTACACCATAAGGGAGGCCCATGATCGATCGAGAAATTCGAGAAGAAACGAATTCAGTTTTATCGTTTTGAATTCGATCGATTATGGTAAAAGATGCAAGTTTTGATGAAAAAAGTTTTGAAGAATGATTTGAAAATGTTTTGAAATGTTTTGAAGTGTGAGGCTCATTTATGAGAAGTTTTGAAAAAAATCGGAAGTCGAAAACTTGAAAAATTCACCTTTTAAGGAGGTTTGAAAAGTGTTGAACATCGTTTTCGCTCGATTAAAAATTAATCGATGAAAATATTTTTGGATTTTTTTTGACATAATCATAAAATATATATATTAAATGACAAGTGTGCAAAAAATCATCTCAAAATGAGAAGTTTTGATTGGTTAAAAAAATTGTTGAAGTTTGATAAAAAAATATGAAAATAAGGAAGTTTTGTAAAAAAGAATGGTCTTGCTGGGTGTTGAACCCATGACCATGAGGCAGACCACGTGGCAAGATGACTTATGACCAAGCCAGGAACCACTAGACCAAACGTGTTGGGATGTGTTAGTGGAAAATGACACGCGTTAATATGATATTGGATTATTTGAATTTTTGAAAATGAAGAACACATGAACACGCGCGAATTTTCTGGGTTTATAGTTTGATTTTCAGTTTGATTGATCCAAGCTATCTCCCTCGTTTCTCAATGAAATCCAACGTTGTAAACATCAAAGTCACTCGTTTTTTCCTCACGAACACGATGGCATATGTTAATTTCATTTATTTTAAGCCTAACGTGTTTTGATTTCTGGAAAAGCTAAGAACCCTAAAACTGAGAAATCAAATTAAATGACTTGTAGTTGATGATTATTTGATTTTTTTTAGGGTTAAGGATCGTGTTAAGTGCAGAAAGAGAATGGCCAAGAGTTTTTGTCAAAAGATTCAAAGAATCATGAGAACCAAACTCGTGTTCATACCTGGAAAAGTGAAGATCGAATTCGATGCAAACGTGTTTCCAGTGGCTATTTCTTGATTGTGTAAGCTCCAACGGCATGTAAGGAAGCTATGTGAGTGGTCTGCGCATCATGAATCAAGCTGGATCATCTTGCCCAAGTCAACCTGCATCAGTGAAAAATAGAAACTGGATTTGGATATAAATCGTGTTACAAGTTGTTACCAATGATCTGGATCACTTATATGATGTTCATGGAAGGTGTATGGATGATCAAAACTCCAAGTAATCTAGCTTAGCCATGAATTCGTGCTTTAAGGCAGTTTTGGTTAAGAAGATGACATGAAATGTGATTTTGAATCCTAGCTTGTTCTATGTTGATTTTAATGTTCAAACAGATTCCATATGGATATTATGATATGTTAGACACCAAAGAGTATCACAGTTCTTGCTAAATTTGAAAATTGCAATGTTTGGCAATTTGAGCTATGATACTTGAATTTTCAAGAAAAAGAGTGAGAGCATGGATTTGTATTTTCTTTGGTGTCGATTTCTCTTGGATTTGTGATGCTTTTATAGGCAAATTAGGACTGCAATGTTAGGCAAGTATCCATGGCATTTGGTGATTCAAGGATGACTTAAAGGGCAAGATTGTCATTTGTAAAGGAAAAGGAAACTTCCTTTTTTTTACCATGTGTTACAATCCTCAATTTGATCCTATCCTCAATCATTACTTCCAAGCTGATATTTATCAGTTCCAAAATCAAGTTGGCAAGGTTGAATTACTTCTTGGTGAAGAAAACTCAAAAATGACTTATAATTGAAGTTGTGAACTTTGAAAATTAAGTTTCATGGAGCCTTAGGTTTCAATTTCAAAAGTATAGCTAGACTCCATGGATTTGAGATTTCTTGGACATTTTGGAAATATTTTTCCATGATCTACAACTTTCATGTTTTGAGTCTTTTCAAATTCCAATTGGAACTAGGTGAAAAAATGGCTTGAAGTTTGGAAAAAATGTGAAATTTCAACACTTAGAAATTTTTCTAAGTTATAGAAATTTTGACTTTTTGTTGACTTTTCCAAATTCTTTGATTTTTTATGATCATGATGGATCATTTGAAGTATTTTGATGATTGAAAAAGTTTTGTTTTGAAAAATTTGACCAAAAGTCAAAGTTTGACTTTCTGTCGATGAAATTTCATCGACGTTTACGAAATTGGTGATGAATTCGTGAACCTCTGTGATGTTTTGAATCCGAAATTAGGTCAAGATGTTATATCTAAGATATAATGACCAATCTCTATCCAAAAAGTCAATTCTTGCTCAAAAATCGAGAATGCCTATGCTCGACCAAAACCCTAATTGGTCGATCCTCGATCGATCTATGAGAAAATGGATATCTGAGGATTGAAGGCTGATGATTTGATCAAGATAGATCAAATGGAGTGAGAAAATCTCAAACCCTAATTGGTTAGCTCTTGAATCGATGAAAATCTGATGAAACCCTAATTTTGACCTGTGAATGCTATACCCGATTAATGCTGTTTGAACTGTTAGTTGTGCAACAATGCAAATGTAAGGTGGTATATTAGGTCAAAATTTGGGGTATGACACTAGTGTAAGGAATAAACTAAGTACACTCCTTCAACTAGTCTCGTGCAAAGCACCGCTATCCTCGGAACCTGCACATTACCCACATAGAGGCAACATCACAATAGAAGATTGAGAATTCACAACATTATCCAAATTTATATAGTTGGAAGCAATATAGAAACAACATCTATTAACGAATTAGACACACTTCAAGTGATATTCCAAAATAATATGATTATACAAACATTTCAAGTATAATACAATCACATTTATCACAATTAGCATAATTTTATCAATACAATCAATTCAATTATCTACATAATCAAATATCACAATCCAACATACAACATTTCATTAATCAATGACTCATGATACAACAATGCAATGTGACTCATGCATGTGGTACTATTTGGGAACATTTCGTTCACCTCACTTCCGATTCAATAACTTAGAAATCAAAGTCACGCTTCCGATCTGGACAAGACCAAATCCACCAATGTGAACCCACAGTTTCACCACTACTAATCCATTCAAGAATCGAGCCACACCCAAAGTTTTACCACCTCATATTTCAAGGCCAACCATGTATGCATGTGCAATTCATCAACATCATATGCAAATTAAGATTATTCACCAACCTCAATTATTCAAGCATATCACAATAATTCAACTCATGTAAACCATCCACCATTTGCACAATAACATGTTTTAACAACAACAAGCATCACATGTAGCATTTACATATCACCACATATCACAAATAACATATAGCATACGATTCCATTCATGTTATTCACAATATTTCACCAAAACAAGATTCATACATACTAAACTCAAGTATCAAACATACATTGAAATAGCATATGAAACAAATCCTATACGCATTTAATTATAATCGGATCCATTAATCACATACATGAAAATACTCCATAAAATATAATCATATAATATTTCATGTCAAAAGATTCTAAGAATAACATTTTTTATTCTAGGGCACGCTAAGCCCGTCGTATCGCACTAAGCGCCCTTTCTTGAACAAACAACCCCAACTTACAAAACTTTTTGTGCTAAGCCCGATCCTGATGATGCTAAACGTGGTTTGCGAAACAACATTTTTTCTGCTACGAACCAGCTTCTTTCTCTCACAAAAATTTCCACACAAAACTCATTCTAATCAGCCAAATAACATCATTAAAGGGTATCCTAACATGTTTCTAATCACGGGTCATCATTCTAAGTTGAAAAACACAATTTCTCTTCAAACCATAACATTCAAAGATACTAGAAATTGAAATTAAACAACCTAGTATGTTACTAATTACTACCCACAACATATAATCCAATAATAACAAGGATTCTCCCTCTATCGGCGAGATATACTCAGCCTCATAAATAGGATATGTGTCATCATAATTACAAAGGCTACTTTTTTCACAGTTAACAAATTGACACACCTGGTGGGACACATCTCCCACTATGGAAAATAGTAAACAACCGCTAGTCTTCCTAAAGCCCTGAAAACTAAGGGTTACTTGCAAGATTGACTAGTTGATCTTAAGACATGTGCTAAGAGATTGAAAATAAACTTGTTCTATTGAAATCCTTACTACTAGAAATAGTTTTCTATAAATAAGGGAACAAGTATAATTGAAGTTTCCACACTATGGTTAGACCGACTGATTGGTGACTTGTGATCGACAATAGACGTTTAAACAAAACAAGTGACAGTTTGATTCAATCAACTGGGTGACTCATGACCGATAAAAGGCTTTTAAACGAAGCAAACGATAACATAAAGAGATTGTTCAAAAGTAAATAGAAATCAGGCAATGTATTCGAAAGGAACAAATGAAAAGTAAAAGATTTGCATTGAAATATAAATGGTGATTCATGTACATCAACACTTCTGCACTCTTCGCTTCCTTACACTTGGAATAATAGAGTTTTGACAAGTGATTTTAGTACAAGTGAACACACAAAATTCTACACTGAACCCTTTTATTTATAGTGATTACAACATAACTGCCTATGTACACTATATACTGACACGTATCTCAGCCTAAGATAACTACTTCTCAAGATTTTGCCACCTATTTGGCGCTCAATCAGAACACAACTGCTTGTAACTGCTGGTGACTTCAAAATTCAAATCCTCCCGCTTCTAGAGTTGCTTTGACACTATCTACTAGCATAACCAAAAAATCCAAATTTATCTAAGTCTTGGATTCCTTCTGGCTGACAAAACCCATTTCGACCATCTTGCTTGCCCTTTATATCAACCTAATTTGCTTTGGTCGACAAGCCCCAATTTCGACATTCTAGCTTAGCATTTCCATTGAACATTAAATTCTTTTGTTTGATAAAACCAAATTTCGACCGTCTTGGCTTTAATTTCCTTAAAACCCTTATTTCAAAGGACTACCTTACTTTTAGGAAATGAATATACCTTAAAGATTTTTAAGGTAACATATACAAACAATATTAGGGGTGGCAAAGCGGACGACCTGCTCCATTTAAGCATGTCCAAAAGTGGAGCGGGGCGGGTCAACTTAGGCGTCCGAGCTCAAAAGTCAAGGCCGCCCCATTTACTAACAAGTTGGCGGGTTGGCGGACCGGCCCGCCAAATTTATATTTTTTAATTTTAAAATTTGATTTACTACATAATTTATAAATTTATAAATTATTACCAAAGAATCGACAACATATTGTTTTAACGCATAAAAGAACTTCAACATGTGTTAGTCAAAATAGTTCAAAAAAAATAAATAAATAAAGCCAATTACAATTAAAAAATAATGAAGTAAACTCAATCACAATAAATAAAATATATCTAAATAAAAACTAAATGATACATATCATCCTAATCCTATTTAAAATTAACTACTAAAGAACCATATTAAGATTTACACAAGACAAACAATGATAACAATTACACTACATAAAACATCACAATGCATGAAATAGTAGTGCATAAAAAATCAACACTTGACTTTCTCAATTTTTACATCATGTAGACTCTTATATTAACTGATTCCTTAATAGTTAAATCCTAAATTTGTCACACACATACACTAATCAAATCCTTCTTTTCTTAAAATCAACATCTATTTCTAAAGAAAACATGTGAGTTAGTGTATTAAAAACTTAATAATTCTGCATGTCATACGATTGTTCTTTTATTTCAAGATTTTCCAATCAACACATGTATTAGAAAGTTATAAAAAGAACGTTGATCTTATAATTCAATTTTTCTGTATAATAATTTAAAATACAATTTAATCAATACAATCCTAAGAGAAGAGTGTTATTTTTATAGTTAAAATTATTTTAATTCGAAGTAAAAAATAAAAATATTTAGCGAAAAGCCCGCAAGCAAAACCCGCCCGACCCCGTTTTTTAAGCGAGTTAGGCGGGGCGGGCCAATTTAAGGTACCGAGTCAAAAACCTCAGCCCATCCCGCCAAAAATGGTGGGTCAAACGGGCCGACCCGGCGGGTCTAACACGTTTTGCCACCCCCAAACAATATAATAAATACAGGGCCAATTTAAGGTACCGAGTCAAAAACCTCAGCCCATCCTGTAAAAAATGGCAGGTCAAACGGGCTGACCCGGCGGGTCTAACCTGTTTTGCCACCCTAACTAATATAATAAATACAAATTGATTAAATAAGGAATGAAGTTATTGGGATACAAATTGATTAAATAAGGAATGAAGTTATTGGGAGACAAATTGATTAAATAAGGAATGAAGTTATTGGAGACAAAATTGAAATGTAATAAGAAGCTCCCATACATTGTATGATGTAATTTTTTTATAAAATTAACTCATTTAGATTCAACTGGGTTTGTTAAGTCAACGGGTATATGTGAACGTATCTATTAGATAACAACTGTAGACTTTTCATTTTAATGTCCTTCTTTTAAATATTTCTTTTGTTGTTGTTTTATATAATTGAAGTTAGAGAATCAAATGTACGTATTATTATAAGTACAGATCAATACTTAAAAGTATGTGTATATTATTAGCTTATATTTATAACTATAAGAATAGTAATCGAGAATAAATTTAAACTTTACAAATGATGATTTAATAGACATGTAATGTGAATCCAGACGAAATCCGTGCGATAACACGAATTTCTTACTAGTATCTATAATATGACTAAATCCTTCCATATTTTTCATTAACTTTTCTCCATTTCGAATAAATAATTTAAGATATAAATATTTTTATCTGTGCGGGTCTTTTAGTTATATGCATTAGATTATTAGACTAAATTCAAAATCAGAATTATATGTATTAAATCATGGGCTAAATACCATTTTTGTCCCTTATCTTGACTTCGGGGTCCATTTTAGTCCCTTAACTTTTAAAAAGACCGATTTGATCCCTTATGTCTTTAAACAATGTCACTTTAGTCCTTTCCGTTAGGTCTGTTAGTCAAAGTCAAAATAAAGATCCACTTTAGCATACACCTGACAGTAATGTGGTATATACTCATTAGGTCATCAAAATTCTAATAAATATTCCAAAAAACATGCATTTCCTTGGAATCAAACTAGAAAATCATCCTTTGATGGGCAAGATGGACTGCCACTGAGCCAATTAACCTTTTCTTAATTACTTTACAAATTAAATATGTGAATTGTCTTATAGGAATAAATTAAAATTATCAAGTTGATGAAGATGAACATTGAACCAAATCAACCATTCATAGTGAACATATATAGAGCAACTTCTGGGTCATGAAAGTGAAGATCTTAACCGAGTGAACATCTTGCTTCAAATTCTTCCCAATCCCAAAATATCTACAAAAACTAGATCCAAATAATGGGTGTACAATTTTGATTTCAATTTGTGGATTTCGATATAAGTTTCGATTTCTATTTCAGTTTGTGGATTTTGAATTAAGTTTCGATTTTAATTTCTGTTTTGATTTCGATTTCTGTTTCTAGGTTTCAATTTATGTTTTTGGGTTTCAATTTTTGTTTCTTAGTTTCAATAGTTTTGTAACAATAGTCCTGTTTTGATTTGTAACAATCTTTGTTTTTGGGTTTCAATTTCTGTTTTGATTTGCTTTGTGAAGTTTAAAGAATCTTGCTGCAGAATAATGAATTGTCCACAAGAACAATATTGAAGTGTTTACAGCGTTGCTGAAGATGAAATCGACTGTTCCGTTGATGTTACAATCACGGTAAAATTGACGATTGGCGTAAACGTAGAGAGTGTCTTGGTAGCCTTTGAAGGAGTAGTGGTAGAAAATGGAGTGATCGACGCCAGAACGGAGAGCCACCGCTTGGTGCTTCTGTGGTCCGACAGTGTTCTCGAAGGTCATATCTTTTGTTATGAAACCATCTCCCATTACAGTTGCAGTAATTATTATTTTTTAAGAGTTAGAACTTTAGATTTTGTTTATCTACTATTCATATTCATGTGTTTATAGAGAAGAAAAACAAAAAAATATTAACTCTTCCTTTTCCACTTCCTTTAGCAGCAGCTACATCCTCTGATATTCATATAGTCTCCACTTCCATCTTGTGCCACCACAATATCAACACTTGTTGTTGTCTGCAGAAGTTTTCTATCTGAACCTGAGAGGAGAGATCCATTGAACTCTTCATGTGGAAATATTTATGATGATCATGGTAGTTACCATCACAAGGTTTCTTACAGAATCGTATTGGCAGAACCTTCTTTGCTTTTTATGAGCTTGCAAGGTTACAATTTGAATTGTGTTTTATTCAGTAAACATGGTTCCAAAAGCTTTTGGAAATGAAGACGATGATAATGGAGAAGATGATGTGAAGGAATAATATGGTAATTTATATTTAATTTGTAGATTAAATTAACAAAAGTGGAAGTGGTATAGTGGTACAATATCTTTTCCAACAACCAAAGTGACGTTGGTTTGAATCTTGGTGAAGGCAAATTTTAGGATTTTGTTTTTTTAACTTTGGATGACCTTGGTGATTACGTGATGTCATGTCAGATGCCACGCATGCATAAATAAACGTCGTTTGTGAGTTTTAAACGGAAATGATCTAAATAAAATTGTTTGAAAACATAAAAGATCTATTTGAACTTTTTAAAAATTAAAGGAATAAAATGGACTTCGAGATAAAGATAAGAGATGAAAAAGGTATTTTACCTAAATTATTAGACTAAAATCAAAATCAAAAACTATACAACAATAATTTTGTTTGGCGTGTTTTAACATAAAAAAAATTAAAGAGTGATGTTGGTGACCGGTAAGAGTAAAGATTTGGTGGGGGAGATAGAAGACCCCACCCACTTAGCTAAGCTACAAAAATGACACACCACAAATCTCTATCCATCACCCTAATTCAACACTGTTTGCATGAAGCGGTTGAATCCACGTGCCTTCTGTTGTACTAATACCATTTTCCATATTTCTTTTTCCTTCTCCACCGCCGTTTCCATCACATTCCCGGCAAATTAACGTAACTGCACTCTCACTCACTCTTTCATTAGTTTAGTTTCAGCTTCATCTCAATATTTTCTTTATTCTATTTGATCGCAGTAGCATTAAGTGCGTAGAGAGAAACTCAAGACTGTGAATTACGCATCTTTCCAAAACCCTCTTTCTTTGCCTTCTGCTATTTTTCCTTTTTCTCTTGTTCGTAAATTCTCTGAATTCGACTAGGGTTTTCAATTCTTCTTTGTGTTTCTAGGTACTCTGCTTCGCTTTCAATGCGATCCTAGGGTTTCCGTTCTCCGTCGATTGATTTACGCTTTTTGAATTTCTCATACTCGGTCTTCATGGCGTTTGATCAAAACTCAAGTCCCCGAGATATGCGGCCACCGCCTCCCAATGTAGTTCGCTCGGAGGAGCCGCCACTTGTATTGCCAGTCAGTACGGCGGCTGTTAGGGATAATGGAGCCTCCGGTGCGGTTCCGGTTTATTATCCTGATGGTGGGTTGGCTGGAGTGGGATATGGAAATGTGGCTTCTGCTGGTGGTGCTGCTTCTACCACCTGGTGCATTCGCCCCAGTGTCCCCCATACCGCTTTGAATCCTACTGTTGGATTTAATTTTCCCAATCATGTTGCTGTTGGCAATGCTGTTGATCTTTCAGGTAGTTTTGTTGCAACTGCGAATGGATATCCTTTGAATTTGGGGAATTGGGTTACTGGTAACGGTTTGGATAATAATAATTACCTTCAGAGTGGTAGAGTAATTGCTAATGGTGCTGATTGTGCTGGTGGTGTTGGGTTGATTGAGTCTCGTTCCAATCCCCCTGCTAGCCAGCGGGTTGATGAAAACGATGCGGATGATTCGGCTTCGGTGCGCAAAATGAAATTTATGTGCAGTTATGGTGGGAAGATTTTGCCTAGACCTAGTGATGGAATGTTGAGATATGTTGGTGGGCAGACTAGGATAATAAGTGTTAAGAGAGATGTGAGTTTTAATGATTTGGCACAAAAGATGGTGAATACTTTCGGGCAACCTGTTGTTATCAAATATCAGCTTCCTGGGGAGGATCTTGATGCACTGGTCTCGGTTTCCTGTGCCGATGATTTGGATAATATGATGGAAGAGTATGAAAGGTTGATTGAGAGGTCTTCAGATGGTTCTCCAAAGTTAAGGGTCTTTCTGTTTTCTGCTTCGGAATTTGATCCTTCTGGTGTTTTGCAGTTTGTAAATTTACATGATGGTGGGCAGAAATATGTTGAAGCTGTGAATGGAATTGCTGACAGGATTAGTGCCAAGCTCACGAGGAAAGGGAGTATTACAAGTGCAGCTTCTACTCAAAATTCTGATTTGGGTGGGATAGAGGCTCCTGATGGTACAAATGCTGCTCAAGTAGATGTTAATGGCCTTCCTATGTCCAGCACTTTATCACCCGATGCAAGTGTTGCTGCATCTTATGACGTTACTACTTCAAATGTTATGATTTCTGAGCCTGCTGAATCAATATGCCCAGATATTTCTGCAGTTTCTTTGGGCATACCTGTGGCTAATTCAGGTCCGACTCACACTCTACCTTTCCAGAATGAGGTTGAGGTAGAAAAGTCTCTGCCCACTACTTTATCCCAGCAATTTCGATCGCAGCAGTCTGAAATGGAAATCCAGCCATCTGCGCCTATGCAGGCTTTCGTTGATCTTCGACAGGAACTTCTGAACCATGCAGATTATGTCCAGATGCCTGCCCATATGGGGTTCCCAAGTTCCCAGCTTATAGGAAGGCCTGGAACTATCTACTCTCAGCATCATTTTCATGATCATACTGCTGGTTATGTATCCCCACAGGTAATCCCTGCAGTGCAGATGACAATGGCTCAGCCATCATCTCATGCCGGTATAAGACCATGTGTTATTCAACCACGACCAGCCATGCAGGGACAACAGATCGGTTTTGAGCAGTATTATGATGAAAATACTTCAGGGCCAAGGATGCACCACCCGCTTCTTGCTGAGCAAAATTACAAAGCATATCCACATCAAGTCCCTTTCGGAGGTAATTATGGCTGGGTTCAGGTTTCTCCATCAGAGCATGTCTTTTTTCATGAAGGATTGTTACCTCAACAACCGGTAGTGGTGCCTCAAAGAGTGGAGGACTGTTATATGTGTCAGAAAAAACTACCTCATGCACATTCAGATCCAGTGGTACAGGATCAGCGTAGTAGTCGTGTAGGTTTAGTTCCTGATTCAATGCCAAGCTACAATAGTCTTCCAGTTGAGGATACTTTAAGACCTCAACCAACAAATAGGGTTTTGGTGACTACACCAATGAAGGAAGGCAATGTTAATGTTGAACTAGCAGTTGGGACTAGACCCAGGGTCATCATACCTTGTAGTGACACAAGTGCTCTTTCTGTGGAGGTTGAAGGTGAGAGAAACCTTAAAGTGGATAGGCCTGATCATCCCAGAAAAGCAGTAGTTATCCCGGAAATAGTGGGAAGAACAGGTGAAAAACAGCCACCACAGGATGGGCTGACAGGAACAGCGCCACTGTCTTATCTAGATGATTTTGGCAGCCAGCACGTGGTGCCAGTTGAAAACTGGGCCAAAGAGGACGTGGCTGTGAATAAGCCTGTTAACGAAGTACCTTTAGTTGGTGGCACATCTGCCGAAACTTCTGAGAGCATGGTTAAAGAATCATCAACAGAAAATACTAATGAGCTTGCTAGTACAATTTCAAAAGTAGATGCCGTGGAGAATTGGATTGCACAGGACCTGCTCAGACATATTGATGGAAAAATGGATAACCTCAAGATAAGCAACCCTGAAACTTTTGTAAATAATGATAATTTTGATTACAATACTAGGCATGCTATAGAGAAGCAAGATTTGGTTATGGATAACAACACTGGCAGGTCAAAATTGATTGCTGATGGAAATCAAATTAAGATGACGGGTACTCTTCCGAATTCCAATGTAGAAATTTCATATGGTAATAATTCTAGGCAAGTGGAGTACAATGAGGTGGCACACCCGCCCGTTTGGGGCATTCCTGGAGTAAATCCTCAATCTAAGAATGGAGTCCATCAGAAGGATGAAGCTGTTTTATCTTCAATTTCACAATCTGTTGGGTTTGGAGATTTGCAGGATTCTTCGAACTCACTTTTTAGCAATCAAGATCCATGGAATCTACAAGGCACCTACTTTCCACCACCTAGACCTGACAAAGTCGCATCAAAAAAAGAAACCTATTCTTTTATTGACCAGTTTGGTGAGAATTCAGGCAACGGCGGTGAACACAAGCTTGAGGCTCAATTGGATGTTGGTCTCTGTCAGACATTCAAACAAAATTCAACATTAGAAGAAGCTCGATATGCCAAGGGTCTGTAATTTGTTGATGTCTTACATATAAGTTATCCTTTTCAATTATACATAGTTTAGATCTCGTATGCCATACTCATTGTATTTTGGTTTCTTCATTGAGCGATCACCAGAAGAGCAACAACTTCAGGCTGTTGCTGAAAGTTTAGCCGCATCCGTTCTGCACTCAAGCACTTCAAATCCTGACTTACATGCCCGAGATGTATCCCATCATGAAGACACTGAGGATGGAGATGTTCAAAATAATACAGTAAATATACAGTGTAGAGAAAAAACTCAGGTGATTTACATAAACATTCCTTATTATTTATATTTTTTCCTTTCCATTCTTGCAATTGCAGGAATTGTCCCCAAAATAAAATGCTTTCTTCCTCTCCCAATCTTGCTCTTTTTTATGTGGAACTTATAACTATTTTAAATAGAACTGTTCTTTTCCCTCTTAGGATGACAAAAGCAAGCTTTCAGAGAAGGCAAATTTTGGCTTTCCAGCATCAGATGTTGGAGCGTTACAGGTTGATTGTTTTCTATTGCATGTTTCTTCTTTTATTAAAATTACTTTTCCTGCTAAACTAAAACCCTGTTGTGGGAGCGTTACAGGTTGATTGTTTTCTATTGCATGTTTCTTCTTTTATTAAAATTGCTTTTCCTGCTAAACTAAAACCCTGTTGTGGGAATGTGGCTAGATTATAAAGAATAGTGACCTTGAAGAGCTAGTAGAATTGGGATCTGGGACCTTTGGGACTGTGTATCATGGAAAATGGAGAGGTAGTGATGTTGCAATAAAGCGGATTAATGATAGGTGTTTTGCTGGAAAGCCTTCAGAGCAAGAACGCTTGGTTTGTCTCATAGTGAATGCTTAGTGATTTTGATTTCCATTATCTCGTAGTTTTCTTCATTATCAGTAAAGTAGCTTATATTGTTCACGGTTTATGCATCAAGCAGAGAGCTGATTTTTGGAATGAGGCAATCAAGCTTGCTGACTTACACCACCCGAATGTGGTAGCTTTCTATGGTGTCGTTCTTGATGGCCCAGGAGGTTCTGTGGCAACAGTAACAGAGTATATGGTTAATGGTTCTCTAAGAAATGCCTTCGAGAAGAATGGGAGGTATTTGTATGTCTTGCATGATTACACTCCCTTATGTTGGTTATTTTGCATTACCGTGATTTAAAATATCACCGTTTCATGTTAAAAATGTTTTACTTATTTGATCATGTCAGGAATGTTGACAAGCGCAAGCGACTTATGATTGCAATGGATGTGGCCTTCGGTATGGAGTACCTCCATGGAAAAAACATAGTACACTTTGACTTGAAAAGTGACAACTTGCTTGTGAATCTCCGTGATCCACACCGCCCAATATGCAAGGTTATAAATGTTTCTGTTTGATAGTATCATATTTAAAATATTTTTCTGCAGCATTCATCTGTGTTAGACATTCATCACATTATTTTGCATACAAGGAGCTGATTAATTAGTGACCAACTTCCATATACTCCATCTCTCTTAGGTTCTTAGCAATTCTATTTAATTGTGTGAAAGTTCAGAATGTGTCAACATATAACCCATGTTCTGTTCTTTTTGAGAAGATCCTTCAATAAATGTCGTTGGAATATGTTAGGGTAGCTTTGCTTGGAGTAGCATGGTGAGATAGATTGCCAATTTGCTGCTTTTTCCGGATTTATGAAATTTGAATCTTCAGAAAGACTGATTCAAAGAGTGTAACATTTTTATTTGCCATGCATGAATGGCTTCAGGGGATGCAATAGGACTCAATTTTAAGATGATGCACTAAATTTTATTGATTAGAAATGGTGAGCCTCAAGCTCTTACAATGATGGAGAACAGAATGATATGCATAAACCAGAGTTCTATGAACTCCTAAACTAGAGGGGGGAATATGCCTCCCAACTTCCCCCCTCTCTCTTATAACATAAATTCCTTAAAATCAAGGAATATACTAACTAACTTTTTTTTCACTTCTTCTACAACCTTCTAGAATATTATGTGTCTAGATGTCCTATCAATGCCACCCTCTTATAAACAACTTTGTCCTCAGGGTTGGAAGTGGTTTCAATTTCCATTCCTACAGCCAGATGAAATATTAATTCTTTTGTGAACCAAATAGGAATTAATGAGTCTAAGCTTGCTGTCTTGCAATAGACTTGAAATAGCATCTAACTTGTGGTACATAGCATCAGTTCGGATTCCCCAAATTTTTGCTCTATCGTATACAAAATTGAACAAACAGTAGATAATGTGAAAATTTCTCCAGCTGCATTCATTATCAGTAACCAGTACAGGAATATTGGATTTCCCTGGATCCTACTATTAAGAAGGATCTCAAGATTAAAAGGTGGGATAAAAACATGGTCTTTGATAGAACATTATATTATGGTGTAATTTGATCCATGTAGGTGACACCACCCCCTTTAGTGAGATAAGGCTTGGTTGGTTAGGGTTGTCACCTCTTGCTCGTGGCTCTACTCCTCTTCTCCTTCCACTTCCATGATAAAGCTGTGTAATTGTTTGTTTATTCATATATAGATGTCCTGTCCAAACATCCTATCACATCAGACATACATGTCTTTTCTTGCTTTGTCTTGCGATTCAGCCTTGGTTAATCATTTAAATCTGGGAAATGCTAACCAGTGCCCTTGGGGGCACTCTTTAAGTGTTTAAAGTGGTAATTTTTTTTAGAAATGCATGTATTTAATGCATTGGAATTTGAAATTATTATCTTTTGTAAAGAATATTTTCCATATTTGGTATCCTTAAAGAGTGCTCTCAGGGCACTGGTTAGCATGACCCTTTAAATATTTGTCCTCCAGCGGATGAATCTTCACACTATTAGAGTCTCTGTTGGAGTTACTTCGCTTTGATTTGCACTAGTTCTCTTCAGTTTCTTGGTTCACATTTCACAGTTCCTAAATTCTAAGGAATTATAGAATAAGATACGCCAAAAAAGTTGGCCTATTGACTGACTTAACAAATACTCCCGCTGTCTCATAAAAAGTGTCCCATTTGGACAATGCGCGGTTCTTAAGAAAATGATTGAGTGTGTTGATTTTAATGATAAAATTGTATGTTTGTACTAAAATACCCTTAATCATTATGCATAGAAAAGAGAGAATATGACATAAAGTTAGAGAGAGTATGGACATGTATATATTGTAATAAGGGTAGTATTGGAAAAAAATAATAAATGTTGCATTGGTATTCTAAAGAGACAATTATTTTGAGATAAGAAAAAAGTGCAAAGGGGACACTTTTTATGAGACGGAGGGAGTATTGGATTATGATAGTGTGGAGATAAGTTGTCTTACTCATCATCACTGAAATTGTAAGAACACCACCTATAAAAGATTTATAAAATAAAATATCAAAGAACACAACACCCATAAAAGATTTGTAAAATAAAATATCAAAGAACACAACAACCATAAAAGATTTATAAAATAAAATATCAAAGGACAATGAAAAGAAGAATAAGGAAGAAAAACAGATGTAAGAAAAGAAGAATTGGGAAGAAAAACAGAAGATGTAAGGATAGAGGAATAGAGAAGAAAAACCGAAAAAGTAAGAATAGAAGAATAGAGAAGATGATTTTAAAACAGAAAAACAGAATATAGAAGTAGAGAAGAAGAAGAATAGAGAAAAATAACTTGAAGCAGCGAAGTGGAGGAGCAGTTGAAGTGGAAGGAGGAGCAGGTTGGTTTAGGGCAAGCAGAAGAAAGGGGAAACGCGAAAGAGATAAGAGAGAAGAAGCGAAGAGAGAAACAAGGTCTGAAATAGCTTTCCAATTTTTTTAAGGGCAAAAAAGTCATCTTGCACCCAAAAGAACATAAAACCCAAAACGGGTCCAAAACCCGCCCGAACCGGGAACCGCCCGCGACCGGCTATCCCATATTTTGCGACTGCAATTTTGAAGTGGGACGTGCACCACTCTTCCGTAGTGAAGGGTTGACGCGCCAGGACAACATCCCGGTATAGCGCCGCTCTAGGCCGCTATTAATAACTCTGGTTCTTACACACTAATTTGATATTATGCAGTTACTTGAAAAACAAATTATAACTCTTCCTTTCATTCATTAATATCACTCTTTATGTCTAGTAGCCTGTCTTCTTATCTTTCCCGTCTCATTTTCCATTTTCCTTTGCTACAAATTTCCGGCAATCCATCTTAAAATAAGAGATAAGTTAAAAAATAGTAATAAAGGAGTTAAATCTGTGGAGACATTTATATCTTGTAGCATCATTCTTTTTGATGCCCATAACAAGGGGAATCATGGGTTGGGACAAAGATTAATTTTTGATGATGCTGTATTTTAAATTTCTGTGCCTGTGTTTGGAAATGTGGATAAACAAAACCATCTGCTCTATCACTATAGTTAGCCAGCTAGCTTTGATTGCATATGGTTTTTGTACAAGTTATGTGCTGTCGGTTTTTCTTGGATGTTTTTGCCATCAATTTTAGAGTGAAGTGATATCTATAATAGGACAATGTGTATCGTTTTCTTGGGAGAGTAAGAAACCATTTTACTTTTAAAATTGAAACAAAAATCTGGCGTATGCAATGCAACATACAGAAGCACACTATGACAAGTTTATATTTGGTTGGGTAAGGAATCAATAAAAGGAAATGTTTGTCTCAGAGAATACAAGTTGAACACTTGTCTCTAATAAATACATAAAATTGTCACTCATGCTTACCTCTTTTAATTCCGAAAGCAATGACCTAAAGGAGTATAATAGCATTTACAATATAAAATTACAAATTTTTTGTATACATTGGTTCATATGGTTAACTAGTGACCCATGGTTGTTAAGATCGGGCTTTAACTCCCAAAAGCGTACGATCTTAGGAGTTGAAAACCACCCACCGCTCTAATTGTCAAAAAGATCGTGAATATGGAAGGAGCGATGAACGCGTAGAGGAAGAGCGGAAAAGCGTGGGATCTAAGATCCCAATGATTCAGGATTTTAATTTTGAACAGTTTTGGATCTTTTTGATCCGGCCCAAAAACTGACCCGTTTAGTGAATCCTAACGGCAGCGCTAGTATTTTTAGGGTTTGAGACTTGAAATATATTAAATATATTTCTTGAGAAGTGCAAAACAATCATCGTGAACCCTAAGGGCAGCCACCAAATCCATTGGAACTCTAATACATCTTCTATTTCTTGATTTCTTCTATAACGATTAATCATGGTGATTGGATTTCTTCTCATCTTTTCCATCCTTTCCCTCCAATACACCTTCCTTACAAAACAGAGCTATCTTTTTTTAATTCAATATTTGCTATTATGATTAATTCAATGAGAATTTTATGTGAAGGTCATTTTTTCTAGTTATTTTTTATAACTTTGTCTATTTGTTGGGATCTTACGATCCGAGTTACAATCCTACGACTTACGCTTTTTCCATATCCTAACGCTCTTTATTGAGATCCGGAGTTTAACAACCATGTAGTGACCCACTAGTTTAATTAGTGACCCAGTGACCACCAATATCCCGAGGCTATGTTTGAAAAAAAAGATTTTGTTTAGAATAATAAAATAGTGTTTATCATTAATATATTTTTAGTTTTTAAAATACTATAACAAAAGTTATATTTGAACAAATTGATTAAGCCCCCAAAACCCTCCAAAGCCCTCCTCCCATACAAATTTTGAGTTCCCCCAAAACCCTCCTAAACAAAATCTTTTTACTCTTTTCACCCATTTTTGAAAGCCCTCCCCTCCCTTTTCCTCCAAACTCCCAAACATAGCCTGACTGAATTGCTGACTATTCTGAGGTTAATAACACTATTGCTCTGACTACTGTCTCACAGCTGGGACACCTCATAGTCTTACCAAATTAATAATGCACTTTCTGGAGTTTATTAAAGATTGTTCTCTGGATCCACTTGAATACGATGGAAGTGACTTCGCATGGGATCATTGGCGTATGTCACATGATGCTCGTCGACATGAAGTAGATGAGGAGATTGAAATGTGTTTTGTCCTGTCCAATTGACCTATTAACCTGCCATACCTGCAGTTTCTTAGTTTTAATGGCTTAAATATACCTATTGCCTATGCCTTATCCTTAATTTTATTGTTTACATATTCAATGCAGTTGACACAATAATTTACTAATGGTTTAGAATAAGCTCTCCACTGCGATTTTAAGCACCCTATTTTCCGATTTTTTTTAAACTGATTTTAAGGTCTAAAATAATTCCTCTCATGATCTAAACAGTTAAACTTTTACGACAGAGCAACTGAATAGGTGTTCCATATTTCTGTTATTCACACATCGATTCTGATACCAGGTTGGGGACTTGGGCCTGTCCAAAGTAAAATGCCAGACTCTAATATCCGGTGGTGTTAGAGGAACCCTACCTTGGATGGCACCTGAACTGCTGAATGGGAGTAGTAGCCTTGTTTCAGAAAAGGTTTATTTTACTTATTTTCAACATTGATTTATTTAATGCTTCCTGCACATTTTGTCATTCTCTAAGTCAACTAGTTTTGTTCTAATATTTGTTCTCACAGGTTGACGTGTTTTCATTTGGTATTGTCATGTGGGAACTGCTCACTGGAGAAGAGCCGTATGCTGATTTGCACTATGGGGCCATCATAGGTAATCAAAAGGCTGAATCCATACTATATAGATTCCGTTTATATGCATTTGGTTATTGAGCTGTGGTTTTTTATGAACATAATTCAGGTGGCATCGTGAGCAACACTCTGCGGCCTCTAGTTCCAGAATCTTGTGATCCAGAATGGAGAGCGGTGATGGAGAGGTGCTGGGCTTCAGAACCATCAGAAAGACCTTCATTTACAGAGATTGCCAATGATTTACGTTCCATGGCTGCCAAAATCTCCCCCAAAGGACAAAATCAACAACAGCAACCTACTTCATCTCAGACTCAAGTGCAGAAGTAATTTCCCGCAACTGCATGAGCGAGATGCTTAGTCCTATGTCCCTCCATGGTTTGTGTTTCCTATCCATTTGGCGAATCAATGAGTTTTGCAATGTTTTCCCTATGAAGTTCTTGTAAGTGTCAGTAATACCTATGGTTGTTACTATGTGTCCAAGTCGTCTAGTAGTAAAAGTAGTACTACTGCTTATTCTTGTAATACACCCAAACTTCACTGGACATCGTATGTTTTAGTTCATTACTAGGAAGAAAAAAAAGATAAAGAAAACGAAAAATGTTTGTTCATATTCTAAAAAGTGTACAGTTGTAAAAATTGATTTTTGTAAAGAGTAGCTGCACTTTTTGCGATTGTTAACGTTTTTCCATGTTTTTCAAGGGATTATTGATTGTGTTACTATATTAACCAAGACTGTTCTTTTCTTCAACATATTCCACCACTGGGTTTGACTTAAGGCCGGCCCAGCAGTTAAATTCTACAGTTCCCATCTTGCGTGGGAGCCACCAACAGCTGAGCATGACACAGCATACCGTTGGAGTTCGCTTTATATCTCTTTAAAAAGAATCCATATATTATAAGATTTTATTTTCTCTTCTAATATTAAATTGTATTGTGGTGTCTTGAGCGACCGACTTGGCAGTTGAAATTGCCATTTGCCAGATACATCGCGTAATGTTGTTGGTTGCATTACCAAACACCATAGGATGCTTTATTTGTAAATTATTATTATTATTATTATAGCTTCATTTTCTTTGTCATATTCACCTTTGCATCTCTCATCTTTGTAATGATCACCACCTATAAAAGTATCTGCACAAATAAATCCTCTCATCTCTAACTCTAAAAACTTCCTACTCTTTCTCCGAAAATATGCCCGCTTTTGAGGGAAGGCCATTGGTTGATGCTGTGGAACCCAACGGAGAAGATGTCAATGATCACCAAGAGGCTACTAGATGTGGGTATGGATGCTTTCGTGTTTTGGGATTGAGATGGGGTCAAGGCAGTGATGAAGGTATAGGTCTATTGGAGCAAAGGGAAGATTCTTGGTGGGGTTGCAAGTTGAGGAAGATTAAAGAGGTTTCAGAAGTGATTGCAGGTCCAAAGTGGAAAACATTCATTAGAAAGATTAGTGCGTATGGCAGGAAGCAGCAGAAGGGTAGGTTCCAATATGATGAACACAGCTATGCTCTCAATTTCAGTAGTCGGGCTCAGAGTGAAGATGCTGACTTACCGTACAGTTTCTCAGCTAGGTTTAGTGCCCCGTTTCCATCTGGACATCGCCAGAATGAACTATGATTCATGAATATATTTTTTATTAGGTTTCATTGCTTAAATTTTTCACTTGATATTCTATTTTGTAGAATCATTCATCCTGTAAAGGTCGTTATGTTAATATTGCCATTGTTTTTCAACTTTTATTTTCCCTTGCCCAAGTTTTTCTAAGGAGAATGATAGAGGAGATTTCTTAACCAACTTAATGTATTTTTCATAAATGTCTTTCAAAATCGACAATATACTTCCGATAAGCACCTTGATCTATTACAATATATATATATAGAAATCGGAAATGCACTTCCGGTATAAACCAAAAATACATTTCTAATTCTTTTCAAACCCAATGTGTTCTTTTCCCACAAACTGGAAAAATTTGTAGAATATTAACCTTTTGTCATATCAAAACAATGTGATTATGACTATTCTTATTTCTAACATTAGTGTATATATATATATATATATATATATATATATATATATATATATATATATATATATATATATATATACCTTCCACAAGAAAGATCAAAGTAGTGTCTACTATCTTCAAACATGCGGCACTTGTGAAATACCTTCGTGTTAGATATGGGATCCATGTGGTGGATTTGTTTGTGTTTTGCATGATTTTTTTCCAAAAAAAAATCTTGAAAACAAATTTTTCTATAGACAGCACTCCAAACATCTACATGTCATATTTTCATTTCATCAAAAAGTTGAAAGATGAATTGCACAACCTAATAAAAGACGTGCTACCATTATTATATATGTTTCACAACCGTCATTATTTATGTTTTCGTAATAATGTATGAAATTTAATCGAGGATCAACTGCTAGCTCTTAAAGGTAATTTTATTTCCTTCGATAGATATTATTGAAGAAGTAATCATGTCCCTTAATTATGAGTTCTGTAACCACTCGACAATGTTTTAAGTATGATATATGGGAATTTTAAATTTACAGTCTAAAAATTGCATAAAAATCAAAGTAAGGTAGTGAAGGTAAAACGCGTAAAATATTCTATAGAAAACTATTCTATTGGACATAAAATCATCACTTACAAAAATGGTGTATCATTCAATTATTTACGAAGATAATTCATGAGTATTCCCTTTATTTTTTAATAAATAGAGTCCCACGTCTAATTTATTGGCTTTCCGACACGTTCGATTGAATCCCTCTTGTACACAACTTTCTTGAGTCACAGTTCCACAATCTTGGGTCTCTTCATTTAATTGTGACATTAACATGACCATAAAACACAATTGTTCAGTCTTATTGTGTTTTGAGCGAGTCTATGGTCTTAGCGACCATGACAAACTCCACTCGACTTGAGATATAATTGGTTAACTCATATTCTATTAAACTTATATTCATCTGACTTGATAGTGGTGGAGACATATTCAGCTAACTCTAAAATCGTTTGCTTTACAATTTCCACGTATTGTATTAGCAATGTATTGGAAACAAAATAAACAATACAAAATAAGTATAACATTGAAAAGTAAAATATAATTGGACTTGAAAACGTTGGGAGGAATTATTGCAAACCCAAACCCATGGTCGAAAAAATAATAATGTCCACCCATCACTAAAGGAGTGCTTTTTTTGGGTTTGAAAATGATGAACCAATCTACTTTACTATAATAATTCCCACCTAGACAATCCTATTCATTTTTTTATCTCTAAAAATCCGAACAAAGCACTAGCACAAGTCCACTAAACCATATATCACTTGTAATCATTCTCACCTATCAATCACCAACACATAAGCATTTATCAGAAAAAAGAAAAAAACATAACAAACAAAACAAAAGAACACAACATTTTGTGCTTTGTTCGAACACAAAAAAACATCAAACATGGCAGGAATGCTTCCTGGAGTTGAATCTGCTAGAAGGAGACGTGTCCATAAGGCTGGAGTTGAACCTTCTAATAATAGACGCTCTTCTTTCTGTTTGTATTCAAGTAACCCTGAATCTCGTCTTTCTTCATCTTCTTCAATGGTTTGTTCCGTTTTTCTCCTATGTTTTGATATGTTATTTATCAATTATCAATTTTAATGGCTATGTTTTTATTTTAATTTATATAGAAAAGAAACATATTATACCAGACACAACAAGAAGAATATATGGTAGGAGCAGTAAGAGAAGCTAAACAAAGATTAGATGATAAATTCAGATCACAAAGGGTATCAGAAAACACAAGGTACTAAAAAACATTTTTCTTTTTCTTAAATGATGTCAAGAAACCAGATCTGATTAAATTTTAATTTTTTTTATGTTGAGAATACATAATTTTTATTTTATTTTTAATTTCTTTATCAAATTTATGTTATGTTATATTTTTAAAATATGCAGTTATATGAATGAATCTAGAAGATGTTTTTGTCTATTTATAACTTATGAAAGTTGTTAAGAATTATTAGGAAAAAGAACATGAAGGGTAAAGAAGAAAGCATAGAAGAGTTACAAATTGAGGTGTATGCTTCAAACAAAAGTGGTCCAAGAAAGTTCAGTTGGAGCAAATTGAGCTGGGAAGCATCAGAACAAGAGGATTGTGCTGTGTGTTTGGAATCATATAAGATTGGAGACAAATTGGTTCCTCTACCTTGTGCACACAAGTTTCATTCTACATGTTTGAAGCCTTGGTTGGAAAATAATTCACACTGTCCATGTTGTCGAACTACCATTCTTTCCCTCTAGATTTTTAGTTTTTATTTTCAATGGTTTAAATTTGTAGTTTATTTGTAGGGATAATAACAAAACTCATACAAGTGTGTATCCACTCGAACCCGTTTTAAAGGTGACGGAAAAAACTCGTTTTAATTGGATTTGAGATTAGGGTTGAGTTTTCTCCATTATAAAATATGAGTACGGATCGGGTAACGGGGACACTAGTACCTACCTCGAATCTGTTCCGTTTATTTCGTTATATACACTATTATTTATATTTGATCATTTATATTATTAAATAACTGGCTAATGTTTTGATAATTTGATTTTATTTTTTATTTAAAATTTTTGAGATATATGTTTTGAATTTTTTGAGATTGTATTTTTTTTTTTATAATGTAATTTTATTTTGCGAAAAATAAATAGTTTTGTTAAAAATATTAATTTTATTAAATGGATGATAATGAGTAGAGATACCCGAACCCAACCCAAATTCCTTTGAGATGGATAAGAGTTTTAATTCTTCGTTTTTGTTTGGATTTGGGGCAAAAAATAGAAATTGTTTAGGAATTTGAATTTGGGGTAGATAAAAACCTTGTCATGAGATGAATTGAAATATTTTTTTACCTTCACTTTTATTTTCTTAAATTAGTAATGGATGGATTGCAAATTAAAAAATATTTGAAATGATGATTTATGAGATAGTTAAAATTTTGAAAAAGGTTTAAAATGATTATGTATAAGAGGTTTAAAAATGCTAAATATTTTATGAGAAGGTTATAAATGTTAGAGTGCGTTTGATTCCTATTGGAGTATAGAACAAAGAGAACATCACAAATTCCAATTGGAGTATACGACAAAGAACAACACAAATGTGTGATAAATGATGGTTGTACGGGGTAAAAACCACGCATATCCGTGCGTTCGTAGATATTGACTTTTAAAATATAATAAAAATAAAACAATAATAGAAATTTTTTTAATCAAAAAGTTTATCATTAAAAAAAAAGATATATTTTGATTTACATATGAACTATAATTATATTTATTCTATATTAAAAAATTTATTTGAATAATAATATATTTTATGTATATTTTTTAGTATGTAATATTATATTCGTTTTGAGATTATTTATAAAAACATTTTGATAAAAAAAGTTGTTCTCATTTTAAAAATATTAATATTCATTCGTTAATTTAAAAATAACATTTTTCATTAATAACATATATGAGTGAAATGATTACATCAATAATATATAGTTTATTTTTTCATGTATTATCTTAAAAAAATATTGTTTTTAAAATTAAAAAATAAATTCAAAATAAAATATTAGTAACATAAACAATTAGAAAACAACATATTTTTCAGTGTTTTGATTCAAACATTATTTTTAATATATTTATTTTTTATATTTTTAATTGTACAAACGGTGTTATAATTTGTGTCCGTACAGATTTTGATTTGGTTATCTGTGCGTTTGCACTAGTACAGATGTATCAGTCTTGCGTTCCCACGAGTACTGATGTGTTACACGTATTTGTTTCAAAAATATATTAAGAATGAAAATAAATAACAACAAAATTGCTTAATCAAAAGAGTTTATTATTTTTAAAAGAAATACATATTTTTATTTATATTTGGATCATAAATAGAATTTCTTATAAAAATATTTTGATCAACTGTATATTTTCTCTGTATGTAAATATTATTTATGTTTTGACCTTATTTATAAAAATATTTAAGTAAAAAACTTATTGGCTAAATATTCTTTTTCGCCCCTTATCTTTATCTCGGGGTCCAGTTTCGTCCCTTAATTTTAAAAAAGTGCAAATAGCTCCCTTAAATTTTTAAAACGGCGCACGTTAATCCTTCTGTGACCATCCGTTAGTTGTGTTATTTATTTTTTATCCACGTTGGCTATTTATTATCCACGTGTCATCCTTTACAAAGAGAAACATTGAGTAAGATGCAAACCCTAAAAAATGAAACATAACAAAACGTAGAAGGGAAGAAGGGAAGATTGGAGCAACATTGTCTTCATGCGACATTCAACGAGGATTCAAGTCAAGATTCACGGTTGTGTTCGCGTTTTCTTTCGTACGTCTTCCTACTTTTCGAGTTTTGCTTTAGGGTTTACATGAAATTAGGGTTTTGCTATGATTTGGGGTTTTTCGATATGTTTTTGATTTAGGGTTTGTATAGTATGATTCTTATTCAGTTTAGGGTTTCTTATGATTTAGGTGTAATGGAGGAGGAGTATCTGAATCTAACAATTTATCATAGTGGTCAATTCGTTGATGATGATCATAGTGTGTATGAAGAAGGAGATATTTCTGACTTGAGAATAGATGCGGACACTTGGGGATATTTTGAG
This sequence comes from Vicia sativa, assembly GCA_021764765.1. Classification (NCBI taxonomy): domain Eukaryota; kingdom Viridiplantae; phylum Streptophyta; class Magnoliopsida; order Fabales; family Fabaceae; genus Vicia; species Vicia sativa. The sequence goes on along the minus strand of CM038796.1, from coordinate 1,982,209 downwards.
TTTGTTGGTGTTCTTAAGGAATTAGGCTATAGGTATTTTGAGAAAATCTGGTACAAAGTCCTTTCATTAGGTATGTCTGAACTAGTTGATGATAAAGGAGCACTAGAAATAGTTGATATTTATAGGGTGCATAAAAACTGTGACATTTATATTCAACACAAGATAGCTGAGCCAAATTACTGTGAGTTCCTTATAGAAGAGGTTACAAATGATGTGGGTGATAATGTTGTGGCTGTTAATGCTGGAGAAGAGGTTAATATGGAGGGTGGTGATAATGTTGTGGGTGAAAATATTGAGGAAGAGGTTAATGTGGAGGGTGCTGATATTGTTGTGGGTGAAAATGTTGAGGATGAGGTTAATGTGGAGGGTGGTGATACTGCTCTGGGGGAAAGTGTTGAGGAAGAGGTTAATATGGAGGGTGGTGATACTGTTCTGGGAGAAAATGTTGAAGAAGAGGTTAATGTGGAGGGTGGTGAGGTGCATGATGAAAGAAATAATGAAGATAACAGTGAGGATGAAAATTATGACAGTGCAATGGAAGTAGCATTTGATGATTCCTCTGATGGTTTGGATGATTTAGAGGAAGAAGACTTGGTAGATCTAACTGAAAATCTACATATTGCTGAGGAGGGTCAAGACAGTGGTATGATGGATAAGTGTGAATAAGACAATGATGATAATGATAGTGAGGAACTACAAAGTGGATGTGATAGTGATGATAGCAGTGGTTCTGTTACAAGAAAGAGCTACCCAATGTTCAAAATGCAAAAGAACATGGGAGATTTCAAATGGGAAGTAAGTGTTTATTTTACTTCAAGAGATGAATTCAAGGAAGCCATTACAACTTATGTTGTACAAAGTGGTAGAAATATGAGATTCACTAAGAATGACAAAGTGAGGGTTAGGGTTGGATGCAAGGATGGTTGTGAGTGAGAAGCTTATTGTGCAAAATTACCAAATAAAGAGTCATGGCTATTAAGGAAAGTAGTTGACAAGCATGATTGTAGTAGAGACTATAATGTGAAGATGATGACTACCAAGTGGGATAGCAAAAGTCTTCAAAACTCTTTGAAAAACAATCCAAGGTTAAGGATAAAGGATATAAAGGCTAAGGCTCAAAAGAAGTGGAATGTGGGTGTCAATAAGACCAAGGCAATAAGGGCAAGAGTACAAGCTAGAGATATGGTTGATGGATCTTTTTTGGGAGACTACACAAGAATCCAAGACTATTGTCACGAGCTGCTAAGAGCAAACCCAGGATCCACTGTGAAGCTCAACCTTGACTCTGTTCCAGAAGGTACAAAAGACCAAAAACCATATTTCAGAATATTGTTTGTATGCTTTGCAACATGTAAGCAAAGTTTCAAATTGTCTAGACATGTCATAGGGATGGATGGTTGTTTCTTGGAGGGATTATGTTAGTGTTTTTAGTTGGCATTAATTTTGGTAAAACTAGGCTATAGCAATGTCTTGATAAATGTCATGACATTCAGAGATTGAAGATAAATCCTACTTGCTAAGGATGTTAAAGAACATTTCAGCTGAAGCTAAAGTCGTCTGGAAATTCATAAAATAGTCGATGTCATAACGGATGTTATGACATTCGTGACATTCTGCTCGCAGAACTGCTTTTCTGAGACTTTTCGGAAGTTTGTTGAGCTGCTAAATTATGTTTTTCGTTATGAGAAAGCATGCTCACGTGGCTGCTAGGTTAATCTTAATTAGACCTAAATTGGTTGTTGAAAAGACCATGTTTTAGGATTAAATTAAGTGAACCCTAGCTATCTTTATGGAAGCCCAAAACGAAGTTTCAGGATCGCTTCTATAAAAGGAATTCAACCCTTATACTGGCAAATTTATTGAAGATATAGCAGTTGTTATTTGTGTCTTGTTAGGAAAGTTAACAGTTGGTATTTGTAATTCTAGTATCTCTTGTAAGCCAAGCAACTATCAATTGATAAGTGCCTTGGACTAGGATTTGTTGTAAGGGTAGTTTATCACTCAAAGCTTTAAAGCACGAGTGTTTGTCTCTTGATTGAAAGCTTTGAGCGAGATCAAGATAGTTTATTGAAGTGTGTCTTCACAATTCAATTATTCAATAGGTTGATATCACTTTGATTGAAGGGAGTGAGTAGAACTCGATCTAAGTAGGACTTAGGTTGAAGTTGCATTGGGTAGGTTTTGAAGGAGATAAACGGTTGGTTTATTCACAATTAATTCTACTAATAGTGAATTTCCTCCCGGCTTGGTAGCCCCGATGTAGGTGTAGTTAGACGAACGGGTAAACAACTTATTGTGTTATTTTTTTTATATTTACGTAAATTGTTAACAGAGTGTCGAGATAGTGTGTCATAACATTCTCTGTGACATCACGTATCTGCCGAATTTCAATTGGCATCGAGCGCACCCACATATTTCAGGTGAGATCTAGGGATAATAGTTTCGCATAATGGATAAGGAAGGAGGATTTGGAGGTAGACCACCTATTCGGATGGGTCTAATTATGATTCTTGGAAGCCTCGTATGGTTCTTAAGATCAGTGGACATTAAGGCTTGGAGAGCTGCGACAAAGGATGGAAACATCCCACCAAGCTTGAGAAAGATGGGACTCTTGTCTTGAAACCGAGGAGGAATGGAGCAAAGAGGAAGAGGAGCTAGCTCGGGAACTCTAAAGCTTTGAATGCCCTATTCAATGGTATTGATGAAATATCTTGACTGGTCCATCAATGTGAGCCAAGGATGTTTGGGACACTCTCGAACTACTCATGAGGGACATCCAAGGTGAAGATGTCAAGACTTCAGATGCTCACTACCAAATTTGAGAATTTGAAGATGAAGGAAGATGAGACTATTCATGAATTTCACATGAATATTTTGAAATTGCCAATGCCTCGGAGCACTTGGTGAAAAGATGTCAAGAAAAGGTGAGAAAGATTCTCGGATCCTTGCCTAAAAGTTTGCAATGAAAGTGACCGCAATAGAGGAGGCTCGGGACATCAGCACCTTGAAGGTTGAAGAACTTATAGGATCTCTTATGACTTTTGAGATGGGAATAAGTGAACTGTGACAAAAGAACAAGAGCATAGCACTTGTATCCAATCTTCAAGAAGGATGCAAGGTGGAAGATGAAGAGAAGATATCCAAGCTATAGCTATGCTTGGAAGACAGTTCAACAAGCTCATCAAGAGATTTGATCCAAAGTCAAGGTCAAATGTCAAGGACATTTCATCTGACATCAGCAGGTCTTATGACTCCAGCAGAAGATCCAAGTCAGAGGATAAAGAGAGTCAAAGCAGAGAAATCCAGTGTCGTGGTTGTGAAGGATATGGTCATATTAGGGCTGAATGTCCTACCTTTCTTAAGAAACAAAAGAGAGGAATGACTGTTACTTGGTCTGATGGTGAATCAAGTAGTGGCTCTGAAGAAGAATCAGCCAAACTTGTCACTGCACTCTCGAAAGTGGCAAACGATAATGACTCTAGTGATGAGGAAGTGACCTTTGAAGAACTTCGATACTTACAAGAAGTGTATCGTGGTGAAGTATGTCAAAATGAAAAAGAAAAAGTCGATTGAGGAGTTGAAGACAAAATGTGAAGTGGAAGCGAGAAGGAGAATACAATCACTATAAGTCATCTCAACAAGAGATTATAGTGTTGAAATCCAAGCTTGATCATATGACTAAGTCTCAAAGATGTTGACCCACCGATAAGTGGAAGAAATTCTTCACTTGGACTAAATGCTAGAAATAAGCATGGTCTAGGATATGTAAAAGGAACGTTAGTGATAAGAAAAGAAGAGGCATGGGAAACCAAGGTCAAAGCAGATGTCACAACATAAAACAGAAATGTTCGGCTGGGCATGTGGATTCAAAGAAATTTGCGATAACAGAAGAACAGACCTAATAAGCCAATGTCAAACAGATGTCACAATATTGGGATCAACATCGGGATCGAGAAACATGAATAAGTTTCAAAGATGGAGATGTCATCATTGTGGAAGGTTTGGACACATAAAACCCTTCGCTATAGGCTACATGGATACCCTAATCGACTCCTATGTTAAGCCTAAGAACATCAAGGTACCCTACACTCAAAAGTGGAAGAAGAAGATGACTTTGATAGCTCACACTTCTCTTAGAGTGTCCGCCAAAGAAGATTGGTACTTTGACAGTGGGTGTTCCAAGCATATGAGTGGAATAAAGAACCTACTGAATAATGTCAAACCTCACTCTACCAGCTTTGTTACTTTTGGAGATGGAGCTAAAGGAGAAATCAAAGGTGTTGGAAACTTGACCGCCTGAGTTCCAAACCTAAATGGAGTGTTGCTGGTAAAAGGCTTGACTGCTAACCTCATAAGCATAAGTCAACTATGTGATATGGGATTTAAGGTCAACTTCACTAGGTCGAATGTCTTGTAATCAATGATAAACAAGAAGTAGTTATGAGAGTCGATCAAAGGACAACTGCTACATGTGGAATCGAGAACACCAACCTCTCTTCTGTGCTTTACGACAAGGATGAAAAGGAGGTAAAGCTATGGCATCAAAAACTTGGACATCCGCATCTCGAGGAATGAAAAGATCATCACTATGGAGGTCCGAGGGATACCAAAACTCCATATTGATGAAGGAAGGGTCCGTGGTGAGTGTCGGGTTGGAAAGCAAACCAATGTCACACCCAATGTCTGACATCGACCACTTCTAAAGTGTTGGAGCTGCACATGGACTTGATGGGGCCTATGCAGTTGAAAGTCTTGGTGGAAAAGATATGTCTATGTTGTTGTGGATGATTTCTCTAGATTTACCTGGATAAACTTCATCAAAGAAAAATCTGATGTGTTTGATGTCTTTAAAGAGTTATGCAAAAGACTTCAAAGAGAGAAGGAAAGTTGTATTGTCGAATAAGAAGTGACCATGGAAAGGAATTTGAGAACAAGTTTGATGAATTCGCCTCGAGGGATCAATCATGAGTTTTCTTCTCTATAACACCTCAACAAAATGGGGTTGTGGAAAGAAAGAATAGGATTATACAGAATCGCCGAGCAATGATTCATGCTAAGAAACTCCTATTCATTTTTGGGTCAAGCTATACTTGCTATGTTCACAACAGGTCACCTTAAGAAAGGGAACTTCCTCCACCCTGTATGAACTATGGAAGGGAAGAAAACCAACTGTGAAATATTTCCATGTGTTTGGTAGCAAATGCTATATTCTGACAGATCGTGATCAAAGGAGAAAAATGGACTCTAAGAGTGATGAAGGCATTTTTCTGGGATACTCCACTAACAGCAGAGCATATAGGGTATTCAACTCCAGAACCCAGGTTATGATGGAGTCTATTAATGTCATTGTTGATGATCATCATCAGGAAAACAATGTCACATATGATGTTGAGACATGGTTTGAGACATCACCTCAAGTACCTGATAAGGAAGATGTACCTGCTCCTACTCCACCAAAATCTGAACCAGAGGAAGTCAACAAAGATCCTTCCATCAGAATTCAGAAAGATCATCCAAAGGATCTCATCATTGGGGATCCAACCAAAGGTGTCGTTACTAGATCCAGAGAAACTGTCTCAAACTCTTGCTTCGTTTCAAAGATAGAGCCAAAAAATGTCAAAGAAGCTCTAAGTGATGAATTCTGGATTGGAGCAATGCAAGATGAATTGAACCAATTCAAGCAACATGAAGTATGGGAATTAGTTCCTAGACCAGAAGGAACAAACATCATTGGCACAAAGTGGATCTACAAGAACAAGTCTGATGCAGAAGGGACTATCACCAGAAATAAAGCTAGACTTGTTGCTCAGGGTTACACTCAGGTTGAGGGGATTGACTTTGATGAGACTTTTGCACCAGTGGCTAGACTGGAATCAATTAGGCTTCTTCTAGGGGTTGCTTGCTGGATGTGAAAAATGTCTTCCTAAATGGCTACTTACATGAGGAAGTATATGTAGAACAGCCTAAAGGATTTGTGGATCCAAGTTTCCCTGATCATGTCTACAAATTAAGGAAAGCCCTATATGGACTAAAGCAAGCACCTAGGGCCTGGTATGAAAGGCTAACCAAGTTCCTTACAGACAAAGGATACAGGAAAGGAGGCTTGGATAAAACTCTCTTTGTCAAGAATGAAGGAGGAGAGATAATGGTGGCTCAAATTTATGTGGATGACATAGTTTTTGGTGGAATGCCAGATTCCATGGTAAAACATTTTGCCAATCAAATGCAAGCTGAGTTTGAAATGAGTCTCATGGGAGAGTTGACCTACTTTCTTGGACTGCAAGTCACACAGATGGAAGACTCAACATTCCTTTCACAAAGCAAATATGCAAGGAATATTGTCAAAAAGTTTGGAATGGAGAATGCCGACCATAAAAGGACTCGCCCCACATTTGAAGTTGTCCAAGGACACAAGTGGTGAAAAGGTTGATCAAAGTTTATATAGAAGCATGATAGGAAGCTTGTTGTACCTAACAGACGACATTGCATTTGTTGTTGGGGTATGTGCAAGATACCAAGTCGAACCTAAAGTAAGTCACATTAACCAGTGAAAAGAATCAAGTATGTGAGTGGAACTTGCAATTATGGTATCCTGTATTCCATGGATGTGAACCAATTTTGTCCGCTATTGTGTGGTAGTCTTGATGAAAAAAGTACTTCGGAGGATGTTTCTTCTTGGGAAACAATCTTGTTTCTTGGTTCAAGAAGAAGCAAAACTATGTGTCCTTGTCCACAAGGAATACATAGCAGCTGGTAGCAGTTGTTCTCAAATAGTCTGGATGAAGCAGATGATGTCTGAGTACAATGTCACACAGGATGTCATGACATTGTACTGTGACAATCTGAGTGCTATTAATATATCAAAGAATCCTATACAACACAGTAGGACTAAGCACATTGACATTAGACATCACTTCATCAGAGACCTTGTGGAGGAGAAAGTGATTAAGTTGGATCATGTAGTCACAGAACTTCAACTGGCTGACATTTTTACTAAGGCTCTTGATGCTAGTCAATTTGAAAATTTAAGGAGCAAACTGGGTATTTGTCAGTATGAGGAATTGTAGCAATTAAGATTGCTTCCAAGAAAGGGAAGAGACCTTTTATTAATTATAAGTGGGTCATTTGATTATTTCCCTCCTATTTTTATAAGGTTTAAGAATATGAAAAGACTCCTCCATATAATAGTTTTTTCATTTGAAAGTATCATATCTTCTTCATCCAAAAGATACTCTCAACCGCTTCGTCATTCTTGGTCTCTGATGCTCAACTTTTCTCAGCGAAACATGTCTTCCTCATCCTCTTCATCCCAAGACTCTGACTATTCATCTCCCACCATGGCTGAGATTAGGGCAATCGCTGCAGCCATGAATGTTGAACCTGTGAAGGCCTCTCCTCAGCGTTCAATGGCAACTGACTCTCAGAAGACCAAGAATCAGCATGCACGGAATATCCAAAGATCATCAGTTTCCACTGGTAAGATTTCTGGCTCATCCTCATCTGTTCCCCCTGAGATAAGAAATAGGGAAGGTACCATGTATGTAGAAGAAGCCATTGCTAGGATAGTCACCAGAATCCTAGACGAAAATCACACTGTACCTGGAGTTTCTGTCCCCCTTAACCAAGAAATGGCTAGCCCTAGTTCAGCAGCTAATCAAGATGTCACAAAGAATGTTATGACATCTGAAGATCATGTTCAGAAAACTCCTGTGGTTTCTGACAATACTACCCGTGCTAATTCCTCTGTCAAAGCAAAGGGTGGTATCTCTGGCTCTCAAGTAGAGAAGATGACCAAGCCTGGAACTGTCTCTAAGAAGTATAGAGTTAAATCTGTAGGTAAGACAAAACCCAAGAGGACACAAATTACCAAGAAGAGGAAGGTTCCTGAACCTGCACAGTCTGATCAAGGTTCTGGCTTCAAGATTCAGGCTGAAGAGGTAGTTGATAAAGTTGCTGATGAAGATGATTCTGAAGATGTCTCATTCCATAGTGCCTCTTCTGGAGAAGAAAGCACTTGAGTTACTCCTGTTGCTTCTGTTTTTGTTCTGTCAATTGTTTCTTGTTCTTGTATTTTCCAAGTTTTGTGTATTCTGGATGATTGTAATCCCTTTATTGACAGATTTGTAATGCCTTGACAGAGATGTACCCCAAACAATGCTGGTACTTAATTATATGTTGAATGTTTGGGGCAATTGTATTGTTTCCTTTGGTCCTTTATGGCTAAAAAGGGGGAGAAGAACTACTGTGTGACAGTGGCTGGGAATTTGGGAAACTGTATGGATTTTTAAATTCTGTATGTGGGCAACTGTGGAAACTGTGGGATTTCTGTATGGGTAGAATTTATCTCTTCTCTAGGTTCTAGTTTCTTTAAGCTTAGAACTAGTTTGTCTTCTGCTGCATAGGTACTCTGATGTGTTAAGTGGTTTTAGCCAAAAATGTGCCAAAGGGGGAGTTTGTTAGTGTTTTTAGTTGGCATTAATTTTGGTAAAACTAGGCTATAGCAATGTCTTGATAAATGTCATGACATTCAGAGATTGAAGATAAATCCTAATTGCTAAGGATGTTAAAGAACAACTCAGAACTGGAAGCTAAAGCTGTGCTAGAAATTCTGCAGAAAATAGTCTGATGTCATAACAGATGTTATGACATTCAGTGTGACATTCTCATATGCGAACTGCTTTTCTGAGACTTTTCAGGAAGTTTGTTGAGCTGCTAAATTATGTTTTTCTGTTATGAGAAAGCATGCTCACGTGGCTGCTAGGTTAATCTTAATTAGACCTAAATTGGTTGTTGAAAAGACCATGTTTTTAGGATTAAATTAAGTGAACCCTAGCTATCTTTATGGAAGCCCAAAAAGTTTCGATCGCTTCTATAAAAGGAATTCAACCTTATACTGCTGTCTGAAATTTATTGAAGATATAGCAGGTTGTTATTTGTGTACTGTTAGGAAAGTTAACAGTTGGTATTTGTAATTCTAGTATCTCTTGTGAGCCAAGCAACTATCAATTGATAAGTGCCTTGGACTAGGATTTGTTGTAAGGGTAGTTTATCACTCAAAGCTTTAAAGCACGAGTGTTTGTCTCTTGATTGAAAGCTTTGAAGCGAGATCAAGATAGTTTATTGAAGTGTGTCTTCACAATTCAATTATTCAATAGGTTGATATCACTGTGATTGAGGGGAGTGAGTAGAACTCGGATCTAAGTAGGAATTAGGTTGAAGTTGCATTGGGTAGGTTTTAAGTGAAGGAGATAAACTGGTTGGTTTATTCCTGAATTAATTCTACTAATAGTGAATTTCCTCCCTGGCTTGATAGCCCCCAGATGTAGGTGTAGTTAGACACTGAACTCGGTAAACAACTTATTGTGTTATTTACTGCTTTTTATATTTACTGTGTAAATTGTTAACAGAGTGTCAGATAGTGTGTCATAACATTCTCTGTGACATCACGTATCTGCTGCCAAGAATTTCAGATTATATGGTGGGAAGATCTTGGATGCAATTGGAAGGGATCCAAATGATCAAATGCTACCAGTTGCATTTGCTATTGTAGAAGGAGAGAATAGGGATAACTGGACATGGTTTTTGCAACTATTGATTGATTACTTAGGAGGTAGAGAAGAATGTCTGACATACACATTCATCTCAGACCAACAAAAGGTATGTAAACCTGACATACATATGACTATTATTTGTTGTTTGTTTTGATGTTATGATTATTATTTGTTTAATGTTTTGATGTTATGATTATTCTTTGTTGTTTGTTTTGCTGTTTTTTTGGCGGGGTCTGCTCCCAGCTATGGATGAGCTTTTACCAAATGTTGAGCAAAGGTTTTGTGTGAGACACTTGTACAACAACTTTAGGAAAAGATATCCTGGGAAGGTGTGTAAGGAGATAATTTGGAAGGCTGTAAAATCAACATATGCCCAAGCATTTGAAAGAGAAATAAAGGCAATGAAAATGTTGGATAATGATGCTTTTGTCAATATGATGAAGACACCTCCCAGATGCTGGAGTCGGGCATTTTTTAAGGCAACTAACAAATGTGACTGTGTCCTCAACAACATGTCAGAGTCTTTCAATAGTGTCATCCTTGATTCAAGGTCAAAGCCCTTAGTCACAATGCTGGAAGATATCAGAATTTATTGTATGGAGAGGTGTGCAACAAATAGGAGAAGGTTCCAGAAGTTGAATGATGATGCAATATTGCCAAACATCAAAAAGAAAATTAAGAAAACTAGTTCTTACACTAATTCATGTATTGTTAGGTAAACACACCATCTTATATGTAATAATTTTAACTTATTTGAGCATGTTTGATGTTGATGTCTGATATGTATATAAATTGAATGTAGGATGTCAGATGAGCACTTCTTTGAAGTTAAACATGTTGAAAATCCAGCTGAAATGTTAACTGTCAACTTGAAAGACCACATATGCTCTTGTAGAAAGTGGGAGCTTACTGGATTGCCATGTGTTCATGCTTTGGCATGTATGAAGAGTAGAAACTTTAAGTTTGAAGATTACATCCCTGAATGCTATAGAAAGAGTAGGTACATGGCAGTATACAAACTTGTGCTTTATCCTGTAAATGGTTCAAATTTATGGGTAAAAATACCATATCCAAATGTCAGACCTCCAAAGTATAGAAGGATGCCTGGTAGACCTAAAAAGAAGAGAATCTGTGAACAAGGTGAGATTGATGGAACTGACAGAAAAATAAGGAGAACATGGTTAATTGTTAGATGCAGTAGGTGCAACAAGCTAGGGCATAACAAAAAAACATGTAAAGTTATAGGGTCTGCTCAAGAAAATGCTACTCCTGCTCAGAACTCTCATACTCCTGCTTAAGGATCTCAAATGACTACACCAACTAATACTCCTGCTCAGGGATCTCAAGGCAATGCACCAAGGGCTTCTCAAATCACTGCTGCAACTCAGAATTCTCAAGTTACTGCACCAAGGAAATCTCAAGCTTCCAAAGGAAAGGCTGCTCAACAACCAACTACTCAGAGTTCTCAAGCTTCCAAAGGAAAGGCTGCTCAAAAACCAACTGCTGCAAAGTCAAAGAAGCTGGGTGTCAGAAGGGCATTAACTCCATGGGTACCACCTGGACCTGCCACCAGATTAAGTGCAGCAAAAAATGCCATTGGCCCAACAACTAGGAGGACTACCCCTACCAAAAGATCCAAGAAAAATGCTTAGCTTGTGACATTTAATTGTATTTTAAGTTTAGTTTGTCTTGTTGGTATTATGTATGTTGTTTAATGGACCACTATTAGTATGCTTAATGTAACACTTGTGGCATATATTTTGTGTTTAGTATGTCTTTCTGGTTTATGAACCACTAATGTAATGTGGGAACCATCTTAGATTTGGAACCACTTTTAGGTTAAAGTACAATGTCTTGATGTAATGTTATGAACCACTGATTAATGTAATGTTTTTACTGTCTTGTGTTTTGTTATAGAGAACCATCTTATACTGTCTTATCTCCAAAATTTATTGTTGTCTATAATCTAACACAACATAATCTAACACAATAACTAAGATTAAATTCTCAAGAAAATGTTGCATACAAAAAGGTGTAGAATTACACAACATTCTGGTTCTTTCAAATGGTACAATACCATAATTAAGACAACATAATTCTCAATAATCTGGTACATTCAACTGGTACAATAACCAATCTAAGACCGAAAAACTCAATACATGAAAAACCACATAACTAAGAACATTACAAAAAGCATCATAATCCAACATTTTTCCATTTTGATCATCTTGTTCAACTACATCCTTATTTCTTCACCTGACACTTTTACTTTGTTAACATCCATCTGCAATTCTTGAATTTTCTTATCAAGATTTTCCAACCGAGACATAAATTTTTTTCCTTTATTATCTTTAGTTTCCTCATAAAACCATTCGAACCCACACCCAGGTTGCACAGATCCCTACATTCAAAGTTCCCTTCTTTATCAGTTTGAGAGACAAATATATTCAAGGTTCTATGAATAAAGAACATACCTTATAATGCGGACATCCCCATAAATTTTTCCCAAAACTCTTAGCTATTTTCGCGCTTCGTAGAATTGCCTTATCTCCACAGTGGAAAACCGATTTCCATTGCATATTCGACATCGTATAAGGCTGGGAATTCCTAATTTCATGGAAGCTTTGTATCTTAGAGGACGAACAACTGGAAAATTTCATGGAGGCAGATCAATTTATGGATTGGGAGAAGAAATTTCATGGAAAACCCTAGCCCCCAAATCGTTTGCAATTTTGCAGAAAACCTTTCCTATAACAACAAGGAAGGCGATGAAGAACTAGAAATATCCAACACAAGAATTTTTAAATAGCCATTTACACAAAATAGACGGAAGGACTTACGTGCGTCGTTTTAAAAAGTTAAGGAAGCTATTTGCACTTTTTTAAAATTAAGGGACGAAACTGGACCCCAAGATAAACATAAGGGACGAAAAAGGGTATTTATTTAGAGTGTTTGAATTTATACATTATTTTATATATATTTATTTCACTATGATTATCTTTTGATTTTGTATAAAAGGTATAATGACCAATGTCGTATGTAGTCCAAGTATCTCTGATGCATTATGTTAACTGGAAATTTGTAAATGCGTTTGAGGGCACTGCTTAAAGGCAAATGTCGCTACAAGGTAAGGGCCAATATTAAATAAAGATAGTTTTTTGGGAAAAAACTTTACAAAGCCAAGTTGGAAATATCAGAAAACATGTGTCGACTAAGAGGTGAGTCAAAGGACCAACCAAATTGACGATGCAGACAAGAAATAAACAAGACAAACGCGTCAAAGGTAAACCACATCGACAAGATGGAGAAAGGATGAGTTTTTGTCGATTCGACATAGCTTGGGTCGAATGAAGGAGTTAGTCGAGGGATAGATGCTGTCGAAGATGTAGGCCAAGGGACTTAGGAAATATTATTATTTCTTAAAGGTATATCGAAACCAAAAGCAATTAGTTATTTCTAAAGTCACGAAGCGGGAAAAAGTCAAAATGTGGAGATCATGGGCAGTTATTTCAGAAGATCATGGTTCCGAAGCGCTAAATGAATGACAAAATCGTGTGTAGCATTTGTCTTTAGTTTGAATCTCGTCCGTTGATTACTCATAGCAGTTATCTTGTAAAATACTATAAATAAGTCAGTCTGTTAGAATTTTAGGGTGTTCGTTTGTATCTTCAAATTGCTTGCTGAAACTCTTCCCAATTTCGCGCTAAAGGAAGAAAGAGTCATCCAAGCCTTTGATGTACATGAATCACCGTATTTACTTTCAATGCAATCAATTTACATTTAAGTTTATCTTTATTGTTTGTTTACTTCTATTTCATTTCGAACGATTTCTTTACTAAACACTTCAACATCAATTGTTGGTCATGAGTCACCAATTAGTGTTCGGTTAAGTCTTGTTTATCCAGCGCCTGCAGTCGGTTAGCAGGTAGTCGAAATTCTGTCTGTGTGGAAAGCCATTGTATTGTTTCCCTTAGTCCCTGAAAACTATTTCTTGGCCAAGGTCTTTTTCTGCAGAATCAGTACAATATACCAAATCTTAGCACGTGTCTTAAGATCAACTGGTCGATCTTGCGAGTAACCCTGAGTTTTAGAACCTAGGGAGGACCAACGGTTGTTTACCATTTTCCATAGTAAACAAATTGGCACACTTGGTGGGACTATGTGCTAAATGCCAGAGTTTGTCAGCAACGTAAGAAGTGGGTGAAACTTAGAAATGGATATTCAGCAAATAAGAAACCACCACCTACTAGGAAACGTACACCTAAGATGACAAACAACACTCCCGCGTCGAATGCGGATGAAGTTCCATCACGAACTCTGGGTATTTCCGACTCAGTTGTTTCGCAACTTGCGTCATTTCCCCTATTAAGAAGCACAACTGTCTCAGGGCCGACTGCTTCAGTATCAATTCTCATCCCCCAGACTACACCAGTGATGAATATGTTTCTGCTAATGAATATTTCTCTGTTGACGATTATGAATTTGGTGAAGAGGAAGATGTAAATGTTATCGTACCGCATATTTACATTCCCATTCCTGTGGAGGTTACTTATTACATCAAACCTCCAGTAACTCCTTTGGTCATTAGTTTACTTGGACATGTCCCATATAGTTCTAACAAAGTTGTGTCGTATAAGTACAATGCCACCATTCTGGAAGGAGGTGTTGATTCCAATTCAGCCTCTGGACCATGTTTAGAATATTGTTAAGGCTAGTCGTGTGACCCAAAGTGGTGGTGTATTTGCTCCTGTTTTCCTAAAGATGGTCGATGTTGGTAAGAAGATTGTTGAAACTACTGTTGAACCCAAGAAGGTTGAAGGGCAGACTAGTGGAACAACTCAAGAGAAAGACATGGATTATCTTTTGAAGATTATCAAGATGAGTGATTACAATATCGTTGAGCAATTGTTGCGAACCCCTTCGAATATCTCAATTCTAGATTTATTGATGAATTACTTAGCTCATTGGGAATCTTTGATGAATGTCTTGGATAAAGCTTTTATTGATTATGATGTGCCTCTGGAAAAGTTTAATAGTGTGGTTGGAAAAATTACAACTTGCAATAATTTGAGTTTTTGTGATGAAGAGCTACCTGCCGAAGGGAAAAACCATAATATGGCATTGCACATTTCGTTGAACTGCAAGAATGATGCAGTGTCCAATGTGCTGATTGATAATGGTTCTCCGCTGAATGTCATTCCAAGGAGTACTTTTGTGAAGCTTAAGTATCAAGGTCCTTCAATGCATCCTAGTGGCATTATTGTAAAGGTATTTGATGGTTCCCGAAAGTATGTTATTGGGGGAAGTGGATATGTCTATCCATGTTGGCCCACATTTATTTTAGATCACTTTTCAAGTTATGGATATTTTTCCTGGCATTAGTTGCCTGCTGGGACGACCTTGGATCCCCGAGGCTGGTGTTGTTACCTCAACCCTACATCACAAATTGAAGTTTGTCCGTAAAGGAGTTGTGATTATTATGGAGGGAGAGAAAGCTATATTCATTTCTCATTTATCCTCATTTACTGTGGTAGAAGCTAATGAAGTTGTTATTGGAACACAGTTCCAAGCTTTGTCCATTGATAACATAAGGAGTGAAGATTATATTGCTTCGTTGAAGGATGCTCAAAATATGGTGCAAAAAGGTTCCAACAATGTTTGGGGACAGGTTATTGAGCCACAATTGAACAAGAATGACAGAGGCCTAGGTTTTCTATGAAGAACAGGAAATAAGTCTTGAAGCCAAAATCTGCCTTTGTCAAGTATCAGGATATCTTCCGCAATGTTGGGTTCTCGATCCGTGTAATACAATGGGAGAACGGGCTTGGTTGTTTTGCATTTTATTGCAAATGTTACGATTATCAAGAGACGCCACTGAATTTTCTTTTATCCAATAAAGGAAACGTGAAAAGAACAGCAAAAACCTTTTATCGATTTTGGGTTCGGGGGGTAAGTTTTGAAAAGGGAAGCAGTTAGCACCCTTTTCATCCGTAGTTATCTACGGGCTCTTAATTGCTTAGCCCACTTTTTTAAAACTTGTTTCTTTTTTGTGTGTGTGATTTGTTTGAAAATATTTTGATTTGACTTTGTAAAATGATTCTTGTATCAGTCCTCAAGAATGCGTACAAAGTGTTTGAAAATATTTGTTTGAAAATGTGATGTATAAAGATGTATTTGTTTTGAGCAAGCAATTAAGAGTAATTTACCCACTCAAAGGCCGTTCTTGTTATTTTCCTTCTCCTTTAAGGATAGTACTATCTATACCATTAGTTGGTAGGTAGCCCTATCCATTGGATGTGGCGGGACAGGAGTATGGTCATAGTATGGTCATTGAAAGTAACATTGTAAGGATACCTTAGCAACTTTGTAGAGAGTATCATCATTTATTCGTAGGAAACATCGAAGGTCATCGAGGGACTATGATCTTTATACCGAAGGGACTATGATGATGTTATTTGTAGCCAACTTTGCTAATGGTATCCCTATATTCGAGGGACATGACCATAATTTTGTAAGGCAACAAGAGAGGATATCCTAAGGGTGAAAGTGTGCAATTGATCCAATCCAGATATTTATCTTGAAATTATGGTTATCTAGCATTAATTTTAGATCTTGCCATACATTCTTGTTAGCATACATCTAGCAGTTAATATATATACATAAAATAAAGGTGCGGAAAGTAAAAGTATCTACATGGCTTCGGGGCAGTTACATAATAAGGAGATGCAGAAAGTAAAAGTGGAAATTAAACATAGACTATTACATCCCATGAGCAGTTACATAATAAGGAAAAAATGCGAGGAAAATAAATCTACGCTATTACAAAAACAACCGTGTGACCTAAACATCAATTTCTAGAATTTAAAAAGCAATAATATTAAAAAGAACCGTGAAAAATAATGAGCGATTATTTAAATAACCTAAAGTCCTAAGTGTTAAGGAAAACATTTTTTTTGTGATTTTTGGAATTGATTTTAAATGGAAAAGAAAATTTTAGGTTAATTATTAATTAATTAAGAAAATAATCCTAAACTAATTAAAAAATAAAATATTTTTTATGTCAAAATTAAATAAACATGTTACTAACCTAAATCTGAAAAGAAAATATTTTTAGGGTTTTTAAACGTTTTAAAAATAATTTGTGAAAGAAAATTAAAATAAAGAAGAAAATTAAGAGGAACTTAGAAAAAATGAAACATGATTAGTGTTAAAAAAGTTAGGGTGGTCCTCCATGAGTGTTGAACTCATGACCTTGGGGTCACGGGTTCAAAAATTCGCCACTGAACCACATGTGTGTGGTGTCATAACAACGCCTTTGAGAACATTTATGGGGTACTTGTGAAAAATTAGAAAAATATGGAAAAAATTGGCAAAAGGCATGTCTAAACCAGCAACCTGATGGGGTAAAGGACTGCGCGCGCATGTTGAACCACTGGGGTGAGGATACATCCATTCATATCATCACAATCATAAATATATATATTGGAATTTCGTTTCCAGAAATCAACTTAAATAAAAAACACGCTGTAATACGGTGAACTGACTTTGAGAATTGTTTTGCTTTTTATCGCAAATGTTGCGGATAGCAAGAGTCGCCACCGACTTTTCTTTTATCCAATTAAGGGAAGGTGAAAAGAACAGGAAAAGACCTTCGTTAGATTCTGAGTAAGGGAGAAGGTTATGAAAAGGGAAGGTATTAGCACCCCTTTGCATCCGTAGTTTTCTACGGGCTCTTAGTTGCTTTTTAGCTCACTTTTAAAATTGCTTTCTGTGTGTTTGACAAAAAATGTTTTGAAAAGGCATTTCACTTTGACTTTGTAATGATTCATGTAGGAATGTATACAAAGTGTTCGGAAATGTTTCGTTTTTGAAAAGAGTTTGAACTTTGACAAAAGTGTGTAGTGTAAAAAGTATTTTTGTTTGAGCAAGCAACTAAAAGTCTTATTACCTACTCAGAATGGTCGTTTTCGTGTTATTTTACGTTCCTTTAGAATAGTGCTATCCATACCATTAGTTGGTAGGTAACCCTATTCGTTGGATGTAGAAGGGACATTCGAAGGGACATCGGATGGTCATAGAAAGCAACTTGTAGGAGTATCCTAGCACATTCGAAGGGACGATCATCACTTTTCGTAGGCAACAATCGAGGGACGAGATCATGTTTTCCTAGGCCACGTCGAGGGACTCATGATATTTTATTCGAAGGGACTATGATGATATGTGTGTAGGCAACGGTGCTAGGATACCTCTACGTTCGAGGGACTTGACCATTTAATCGAAAGGCAACGAGAGAGAATTACCCCAAGGGGTGCATGTGTGAAAGAGTGTGTTGATTCAGATATATGTTATCTTGAAATTATGAGTGATCTATGTCCAATTTTATCTTCCCATACACGCCTATTTACTAGCAGTTTATAGGGTGCGGAAAATAAATTGCGAAAAAGTAAATGTCCTACGCTATTACATGGCTTTGGGGCAGTTACATAATATAGGAGTGCAGAAAGTAAAAGTCCTAATTAAACTATTACATCCCATAGATAGTTACATAATATTGAAAAGAAAAGCGAGAAAAATCGTCCGAAATGTTACAACCTGTAAGCAGATACATAATCGGAAAATACGAGAAAATTGCATAAGAGGAAAAAATGTTAGTAAAAACATGATTTTTGAATGAGGAAAAAAGTTTTAAATTAGTAATGATAATAAGATGATAAGATACTTTTTTGGTAATTTTCTGAATTGATTTCGATAATTAAAAGCAATTAAAAGTCAATATAATGGTTAATTAACAATTAATTAAAATATGCATGCAAAAATATTAATTTTAATGTAAAAAATTAAATAAACATTTTTCTGATTAAAATGCAAAAGGAGAATATTTTTGGTGATTTTTAAATGCATGAAAAAAATGTTTAAAGATTAATTAAATTGCATGAAAATATTAAGAAAAATAAGAAATAGAAAAAGTTAGTTTTCAAGGAAGTAAAAAGAAAGTGACCACGCCAGGAATCGAACTCGTGCCCACTGGGAAAATTCACCAACGTGTTGCCAACTGAGCCAAGGATGCTTGGTGTTTGGAATCTGGAATCAGTGGTTTTAGTGTTTTAAGTTGGCATTACTTTTTGGTAAAACTAGACTATAGCAATGTCTTGATAAATGTCATGACATTCAGAGTTTGAAGATAAATCCTACATGACAAGGATGCTTAAGTACAACTCGGATCCGAAGCAATCGTCTGGAAATTCGCAGTTTGATGATGTCATAATGATGTTATGACATTTTGTGACATTTTGCTCGAGAACTGCTTTTCCGAGATTTTTCGGAAGTTTGTTGAAATGTTTATTATTGTTATATGTTATTAGATTACATGCTCACGTAGCTAAATTGGTTAATCTTAGTTAAACCTAAATTGGTTGTTGAAAAGACCAAGTTTTAGGATTAATTAAGTGAACCCTAGCTATCTTTATGGAAGCCCAAACCGAAGTTTCCGCTTCTATATTAAGAAAAGATCCCTTACAGCCGCGCTTCTTGAATGTATTGAAGATTTAGCGGTTGTATTTTG
Source organism: Vicia sativa (assembly GCA_021764765.1). Taxonomy (NCBI): domain Eukaryota; kingdom Viridiplantae; phylum Streptophyta; class Magnoliopsida; order Fabales; family Fabaceae; genus Vicia; species Vicia sativa. Next base: position 1,963,096 of record CM038796.1, on the reverse strand, counting down.
TGTAATTCTAGTTACTCTTATGAGCCAAGCAATTATCAATTGATAAGTGCCTTGGACTAGGATTTAGTTGTAAGGGTAGTTTATCACTCAAAGCTTTGAAGCACGAGTGTTGTGTCTCTTGATTAAAGCTTTGAAGCAAAATCAAGTTTGTTTATTGAAGAGTGTCTTCACAATTCAATTAATCAATAGGTTGATATCACCGTGATTGAGGGGAGTGAGTAGGAACTCGGTCTAAGTAGGACTTAGATTGAAGTTGCATTGGGTAGTTTTAAGTGAAGGAGATAAACCGGTTGGTTTATTCCCGAATTAATTCTACTAATAGTGAATTTCCTCCACGGCTTGGTAGCCCCAGATGTAGGTGTAGTTACACCCGAATGGTAAACAATTTATTGTGTTCTTTACTGTGTGAATTGTTAACAGAGTGTCAGATACTGTGTCATAACATTCTCTGTGACATCACGTATCTGCTGCCAGGAATTTCAAGTGGTTTATAAGTGTAATCGTGTCATGATTCTGGAATTTCAAAACACAGTCAACGTGTGGGCCCGGATTGTAATGGATGGACGAATCAGAGAGCTCCGTTGCGCCACGCCGGTCCCAGACGAGTCAACGACGCCAGAGCCTTAGCTCCGGTCGTCTTCTCCGGCGGCTCCAATTCTCAAACCTGCGAAATAACAAAAATAAAAAGCAAAGGGATACCCTACCCCCCTAAATCGACCATGGCGAGTCCAATGGTGGTGTCCGTTTGGATTGAAAACGCCTGTATCAACCGGTTCGAAGCTCTCCAGTTTTTTAACCCTAACAATGGCAATTCGGAATTTCTACGTGCAAGCTTACATGTAATGATTCAAACACATTCTAATGGATGCCCTGAGTTCAAATAAACAAGCAAAGACAGTTAATAATGCATGAATTGTAAAAATCGAAATTTTGAAAAATACCAAATCGGAGCTATGTGTATATCGTGTTCTGGGCAGCTTTGGCTTTGTGTGAGGGTATGGATCGAACCCTGGGATGCTCAGGAACACAATGGAAGGCTTGGTTTTGATTGAAACTTGCTGGAAAGTGGAATACGAAAATTGCAACTTTGTGAAAAATTTGTGGTTTTTAGGGTTGCTTCAAGAGGCTAGGGTTTCGTCCCTGGTCTTTGTGAATGTGTTGTGTATTTATAGAGTGAAGGATTGAAGCAAAAACAATGAAAAAAGATATCCTCTTCAATGCAAAATAATTTCTCTTTCAAATCAAATCTTTTCAAAATTTGATTTTTCCTTCCTTGCAAGAGCTAGCACGAGTTTGGAAAGTCTAGGTGGAAATTATTATGGCTTCGTTATAGTCGATGACTACTCTAGATTTTGTTGGACGATATTCTTAGCAAATAAAAGTGAGACTTTCTATGCTTTTGAAAAATTTCCAAATTATCTCAAAACAAGTTGAATACAAAAATTGTTACCATCCGAAGTGGCCATGGAGGTGAATTCGAAAATCACCTTTTTGATGAATTTTGTGAAAGTAATGGCATTGATCATAATTTTTCTACTCCTAGAACACCTCAACATAATGGAGTAGTTGAGCGTAAAAATCGTGCTCTGGAAGAACTTGGGAGAACTATGATCAATGAACATGGCCTTCCAAAATATTTTTGGGCCGATGCCATTAATATGGCGTGTTATGTGCTGAATAGGATCTTGATATGTCTTATGCTCAACAAAACACCATATGAACTTTTGAAAGGTAGAAAACCTAATATTTCTCATCTCCATGTATTTGGTTGTAAATGTTTTGTATTAAATAATGGCAAAGAGAATCTGGGTAAATTTGATTCAAAAGTCGATGAAGGTATCTTTCTCGAATACTCTCAATCTAGCAAAGAATATAGGGTATTTAATAAAAGGTTACAAATTGTAGAAGAATCCGTGCATGTTTCCTTTGATGAATCCTGTCCGAAAATAGTCGGAAAGGGTATTTCTTTTAATGGTGCAGGTGTTTCTTCGGAAAAGATACTCAATGATTAAGATGAAAAGAGTAATGAGCCCATACTTGAGAAAGAAAAAGGGGAGATGGATCATGTTTCTAGCAAAGAAGAAGAAGAAGACGCTCAACCAACAAATGAAATAGATCCTCCTTTGGAGTGGAGAGAAGCCAAGGATTATCCCATTGAAAACATTATTGGAGACATATCAAAGGGAGTAACTACACGGTCTAAGATAAGTAACTTTTGTTATCATTTTGCATTCGTCTCTCAAATTGAGCCTAAAAACCCTAAAGAAGCTTTACTCGATGAACATTGGTTTTTGGAAATGCAAGAAGAATTAAAATAATTCAAGAGAAATGAGGTTTGGGACCTTGTTCCCCCTCCGCGAGACCATCGAGTAATGTTTACTAAGTGGGTATTTAGGAACAAACTTGACGAAAACGAAACCATTACTCGCAACAAGGCTCGTCTTGTTGCACAAGGGTATAACCAAGAGAAAGGCATAGACTATGAGGAAACTTATGCTCCGGTTGCCCAACTCGAGGCTATACGCTTGTTACTAGCCTATGCATGTTCGCAAAACTTTAAGTTATTTCAAATGGATGTTAAGAGCGCATTTTTAAATGGTTATATTAATGAAGAATTTTATGTATCTCAACCTCCCGGATTTGAAAATCACGAGTTTCCTAAACATGTTTATAAACTTAAACGTGCTTTATACGGTCTTAAGCAAGCCCCTAGGGCTTGGTATGATCAGCTTAGCAAGTTTTTACTAGAAAAGGGATTCTCTAGAGGGAAGGTTGATACAACTTCTTCATTAAGCGCCAAGGAAATCACTCCATATTAGTGCAAATTTATGTAGATGATATTATATTTGGATCTACTAACATCACCTTGGTCAAGGAATTTTCTAAGTTGATGTAGGGTGAATTTGAAATGAGCATGATGGGGGAGTTAAACTACTTCCTAGGTATTCAAATCAAACAACTCGAGGAAGGAACTTTTGTTAGCCAAAGAAGTATTGCTATGAGTTGCTCAAGCGCTTCGGTATGGCAAACTCGAAAGTTATTGACACTCCAATGCCTACCGCGGTTAGCCTAGATCGGGATGAACATGGTAAGCCGGTTGATGTAAAAAGGTATAGAGGTATGATTGGCTCACTTCTTTACCTTACCGCTTCTCGTCCCGATATTATGTTTAGTGTTTGCATGTGTGCTAGATATCAATCATGTCCTAATGAGGGTCATCTAAAATCTGTAAAACGTATACTTATGTATCTTTGTGGTACTCCTAAGCATGGACTTTGGTTCTCCAAAGGTAGTGATTGTTCTTTGGTTGGCTATTCTGATTCCGACTTTTCCGGTTGCAAATTGGATAGGAAAAGCACCAGTGGTACTTATCATTTCTTTTCAAACTCCTTAGTTAGTTGGCATAGCAAAAAGCAAGTTTCAGTTGCTTTGTCAACAGTCGAGGCAGAATATGTTGTAGCCGGTAATTGTTGTGCTCAACTCAAACAACAATTACTCGACTATGATTTAAAACTTGATTATATTCCAATATTTTGTGACAATACAGGTGCCATTAATCTAACCAAGAATCCGGTTTTACACTCGCACACTAAACATATTAAAATTAGGCACCACTTCCTTTGGGATCATGTAGAGAAAGGTGAGGTCGTGTTTGAGCATGTTGATAGCAAAAATCAACTTGCCGATATTTTTACAAAACCACTTGCGACCGAAATGTTCTTTCATGTTCGTTGGGAACTTGGTATTCTTGATATTTCGGATAGGTCGCAACTCCAATGAGTTGCATTCTCTTTATTTATCTTTCCGCCTCTATGAATCATGGATATCATCTTGGGCTAACGACATGTGAGGGCATTGTGTCATTCAAATACGTTCGGTAATATCCTTCCTACTCTTTCTCATTAGTGACCATTTTGCTTAAATGTTTGTGCTATGAAATGCTTGAATGTTTTGTGTGTTATTGCTTTTGTGCATGCGTATTTGTTTATTGTGTTCAATTAATTCCTACAAAACCTACATGTCATGAAATACATGAAATTTCAAAACTTTAAATACATGAGCCGACCTATAGCCCTGAGCGGTCGGTGCACACCTGGCTGAAAAATATACCATGATTATTTTACTACCATGCGTCGATGTATGCCTGCATAGGCCGACGCGTTGCTATGTGCCAACTCATTTTATTTTCTTGTTTACATTTTGTGGTTCCATTTTATGCAATGTTGTTGGTACCCCTCTCATAACAGCCGTACGACCTCCCTCTCCATCTCAAAACCCTAAAAACCCACTTTGCCATTTCAACTCCAAACCTCTTCAAACCTTCATCCATGGCTTCAAAGGCAACAAAGAAGCGAAGTATCAGAGGTAACTCTTCAAATCAAACTCGGGTAACTCCTCTCTCATTCCTACCTACTAATATCACTGAAAAGTATGATAAGAAGTTTGATAGAAGGATGATTTTTAGACAATGCAGTGCCTTCCGATTCACTCTCAACCGCCTGCATATCTCAAATGTGGTAGATCTGTTGGATCATCAAATAGTGTTTCCATTCCTTGAGATGGATGGAAACTACAACGAGGAACTCGTCAAGGTATTCTATGAGGGTATACAAGGTAAATTCTCTGATTATAAATTTTCATACATAATTGCAAATAAGGTTGTTAAGGTAGATGATGCAACTTGGAGAGTCTTTGAAATGTTCCATGTTGACACTGATGCTGTTAAGATCACCGACACTAAGTTTCCTGTAAACAATGACTTCAAACATGCCTTGAACTCTATGTTAAAACAACCATATCCTGAGGATTATGTGCGAAGTAGTGCTTTTCCAAAAACTATCACAACAGGTGCTTTGCTTCCTACGGCTCGAATTATGCAATGGATTGTGTCAAGGATAATTTTCCCCAAAAAGGGTGGGTTATCCCGAGTTGATCAACCTGAGTTTTTGTTGATTTGGGCTATACTAAACAAAATTAAGATTCATTGGCCGTATTACATCACTAGCCGATTATTTGCGTTGAGGGATTCTCCTAGAGGGTTTGCTTTGGGGTATCCATCCTTCATTCATGGAATTCTCAGTCAAGTAAACCTTGATCTTACTAGTATTCCACCTACACCTATGCTGCCAGAATCAGATTTTACCTACAAAACTCTCGCACTCATGGGTCATCAATGGGATCCCCAAAAGAAGAGGTACAGGTACTTTGTGAAATCAAACTCGCTAATGTTTCAAAATGAAAATGTTGAAGAGGATGATGACATGGAAGATGTTAATAGTGGTGAAGTTGGTACTGAGAATCAAGAAAGTGAGGAAGAGGAAGAAGAAGATGACGAGGGTAATGATGACGGTGATCCTCATTGATCATATGATGAGGTGATGCGCAAACTTGAGGAAATGCACATCCACCATCTTGAAATCCTAAGCTTAGAAAATGAAATAATAGGCAATCTTGATGGCATAGTGAAGCTTAAAAACATTCAGTTTAAGGATTATGCTAGCCTCCAAGACCTCCAGTACAACACTCTTCATGGAATGATGGAAACGCACATCACAAACTTCACAAACTTTCAGTCGGCTTTCATGGCTCGCTTTCCACCAAACCAACCTGTTCAACCACCACAAGACAATGAGGAACAACAACAATGATTGATGTAACACCCCAAATTTACCCAAGGTTTTATATACAAAAATCAGAGTAATTTAAAATTTCATAAATTAAATACTGAGGCGTCACATCATCAAACCAAATCACTTTAAACAGTTTGCTTTAAAGTATAAATCTCGGATACATAGCATCATCGGAAATCATTAATTGACTCATAAAAATCAAAACAATTTCTTTATTAAACTTCCTCATCAAAATCATGTTTTCATAATTTATGGTTCTTATTCACAAAAGGAATAATAATAAAAGAACAACAACAAGATGACATAAATATTTCCCCCGAGTGCTACGTATCAGAGCGACACCGACTCGACTAACAGCAGCTATAAACTCTGTCTTCATAACCTGCACGTTACCAATATAAAGGTAACAGCGAAACAAGTAAAGGGTGAGATAATCCAAAACATATAGTTAAAGGCATGATAATATATATATATATATATATATATATATAGTTTCGGAATTATAAAGGGAATAGATTGATAAGTGCATTCCCACACATATCCAAAGCTCACTTACTCTTATCGTTATTCTAAAGTGTATAATCTACACTTAATCGCCTTAGCCTCATTGGCACAAATCATCACAACAACACGTAAACCTCCGTCACCACGAAATCGTCACAAGCTAATACATCACTAATTAACACGACAATCTTAAACAACAACATTAACCAACAACATTAAACAATGCTAACAACATCAGCAACATAAACAAAATCATCACAAATTGGCTAAAGCCCATCGTCGCTTTTGGCATAAAAGCCCATCGTCACAAACATCATCACATCGTATTTGCATTAAGCATTTCATCACGTTAAATCATCGCAAAACTCATCATTTATATTCATTGTATAGTTATCATGAAATTATTAAATCATATTCATTTCATGTTTATCCTAAAGACCATCACCAACAAAGCATCATATACCATCGCAATTTAATCATCATCAATCAATTAAAACCCAACACCAACAATTCAAACATAAACATAACCGACTCCATGAGACACGACTATGTTATGCATGTGGTACCCATCGCTTTGTCCATAATTAGGAACACTTGGCATAAAAGCCTCGTCGCTTGGCATAAAAGCCCATCGTCGCCAATGCAATGTATGTGACTCGACAATAAAACAACGCAACACAAACACACCATCATCGCTCGTCAAAATTGGCATAAAGCCCACATCGCCATAATTCATCCACATCAAGATAAATATACCATCGCATCATAATTGCATTATGCAAAACATCACTAATAATTCATCATCATCAAAATCGTGCATTCACAAACCGGAAGCATTTATTAACAACATCAATATAATCATCACATCATCATGTACAAAGACATATATCATCGCATTGCATATCAACAAGTATTCATTAATAAATACACCGTCGCAATCATTATGTTTATCCACACCGCATCATTATCAATTAATTCACCAAATCCCAAAAACGGAAAATTAGTCAAACACCTATAATCGTTGCGAAATCCATTTCTAATAACAGGAATTAATCATAATCGTCAACATTGAAATCAGATTGTCCATACGTGCCTTAAATCTACTAAAACGCAATCCGGTTGAATTTAACCGTATTTTGGCCTATTTCGGGTCATCTCTTAAAAACTCGTAATTTCTAAACACTAACCTCACCACAATGTTCTACACGTCGAACTTAGCTAGCACGTCAATTTTCGTTGAATTCGAAGCAACTTGCTCCGTCGTCGAATTTATCGAAATCGGAAAATCGGAACATAATCGGGCAAAAGAAGTGCAAAAATCAGAATTTTGGGAGGCTACAGATACATCAACACGGGCCCCCGTGTTAATCAACACGGCCCATGTTGAAAAGCCCCTAGAAAACACAAAAAACCCAAAGTCAGAGAATCAACACGGGCACCCGTGTGAATCAACACGGCCCGTGTTGATGGACCTGGCACGAACCCTTGATTTAGAAGACCAACACGGGCACCCGTGTTAATCAACACGGCCCGTGTTGATGGACCTGTGTGGAAACTTCACCTTTCCATTCCCATTCGAGATTCCTAACGATTCGATTCGTTCTAATGATCATCAAAACCCATAATCCATACTCCTATTCCAACTCTTCTAATCTATTTCAATCAACAATCAACCAAAACCCTATAAACCATCTATCAATTTTCCCCCAATCCAAACTACAACCACCAAACATCTTTTATCACTAACCCACCATTTCTTATCATCAACACAACATATATACCTCAATCATAACATCAAAACATATTTCTACCATCAATTGAGAATTTCAACAACAACAACAAAACACCAAAACAATGGCAAACTATAAACCCCATGAATCAAAATACCAATTTTTCCTAAATCCACAACATATCTATCAAACCCTAACTATATGGAAAGGAAAATCAAACCCCTTACCTCTAGCTTGGTTGGTTGCAAGATGCTTCAACACAATCCCAACTTCATGCTTGCTCTTGCTCCTCTTCTTCTTCTTCCCCAAAACCCTCTCTTTTCTTCCATGCCTCTATGTTTCTATATTTAGTGTTTTTGGTGTTATGTTAGGAAAAGATGGAGGAAATGCTTTTATATGATAGTGGTTTTACTAACCAAGGGTGAGAAACCCAATTCTCCCCAAATGCTCCCCACACCCTCTCCTATTCTTAACACACTAATTATACCATCTAATTATATCATTAGCTCAATTTATTAATATAATTCCGGGGGATTACATATCGGTCAGAATAATATTTTACCGAACCGAACGGAACATCGCCAAATATATTATCATATATATCGATTAATATATTTATTCTCGTCGCAAAATAAATATCGATCGGTAACTCGAAAATATTAATATAATATAATATTAATTAAAAACGGGCATTACAATTGATGCTTGGAACTTTATTTCTTGCGTGTTATGCCTGTCTTACTATGGTTTTGTATTGAACTGTTTTACTTCCCTTACTATCGTTTGCACATTCTTCACATTATGTGTATGTTAGTTTGTGCCTATTTTGCAAAGTTGAAAAATATTGGTCATTCTACATTTTTTGTGATTCTCTTAATCCATGTCTTTGTTTCTTTTTGATGTTGTCAAAGGGGGAGAAGGAATGCACAGAAGAAATATGCAATATCTCAAGGGGAGGATGCTTGGAAGATTCTCAATCATTGAGACGATACAATTACATGGTTTCATATTTGTGGTTTTTGCCATCATCAAAAAGGGGGAGTATGTGAGGGCAAAGGTGAAAGAACAGTGTTTTAATGCTTGTCAAAAACCTATCCGTGCAAATATATCATGATTGGAACTGGTGCAAGTGAGGAACATCAAAAATAAGCAAGTTTCTCAAAATAGACTGCATGAGCCGCCTCATGGAATCTTAGGTCGGCTCGAGAAAATAAGGTTTTGGTTTGACTTCACTCGGGAAGGCGCACGCCTTCTCCATGCGTCGACGCATCATTCTGGGAAAACATGAGCCTCCTCTTCGGTCGATGCATGCCCTGTTTTTCACAAGACATAAGTCATATCATAGGGCAATGTGTCAGCGCATGCCTGAAGACACACTCACCCACACCGCTCGAGAAGGCGCACGCCTTCTTCATGAGCCGGCTCATCGCTGATTTTTCTAAACTTTTCTGCTATATTGTTCTATCGTTGGGATCACATATATATTATTTTGACTTCTATTTTTTGGAAACAACAAGAAAAAGTGAAATATTGACACAAGAGCTCTCTTCATTTTCAACCTCTCATCAATCCTCAACAATTACACACAATCATTCTTGTTGATCAAGGTTTTGGGATTGAGTTGATAACGTCCGAATTGAAAGTGCAATTTCAGATTTGGGTAGAGATCTTTGTGGGTTTTTTTCTTAAATAAAACCATTGGGGTTTTCTCCTCCAATATTGGGGGTTTTAATCACAAGTCTTTGCTTCATTGAATTCAGCCGAGCTAAGGGATTGGAAGACCGGGAGTTGTTATATCGCGTAGCGGTAACCGGAGGATTGTGAAGAAATATTTTTGGCCAATTTCTAGGGTTCAAAATCATTCAAGGAAGAAGGAAATTTTTTTCAAGATTTGACATACTTGATTCATCTAGAATCAAGGGAAGAGAAGTGCAACATATAAGATTCATCAAGTTACTTTGAATTGTTTCCATTTTAGTTTTCCGCATTTTATTTCTATTTGTTTGAATTTGCGAGTTATAAATTTTCCACATTCGTACAAAATAGTTGTAGTGATAAACTTGATTTTACAACACATATAGCATTCATTTGAATAGCTATAATCACTATAATTTGATAATAACCAAACCTTGTGTAGTACGTACACCAAGTGTTTGGTGAATTTACAACTCACAAATTAGCTTTATCTTCTCCGCAGCTAATTGACAATAACTTACACCTTGTTAAATTTTGCTAAAGAGATTCATCATATTCAATTTTAATTGTGATTCTATTCTCATCATTTTCATCAAATTGGTTCGCATATCCGATCTTTCCAATACGTAAAGTTTAGACGATTAGATTCAGGGATGTCGCTCTCTGATACAAATTATTTTTCAGAAAGCGCAAATTTTTTAAAAGGGATCTATTCAACCCCCCCTTCTAGATCTGTCACATCGTCTAACAGAATTAGTCTGACGAAGTGTGTCGAGTTGTATTAGTTGTCAAAGTATTAAAAGTAGGTTGCTACATACAGATTTCGATTTAGGTCTAAAATAGATATTTTATGTCTTTTCTAGTTTTGAATTTTTTGGCTTAGGGAGAAAGAAAACTCATTATAAATAGAGGGAGAAACCCCTATTTTTGTATTCAACTAATAACAATTGTATTCACAAAATTTTGCAGTTGAAAAGTGAATAAAGATTTTCCATAGTTTGTGGGCAGAGAGATATTATGCAAAAACACTAATCAATTTTCTTTTCTTTACATTGTCATTTTGTGGCGATAAAAATCTTGTTCATCAAGTTTGATAGAAATTCACCATAGATTTTGGTGGTTTTTCAATAATTTTTACTATAAAGTCCCTGCAAAATACTGGATTTTTTGAAATTTCGTACTAGAAATTTCCACAGAGTACTAGAAATTTTGGTTAAGTTACCAATTTTTATTGTGGCGCATGTATTCCACCTACCGAAAATTTTAAATTTACGGGAACTGACATCCTTGTAGGTGTCGGAAATTTTGAAGTTTCTGATAGGAACAAAAAAAATCAGAAAAATTTGAAATTTCTAGTATTACTGAGAGTTGTTTTTTCTTTTATCCGTAGATGAAGCTGAAGTTGCCAGCTCTGGACCGCAAAGACATAAAATTTCATCTGCAGACATAACAGAAATATAAGATTTACAGTTTTATGCTACCTATCGAAAATTTATGTAATTCCGATTTATATAATTTCTTTTAGAAATGTCCCAAAAATTTTAAAATTTCCTGTAAATCGCAACTGGAAATTTAGATAATACAAATAATTTTCAATATACGACAAATTTCGGCACCGAAAATTTCGTTTTTAACCCCTTTCACCAATAATAATTTTTTTTTGACAAATATAAAAAATTTATAAACAAATAGTGAAAGGGACATTTTAAAAATGAAAATGAAGGGTGTCATGTATAATCTGGGACCATGTTAAATACTCAATAACTTCGTATCATTTTAGTCTTGAAAAAAAAAACTTAAGATTTCAAATTATCAATAAAAATATTGACTATATTTTTAAACAACCAACATTAATAATTAATAATGTTAGTAATAAGAGGTCGATCTCTCAACATTCTTATTACCGCAGTCCTTAACTTTCTTCTCTAAGCATCTTATGTCTCCTAACCAACTTTAGAATTTTTATATAAGTATTCAATTTCTAAGGTTATTTTATCTTTAAAATAAATATATTAAATCATTTTCTAAGGTGCGCATAATTTAATATAACATATCATATGATACAGAGAAAGCGTATATTACAAGAAAAGTGAAAGTATGAATTAAATGTAAGAACTAGATTGTGTAGTAGATCTAACTAACCTGTTTTCTTCTTTTTAAGTCGAAATCTAAGTAACCTACTCACCCCCTTATTACTGTCAGTGTAAACTATATCCACTAAAACTACAATTTGTGATCAGACATACAAGAGTGTAATACATATACTTGTGAATAATTTGTTTTTTTAGATCACCTCAAACTTCAAAAGGTACAGCAGATTCAAGTCTAATGCGATTTAATCGAACAATTCCAAGAATATACTCTGGCAGCTCTGACTCTTCTTTTGCCTACAAATATGGCATTGATATATGTGATTGAGGAGGTTGATGAATGCAATTAGATATACTCATTCACTACTACTAGCATAAACTCAATTAGAAAGCACAATACAAATGTAGATGTAAGCCTGTTTTATTTGAGGAATATATACCCAATTTGTTCCCTGAAATTGTAGGATTGTATTAACCTATTCCACAACATTAGCAATATTCCGAAACGGTCCTACAATTTTAGGGACCAAATTGAGTATTTACTTGAAATAAATTACACCATGACTGCATTAGTACCTTTTTACATCGAAGAATCACATATCTGCACATTTTTTTCATAAAATAACAGTCTCCTTATTCTAGACAGATCTCAATTCTAGATTTAAGGAACACGAGAAAACTAGTCCAGAAGTATTGTAACTAAAAATGGTTCAAACCTCTATTAAAATTGCAAGGTCAACGACAAGGCTTGTGACATATCCCAAAACAAGGCCAACAACACTCCTGGCTACAGATGATGATCCAATATCCACATCTATCTGCATAAAGCCAGAAAATTTATGACAAAGTAAGAATAGTTTCAGGTGTATTCTGATGCTCAATTCTAGGACCAGCTAGCATATATTGCACCCAACTTTAATAGCAAGCGCCAAAGTATACTCTTCATGACAAATCTTAACTTTCTATTGTAGCTTTACCTCCAAAAAGTTATCTTGTCTGAAGTATTTACAAGTCACAGCCTTCCCCAATAGGCAAGCTTTTGTTCCAACAGCTCTCTTGACCATCCAATATCCCTTTACCAATTATAAATCATGAGCTACACGACGCGTATAGAAATAAAATGGTCATATTGACATTTATCGAGAATCACACACCTCAACAATACTTGGAATTAGTTTGAATCTTGAGTCTCGAAACATGTCATCTCCATCCAAAAACTTAGACAATAGAGACTCTTTGTTTATAGGTCTTTCAGAGGCATAATATAGAACCAAACTGTAGTTTGGTTTAGCTGGAACCTGGGATTGACAACAAAGTAAAACCACCCTCATAAACTTATAATTAAGCATACACATATTTTCCTATCGCAAAACTTAATATGCATAAATATGTAGTATTCATCTACAAAGAAAACAAATCTCTTCGGCCAAAGAACTCTCACATTGTTGAGCAATAATCATGATTTCGACTGAAAATTTTCTGTTACAGTGAAAATAACATTTGTGCTTATTGGAGTGTTGTACTTGGATTTCGATCTTAATAATTTACTCTTTTATTGGAAACAGGAAAAATTAAAAGATACAACACGGTAGCTGAAAGCTCACAGGCCTTGAAATCAAGAGCCACTTGATAATCAAGAGGTTTTTATACTATTAATATGTTTATTAAACTACATCTTGTAGTAATATCATGCAAGAGAAGAGATATTCATACCTGGAGATTAAATACAAGGATAAATGGAAGCTTTTTCCCAGCTTCACTCTGAAAATTCAGAAGGGAAGGATGGCTCAGTGTAGTGAATTTTATTTAATATAAAACACTAAGCATCTTAAATCTCCACCTTAAGGTTTTCCAGATTATTACGATGAGTGGCGACATACATAACAATCATAATTTGAAATTACACCTGCATCAAGCATACCAGTTGTAATACCAGTTGTACCTGGACCATACTTCTACCATGCAGCGCCACTTTATCTAGAGGTTTATCAACCGTTAGCCAATCAATTGCTACGAGCTTGAGAAGAGGATCTCCTCCAACTACCTGCATAAGAAATTTCATGATATGTTCACAATGTCTAAATCTTTAAATCTCTAAAACAGTGTTTAAATTTCCAACTATCCTGTGTCAACTCACCTTAGAATTATCTTTTAGATAGTTTTTTCCTCTAATCTTAAATCCTTCACCACTAGGAGACGTCCAACAGTTTGTATCATTGTCATCATTTCCTTTGCGCAAAGAACCATGAAAGTCACCGGCTTCAATTTGTATAGGACTTACATCAGCATTTAATTCTTTGCATGGATTTGGAGCTGCAACCAGAATGAAAAAAATCTTTCAGACTAAAAAAGTTTGAATATATGCATTTATGTGTCTGTACATGCATACATATTCTAACTTTGATCCAACAGGACAGGACAGTGGGGATCTAAGAAACAACACTTCTGCAGCCATTGCACTGTGCGCAATGCTGTAGGTGATCCAAACAAAAAATTTAAGTTTTAGTGCTGCCTTCCTTTAGGCTCTTTATCCCTTGCAGTTGCAATTAACAAGACACACAAAAAGCTGACCTGATGTTCGCTTCAAAGGTAAAGTTGTCATGGCCCATGAAATATTCTTTAGTTTGACCTTTCGATCCTGAAAATTTTGACAAAGTATTAAGTTATAGAGTTTGAAAGAAACACTACTTCTTCTCAGTGTCAGATCAGTAACACACAAACAATATTAGTTTGTAGCTGAAAAGAGTTAAGAAGACCTTATTCTCAAGATTGTCATCTTGGTCACTTTCTTCATCTGACGTCGATGAATCAGAAGCCACTGCATCATAAAATTCCTCCTGGACTTCTGCATTTCCATATTCAGCTCCGGACAAAGAAATACTAGAGATTTTGGAATGGACAACTGTAACAGTATCTTGTTGGTGGAGGGCTGGATTGGCTCCAATATATTCCTTTAGACCTACCATTATTTAACCAGAATGTTAAAGACACGTTCTTCTGAAAGTTTGAATTGCCAACGATTCTAAAGTCCAGATATAAACAAGATGAAAACAAAAGTTCAATTCCTTTACCTGCCACTTGACACAACAATGCATAAGGGATGCTCTTCTCAAATTTTGTGCACTGGCTGTTCTTCCATCGATGCCACTCTGTAGAGTGTATCTCTAATGTGTGGGTCACTAAACATCTTGGTAGATTCGATCCCATTGGTGTGTTCAAATTTCTAATCTCCCATGTAGATGCTGCATCACAGTAAAACACATGTTGATCACAAACAAGTATATTGTAATGTTAAGTATTTCTTTTTCTTCTATCGACATTTCAATACTGATTTTAATTTAAAGAAAGACTAAGATATAGGGCTAGTTTGTTTCAGCTTTAAAAATAATATATGTGTGAACAATTAAGTTAAATTACACAAATAATATATCTTACGATTAATTTTTGTACGTCGAAAGCCTATTCTCGGCGGCTTTTTCTTATGTATTGCTGGAAATTGCAATATGACTGCATCAATTGAACGTATCTAGTTAGAATATAATACAAATATATAATTCCAAGCAACTCAACCACTTTGCATTTCAGATTCTTACTGTATGTTCCATCTTGTGCATGAAACCATTGCCTAGAGAAGATAAAATCCCGCTTTGAGAGCCATCTGGATCAGGTTCGAAAACAAACTCATGAATGGACAATTTTACTAATGAAAATAACAGTCCACAGAATAACAGTCCACACACCCTTCACGCACCCAAAAGGCTTTAACAACCATCGATTACCTAGTTAGATACTTAGGATCATATGTCCCATAAACAACATCGTAATGTCCATCATAAGATTCTACTAGCTCCAAGTCACCCATCAACATATCCCACCTGAAAATTAATTATGCTAATTACTGATTCCCCAATAAGTATTAAGTACAATGAAGACTCTTTTATGGAAAACTTACTCATATCTTTTCCTCCGATCAGTGTTTAAAAACACTTCAAATACACTCTCTGCAGTTGCATCAATAACACCAACTGATTTAGCGAGGACACCCTTACCATTCTACAAAGCATAAAGCAAATGTTAAAAAACACACACACACCTATCTATCCCATTATAATAAAGTAAAATACTCATTTCTAAGATGGTATAGAGTTGGATTCAAGATCCATTGGACCACCTGTTATCAAGTTTCTGCTATCGTGTGACCTTCCATTTTATACATGCGCCAAGCTCAATAATGTTGGGCGTGCGTCGGTGTTTTAAGAGTCTCAAATCGAACAATATGTGGTATGAATATATGTTTATAAGTAGGAGAAATCTTCACCTTACAAAGTACATCATGTGTCTACACATATATATTATACTACTCAAATAATTCTAGAAACTCCAGATGTTCTTCGTACTGCTTTTTACTACTCTCTTGACCTAGTAGTACTTATAAATATAAAGACAGTGTTTTCTTATGTAGGCTTCTATAATATTTTAATGACAGTGCTTAGACTACCTCATCTTTGTATTTGCTATTTTCCATCTGTACAATTTTCTCTCTTTTTGCGACAGGACACAAATTTCATGTGCAACTTTCCTTTCCCTTTCAACAACAAATAATACCGGAGTTTTTAACTATAAAAACAATCTTTGATTCTTAAAGCTAAACTAATCTATTTAGGGACAAGTTTCGGTATTGTTAAAGCCAAGCATTGTATTTTCATTTAAAATAACACATAAATGCAAACCTAATTAGTTTTAAATATATATGCATTATGCCCAAAACCTTATACATACCTTGTGACTAGTAATATCCTCAAAAATTCTAATACCTGAAACCACAAATAAAAGCACCAGGAAATGATAAGGATAAATCCAAACTTCAAATACTAGCATAATCATCATCATCATCATCATTTATCATTGCAGTCTAAATATGCCACAGAATGGCCATGTTGAAAATTCACTAGAAGACAATCGGGTAACCACAGTGAATTTTTCTCTTAGTAAGCTCTAAATACTATGTAGAAATACCAGAGAATAAGAGGCACTTTGAGAAACTCTGTGTCTGAATAGCACTACAGAAATTGTATTAATTACATAAAAAACACTAGTAATTTTGTTACTCAATTACAATTTTCCTCTCTCGCTCACTTTCATTGCACAAACTCTTCACTCACTCAGAACCCGTGTTCTTTCATCTATTAAATTCCCTTCTCGGAATAGGGATTATCTCAGCTTTCTCCCTCATATCCAAACCCATCACACCCCGTAAGGACTAATTCAACATATCTTTTAGATGGTCCATAGAATTCACAAAAGAAGTCTTTGTATTGTGACACCTAAGAGGACTTTAAATGAAGTGAAAATTGACACAATTTTGATTTGAAGAGGAATACAAAGCTATTTTGTTATCAAAAGAAAGTTCATTGGGACATATCTCATAAAGCAGCATCTAATTGTTCACAGGTTTTTCATTTGATAAGTTTACACCCTATTTCAACCTTATATGAGTGAGGTAAAAGAAAAGTACCGGACATTGTTCGAACACATTTCCACTGATGTGCCTCGAATGCATCACCCGTATCCCCTTCAAACCCATCTGAACTACCAAAAACCTTTGATGATAGCCTTAGGAGTGTCTCTGGGCCTTTAAAATGAAACAGAAAAAATAATGTCATCAAATAATGTAAAATGACAAAGCCTCACTGGTAAAATATATAACAGGTAGTTTATGGAATCCAACCCAATGGCATAATGGCATAAGAGAATCGTAATTAGTAAATACACGTCATGAATTGTTAAGCTTATGACTAAAAACATGAAAAGCTCCCTGATGAATATTATCAATCAAACAATGTTTATCAAATTACCTTGGCCAATTCTTATAAGCTTCCTCAGCCCAGATGCATACCGCCTCACTCTAGGTCGATGTGCTTCTAGATCAATCCTTCCACAACAGAAGAGAAGTGATATGCCAATTTATGACTAGTTATTAAAACATGACTTCTAAGGTAGGCCACCTAAAAATGCTTAAGAACTATACAGATCTTTCATTAATATTAATAAGAATATGAGAGTTTTAAATAGAGAGTGATGGAGCGACTTATTACTAACAATTAAAAAGTCGAGATTGAATATTCTCAAAATTAGTAGCCTTGTGAGACAAAACGCACACAGACTACGCTGGTTAAACGCGCAAAATAAAAATGTCATTAATAGTTACCAATTAGAATTAATGACTATATATATGGTTGGATAATTATATGTCGTGGAGAAGAAAACGCATACTCAGTTTCCTTGTTTAGTCTGTCTCTGGCACTGACTCCTGTTGACAGCTCATACTCAGCCTGCAAAGAGGATATATTGAATAAACTCACACTTGTGGTATTATGGATATAGTTCCAAGACATGCCAGATTCCATCCACCGCAACCAGACATGGATTAAAAAAGTAACATTGCAGTTAATTTCTCATACCTGGTTCTTGGCATGTTCAAATGCTTCCATCCATTTCTGTGCTTCCCCAGCTGTAGCACAAGCAACCTTGAAGAAAGCATAGTTAAAAAAAAGCAACCTTGAAGAAAGCATAGTTAAAAAAAAGCAACCTTGAAGAAAGCATAGTTAAAAAAACTCATTTCTATATTGAATAAAGAAAAGCCAACAACATCCACCACAGCATGAACAAGTTCTTCCATACATACATTAATTCAGATCCATTTGCATGCTCATGAAGTTGACAGAGATAGACTAACATTGGATTTTTCAATGCAAAATTTCATATATCACCTTCTGTTATACATTTTAATGACTCATGAGAATCTAGCAAGAACAAAATTGTAACATTGAAGTAAATTACTAGATATGCTAAGGTTTTCTTGCCATAATGATTTTTCATTGTTATTGATTATGGACGAATCCTGAGTGAGTTCAATTACTCTAAATAATATCTTTGATGATTACAAATGTATGATTTCACAATTACAACCGGCTATTATTTAAACTAGAATAGAGCACGTGCGATGTGCGGGTGATGAATAGAATTTATCGAAAGAAAATTAGATTTTATTTATAGTAAATATTATTTATAATAAAAATATTTATATTATAAATAATAATATTAACATAATAAAAGAAAATTGTTTAATTTTAATAAAAAAGTAATACATTCATGAATAATGGAAATAAAAGGAAAAGTATTAAATTAAATTTTAAAAAATTAAAAAGTAATGTTTCACAATAACAATTAAAAACAAATTACACATGAAGACAATTAAATCAAAATTATAGTGTAATCAAATAGTTTTAACTTGTATCAGTTATGTGTTATAATAAATCTTAAATTACTATAGAAATTTATTATTATGATCATCATAATGTAGGTAATTCAGTTTATTATTTCTCAATATTAAATTCATATAATTTTTTAACAATAATAATACAGGATTTTATTTAAATATTTTAAATATAGTTTATTATAAATATTTAATCAATATTAATCTAAATTTATGATCTTTAAGATAAGTTAGATTTGAATGAACCTAGTAAGTTTGTTGTTTGGTTACTCAACACAACTAACGATTTGATTAAATTCCCCAATTTTAAATACATTATCAAGGAAATTTTCATTTAATTATCCATCTATCAATACTACTTACATAGAATTGATCAAATGAGAAATTCATATATATATATATATATATATATATATATATATATATATATATATATATATATATATATATATATATATATATATATATATATATATATATATATATATATATATATATATATATATATATATATATATATATATATATATATATATATATATATATATAAAATAAATAGGTGAATGGAAGATGAAAATAAATAAATAAATTATCTAATGCACATATCTTGCAAATTAAAATATATTTGTTTTTTTTTTAACATATCATTTTTCATTCCTATATAGACTTGATCACTTGATATTTATGCTATGTAGCATATAGTTATCAATATAAGAATTATAGTGATGATTCTAGTGATGAGAATCATATAAGACATATGTCGTGATTATGCTACAAGAGTTAGAAAATTATAATAAGTGTAAATAAAAGTTCTACAATTCAATATTAGGCAAGATGAGAAAAATTTATCCATAAATGTTAAGACAAATTATAACTTTATATTTGTTCTGTAATTTAAGTTTCTAAATGTATTTATAGTGTGACTTAATTTCCTAAATAAGGGTGTCTAATACAAAGAGAAGATATAAATTTTCATGTCAATACCTTACTATACACTAAGATATCTTTTTCATGTTCTACAATATGTTGATGGTCATTAGAAAAGATAATCTCAAAGAATTTATTGATAAGTAAATCCTAAAAAATATGCTTTTTTTTGTTATTGAAAATGGTTAGATAAATATAAATGTTATACAGACAAGAAAATCAAGAGTAAAGATCATGAGATACAATATAACATATATTTCTCCATTTCTACAATTATCATAAGTAGTACAAAGAGTAAACGTTTTTTCAGTTGATTATTCTTTCAATTGAGTAACATGTGAGTTAATGCATAAGAAAGAGAGTCGTTTTTTTATGATGAAGCTTTAATATTTGTGTAACTCAAAAAAACATCAAAACTTGTATATTTATTATTCATATATCTTGTAACATGATGTGTTGACAAATAATTGTGTTTTGATTGGTGGTATAGTAGAAGTTGTACACATAAGCTAAAAAAGTGATGTGGATTATTTTTGAAGAATTCATTGTTAGGTGTCTTAAAGAATTCATTGTTAAGTGTCATGATATAGTTTGATGCATTAGATTTAATAGATAAAAATATATTAGGTTCTTCTTCCTAACCCTAAAGCAGAAACGACTGCAATGGATAAAGCCCTAACTCAACTTCAAAAGCTAGCTCAAGGGAAGTGCGCAGTCCACAGTGCATTTTGGCCACATACTTAAACTAGATGGGATATTAACGGGAGTTACAAATTGGAAGTAAAGCCTAAGTAGTACAAATTGACTAAATTGCTCAACTTAAAAAGCAATAGCAATGACACTAAGAGTAATATTTAACTAGTTGGAGGGGAGTGTTAAGATCATTCTGACGTTGAGTAAAGAGAAAATAAAACTTATCAAACCATATAAGGGAATGCGGATTGGAGAACTAAATTATGTGAACTACTTCATAGCAAGAACTGGATGGGTTGAAGAACCATGAAGGAAAAAAAGACTTCTCTTTTCTCTCTAAAGGGCAGTATTTAATAGAATAAGATTTGAATATGTGTTCAATCTCTGTGTTATGATGATAACAAACATATATTATGTGAGTAACAATTTTAATACTAATGTCTTTCTTGAGTGTGCAAATATGATGTCAGAATTTTGGATAGTCTTCATTCAAGATATCATCATAATTACTTTGTCAATCAGAAAGGAAAAACATTGAGTATGTTTATAACACAACATCAGCAGTTCTACAGAATGTTGAGTGGTCAACAAAGAAAAAAATGTTAATGAGTTTCTATAGAAGAATGCATCTCAAAAAGCTGAAGATATCAGAATCAAAAAAGAGTCAAGAGCAAACAGAAATGATGATATCAGAATCAGAAAGCCTTTGACAACGAAGTTGTTTCTCGGATAAGTTGTTGCTTATTCATCTGAAGACAATGATCCATTATCAGAAGGATTCTAACTCTTCAACAAAGAAAGTTCTTCTGGATCATTATCACTCCCATTCTAGAAAGAAAACAAAGAATCAAAACTCAATATCCCAACAATTTTTTAATCAAAAAGGTTGTTGTGGATCCTCTTGAAAACAATAATCCAATATCGAAATAATCTGGATGAATACATTCTCTCAACAATCTTCATCTCACTGATCAAAAATGAAATATGCCTTCAAGGATAAATCCTAGATTATAAGAAAGTCTTTATGTTTTAGATAGGCTGGTGCCCATAATTCTGAAGACAAGACTTGTTTTTAATAATCTGGTGTTTCTGCGCTACAACAACATAAGTAGTTTCTGAACTACTTATTAGTTAACCATCCAAAGAATAAAGATAAGTGGTTGATCTCGTTCAAGCTTAATACCTCAGAAACAGAAGCACATCATCAAAAGAAATCAAAGACTTTACATAGAAACGCCCAAGTTAGAAAATAGACTAAGGGTACGTTGTCAAAGAAAAGGCAATCATGACCTAGGCATGTGTTATAATGAAAAACAATCATAACCTATCTCATTTGTAATCCTTGAAAATGGAGAAAAGTGAAGAATCATTATAACTCATAAAAAGTGTTTTCTCTTCAACAAATCTTTCCAAAAAATCTATATAAGAAGACTACAACTTCATCTTTAAAGAGGCGAGAAATAGTGATGAAAAGAAAAGAAAAAGCAACATGTAACAAAGTTCAAAATAAAATGAAGACAGTGGATGACATTGTTCATCACGACTAAGTCTAAAAATTGTTGTTGATGGTATCTTGATTAATGATTAGTGAATATGAAAAATTCCACAAGATGAAATTTCAAAATAGAAACCATATACATCTTGGAAAAATCATGAAGAAGAAAGGAGTTGTTGCTCATTGCTTTCTCAACATATAAGATGAAGACAAGAAGACTGCGAGATGACGTTTTGTTATAAACATATATTCAGCTTTGTAGGAACATATAAAACACAAGAGTTGTTGCTCAAATTGTGTTATCTCTTAGAAATCTTCATGTAAATTGTTTTAGACACAAGAGTTGTTGCTTATAAGTGTGTCAAAATAATATGTACTTAAAATAGGAGTAATCTGCTTAATCAAGAGCAGTCATGTAATATTCAGTAAAATAACTCTATTAGAGTTGATATTTCCTCAAGTGACTTTCTAGTCTGAATACTTGAGAGGGCTAAGTTGTCTTTCTAGACTCTTAGAGGTTGTTTGTAATCTTTCAAGATTAGTGGATTAAGTATTTTTCTAAAGCAAAATCACACGAGGAGGGACGACAAGATGTAGCCTTATTGAAAAGGTGAACTTGTATAAAATAAATGTCTTCTTTACTTTCTAGATTTCTTTACTCACTCAAAGGCTTCCGAAATTAGTTACAAAAGAAAGAAAAATAAAATGTTTATGAAAACACAATTCAAACCCACCCTTTCTTGTGTTTTTCTCTACCTTCAAATTGTATCAAAGCTTGGCTCTATTATTAATTCATTTTGAAATCAAACACTTAATCGTGTAGTGAGATCCAAAAAGAGAAAAACTACAAAAGCTATGAGATAAAAATGAATATAATATAATTTGTTCATCACATTCTATTTTGTCAAAAAAGGCATCCAGGCTATCTAAAGGCAATTCAGAAATATGATAACAAAGGCATCTAAAGATAATCTCTTTCTTTCTCCATAAGAGAAAATCATTAGAAGAGATCATCAGAAGCTACAACACACACTGTAGCAACTGAGATGGGATCAGAACTAGTTCTATGGTTATAATGAGACTTCTCAGAAAATTGAGATCTCTGAAGATAAGTCAATTCAAAACAACTCAGAAATTTTACTCTCTAGAATAAGTTATTTAAAGTTTCGGAGAAAGGAGAGATCATTTTTTCATAGAAGAGAAAACTTAAGAAAAGGGGTTCTCAAGGCAATTTCAAGAAATAATTCTAAAAAGGTCATTTCAAGTAATGTAAGTTGTCAGATTTGAAGCATGTCTAGTTGCACAAGAAGTCAGAACAGAAAGCAAAAGCACTTCTAGAAATTAATTAAGGTAACTACATCCTCTATGACAACATCCAAAATTATGTCTAAGAAATTAAAAAGATAATCATATCTTCTTAAAACCCATCAGGCCTTCTAACCCTTCTCACTCATTTACTATAATTATATTGTTTGCGTCAATCTCTGCTAGAAAATCTTATGGACATAACAATTCAAAAGATTTTATTTATGGTTGCTTATATTTTTTTTATTCTATATGATTTAATTTATCATCTCACTATGCTCTAGCCTCCTATTATATATTTTGTATTGTTCCATGCCCACTCTGCGCAGGTTTTCCTTCTTAAAAGTTGTTTTTAATAACTACATTTAATTATTTGCCTTTTCAAATTTCTGTCTCACTTTCTCTACCTTCAATTACTCTCTCAACATGTGTTGAATTCTTAGTTACTCCCACAAATCTTGTCCAAAACACTCTCATCAAATATTCTCAATCTAAAAGACAATGAGACAATTTATTTGGTAAGTGAACCTCAATAAGCAAAAATCATTTACTCAATATCCTTCTCTGTCTTCCTATTGGCTCCCTCTCATAAATCATCTTGGAGATTACAATTCTTTCATGCTTTCTTTGACATAATTATCTCTCTCTCTCTCTCTCTCTCTCTCTCTCTCTCTCTCTCTCCTATATGTGTTGTTTAGGAAATATTGAAAATTATTTCATTAATGAGTTTGCATGCCATATCTATTCCCTTACCCTATCCTCTTCAAGCTTTCATATTCAAATCTCTTCTCTTATTCTTTTTTATCATATCACTCTTTCTACTATTTATACCTTCCTCAGTTCTTGTCACCTTTTCACCTAAGTCCTTTCCTCTCAATTATCTTCATTCCTCTCACCATCATTCCATCAACACGTCTCTCAAACTAACCCCAAGAACTTTTCATGGCAATGATGATCTCCTAGAAATCATCAAAGAGAAGAAACCAAAAAATTTGGGTGTTGGGCAAAAATTCCATATTGGCATTCATTTTCAAAGTTGGAATAATTATATATCTATGCTACGTGGACCCATTTATCCATATCTTATAAAAGAATTTTGAACAAATGCTCTTGTCAGTTTTGATGGTCTCATTATATCATCTAAAATATATAGTTTCCCAGTCTCTATTTCTGTTGATAACATTACTCAAGCCATTGATGGTCCTCAGGAGGGTATTACTGCTGGTGATGAATTTATTAGGTGTATTCTTGAAGTTAAAATGTTGTTTCTTTTTTACTCTCACTCTCCTATCAACCCACAAATCCTGAAACACTCATGTCGGTTGCTAAAGACTGGTTTCGATTTACTCTTTCAAACATTCATCCTCGAGGTGTGAGCATAGATTTTCTATATCATGATGATAAGCTCATTATTATGTGTTTGCTCAAGCGAACTCAGTTAACCTTGCCTAAAATCATTTTTAACTATCTCAAAGATTTCATCATCATTTTCAGAAATATGAACAAATCCTTCATTCCCTATGGAAGATTTCTTTCAGAAGTACTCATCAAGGCACACATTGTGAACATTATTGGTAGGATTTGTGTTGGTCCCGATATTGCCCTGGAAACTGTCAACTGTGAAGCCTTTGATGACCAATGGTTTAAATAAAGTGATATCCTTAGGTGTCTGACTGGTACTTCTTGACTTGTCCTCTTAGTGATGTTTCTGTATCTATGTTTCCCTTGTTGTTTTTTACCTATGTGATCATTTTTTGTGTTATCCTTCCAGTTTGTACCTCCTTAATTAATCAATTAAATTCTATGTTATTATAGTGTTTTTACTCCTTTAAGCCCGTCTTTCTTTCAAGAAAAGAGTAATAATGTTATACAATATCTAGTACCTAAAAACTCATTCTTACTTATTCTTACTTGTTCCTTCTTGACTCATAGCTATTAGAATGCTTCTTAAGTTCATCATCATTTCCGATGAAATTGTTTTTAACTGCTTATTTTTGTTTAGAGTAATTCTTAGTCCTTTCTGATCATGACAAAAAGGGGGAGAAAGGTATCCATGTTTTTGATCAAACAATTATATAAAGATAACATGTCATTACGCTTTGAGTAGATCATAAGTTTATTACTCACGGGAAGATTGTTTTTCCCAGGGGGGCTATCCATCTCAGGGGAAGTTATTCGAATTTGTTTATAATTTATCTCAGTAAAATTATTCCATCAAAATACATGATTTTTGTCATCATCAAAAAGGGGGAGATTGTTCGATCAAGATTTGGATACGTGTCCAATCTCTGTGTTTTGATGATAACAAACATATATTTTGTGAGTAACAATTTTAGTACTAATGGTTTCATTGAGTGTTCAGATATTATGTCAAAATTTTGGGTAGTCTTTATTCAAGATATCATCAGAATTACTTCGTCAATCAGAAAGGAAAAACATTGAGTTATGTTTCAAACACAACATTTGCAGTTCTACGGAATGATGAATGGTCAACAAAGAAGAGAATATCAATGAGTTTGTATAGAAAATCTAGTGCTAAAACATCAGAAATGCAGCTCAGAAAGCTGAAGATATCAGAATCAGAAAAGAGTCAAGAGCAAACAGAAATGAAGATATTAGAATCAGAAAGCCTTCGACAACAATGTTATTTCTTGGATAAGCTATTGCTTATTTATCTGAAAAACAATGATCCATCATCAGAAGGATTCTAACTCTTCAACAAAGAAAAGTCTTCTGGGTCATTATCACTCCCATTCTAGAAAGAAAACAAAGAATCAAAACTCAATATCCCAATCTTTTGTTAATCAGAAAGGTTGTTGTCGATCCTCTTAAAAACAATAATCCAATATCGACAGAATCTGGATGAATACATTCTCTTAGAAATCTTCATATCAGTGATCAGAAATGAAATATGCCTTCAAGGAGAAATCCTAGATTGGAAGAAAAGATTTATGTTTTAGATAGGCCGATGCCCATAATTCTGAAGACAAAACTTGTTTTTAACAATCTGGTGTTTCTACGCTACAACGACATAAGTAGTTTCTGAACTACTCATTAGTTAACCATCAGAAGAACAAAGACAAGTGATTGATCTCGTTCAAGCTTAATACCTCAGAAACAGAAGCACATCATCAGAAGAAATCAAAGACTCTACATAGAAATGCCCAAGTTAGAAAAGAGACTGATGGTATTTTGTCCAAGAAAAGGCAATCGTGACCTAGGATACTCGTTACATTGAAAAGCTATCATAACCTATCTCAATTGTATTCCTTGGAAAATGGAGAAAAGTGAAGAACCGTTATAACTCATTAAAAGCATTTTCTCTTCAACGGATCTTTCCAAAAAGCCTATATAAGAAGACTACGACTTCATTTTTAAAGTGGACAGAAATAGTGATGAAAAGAAAATAAAAAGAAACATGAAACAAAGTTCAAAATAAAATGAAGTCAGTGGATGACATTTTTCATCATGACTAAGTCTGAAAATTGTTGTTGCTGATATCTTGATTAATGATGAGTGAATATGAAAAATTCCACAAGATGGAATTTCAAAATAGCAACCATATAAACCTTGAAAAAATCATGAAGAAGCAAGTTATTTCTCATTGCTTGCTCAACGTAGAAGAGGAAGACAAGAAGACTACAAGATGTCGTTTTGTTATAAACATAACATTCAGCTTTGTAGAAACATATAAAACACAAGAATTGTTGCTCAGATTGTGTTATCTCTTAGAAATCTTCATGTAAATTGTTTTAGAGACAAGAGTTGTTGCTCAGAAGTGTGTCAAAACAATATGTACTTAAAATATGAGTAATCTTCTTAATCAAGAGCACTCATGTAATCTCCAGAAAAACAACTCTATTAGAATTGGTATTTCCTCAAGTGACTTTCTAGTTTGAATACTTGAGAGGGCTAAGGTGTCTTTCTAAAATCTTAGAGGTTGTTTTTAATCTTTCAAGATTAGTGGATTATGTCCTTTTCTAAGGCAAAATCACCTGAGGAGGTGGACAAGAAGTAGCCTTATTGAGAAGATGAACTTGTATAAAATGAATGTGTTCTTTACTTTCTAGCTTTATTTACTCGCTCAAAGGCTTCCAAAAATAGTTACAAAAGAAAGAAAAAGAAAATATTTCTTATAACACAATTCAAACCTCATTTCTTGTGTTTTTCTCTACCTTCACTATTTATAGTTGGATCAATAGGTAATTCGACCTAAAAAGATGTAGATAGGAAAACGGATCACACAAGCCTGAAATTTCTATCAAAAAGCTTTTTTGCCAGTATTTTTTAATATCACGGGAATGCTTGTCAAAATATTTTTATTTTTTCTTGTTTTTCTTTGCTAACTAGCCCTATTTTGAATTTTTTATCACAGTTATATGTGAAAGTTAGATATAGAAAGGGATGCTTGTGGAAACACCCGGTAAATTGGATTTGCTTATTGTTGTTTCTCACTTGTCTTATCCATGTATTTATCTTGACATGTTTATAGATCTGACTTTCCATTGGCCCTTTATGTTGCATCTAGAAACTCATCTTCTGTCCAATGTTTCATGGAACAAATATATGTCTATGCTGAAGGTTTCCTCCCACTAATTCTTTTTCAACAAATCAATAATAATGTTTC
Source organism: Vicia sativa (assembly GCA_021764765.1). Lineage (NCBI taxonomy): Eukaryota > Viridiplantae > Streptophyta > Magnoliopsida > Fabales > Fabaceae > Vicia > Vicia sativa. Next base: position 1,935,124 of record CM038796.1, on the reverse strand, counting down.
CTCCTACATACAAGTTTGATGATGCTGAAGGTTATTTATGTTTAACATAATTATTTTTCAATCTTTTTTCATTTATCATTGATAAAAATCAAGTGATCTTCCTTTTTATGATTACATATGGACAAAACATCGTTACTCGACAAAGTTATTCTACATTTAAAAGAGGTAATAAAAGTGGACTCAATGGCTTTCCTTATTCTATTAAAACATCATTGTGTTGTGAGTATCAATCCGGTTTGTTTATAGTATAAGACAAGTACTAAAGGCTCTTCGTCTCGTAGTCATGAAAGTGGATATTGCGATTTTTGGTGAAAGAATGAAGAATGTGTTTGTTGTAATTAGCTTTGAGGAACATAATCTTGTTTATATGACCACTTAGGAGTATCAATTCACACTTGCATGCAAGTTTGACAATGTAAATTTCAAGGATAGAGCAGTGAAAGGAAGAAGAAGAGAATAGAAAGAAGTGTTGGTTCTGTGTTTTTTAAGGAAAGGAAAAAGGAACAAATATATAGTGAAAGTGTCACTAATGGAAAAGGAATAGATATACATGGAAGAAGCTATTTCACAATAAGATTACATTTTGGTCTATGAATTTTGGGTGGATTTGGAATGGTTTCTTTGTGCTGGTTATGTGCAGGATTTACAAAAGTTTTAGTATTAAAATAACCCTTTTTATAAGCTTGTAGGAGAATAATTGTTAATTTTTTTATACATATTTTTAATAATTTGCTTGAGGTTTTAACCTCCAGAAACAAAACCCTTGCAATTTAAATAAAATAATATTTTTTCACACATATGTTAGGTGGAGTTAACGTTTTTTTCTAAAAGTTTAAGGATAAGGATCAATTTGATTAACAGAATAGATTTTAAGGACTGATATATAAAATTTATTAAATAAAAAATTAAAGTGAAATCTGAAATTAAATTAAAGAATTTAAGCAATAATTAAACCTAAAAGAAACAATTTAAAAATGGAAGCTTTAACTCACTTCTCCTTTCCTGGTCTCATCTAATCGATTGTAAAAGTGTATGACATAAAAATCCTGAAAAAGAAATTAAAAGTCATTAAGTGTACATCAAATATTCAAATTTATTGGACATGAGTTTTGATCTATAATTCAATAACCATTGATATGTAAATATAATCAATGGTTATTATTCATCAAAACTCAAAATTTCATAAAGGTAAAACTCAAATATCTTTTAATTTAATGAAAAATATTAACATTTAGTGTTTTGCAATAAATAAAAATTTATAGTGCAACGGTCACAATACGCATGGCAGCAATTGTAATAACTGCAACCGCATTCACGACCGCCATTTAAAACCAAGATTAAAATGTAGAAGTTTGTTGAAAGAGAATATATCATAAAAAGAAATGAAGAGAGAGAAATGCAAAAATAATATAATTAGTTACCCCATTGTTAACCTTTCGAGGGCCAAGCTCCTCCACCATGAGTGTGGGACCAATGACACCTTGCCTAATAGATTTCTGAAGAGTTAATGAAAAATGTTAAGATAAAAATAACGCAAGATCAATGCAACACTTTTACTTTAGAAAAAAGTGTGTCCGACTATTGTGTATGTGTCCATGTCAGACACTTACACCTAAACTTGTTATTATATTCAATTTTTTTTAATTATTAGTGAGGTCAAGGTGTCATGTCAAGTGTACGTTTCATATCCAAATATTTAATTGAAAATGATAAATAAGAATGAAAGAGAAAAAAATATACGATGCCAGGGTTCTCATGAGGATCACGTTTGTACATAGAAACACATTTGCCTCTAATGAAGAGGAAACGAAGGTGACAATATTCATGGCCAATTGAATTTACGCCAAGGTGATAAACCCAACCGAAATACTCAAACATTTCTTTATCTTCTGATCCTCCTCCACCACCTCCTACACTTGATGCCTCCATTCTAAATATGTTAGATTCAAACTTGTTGTTTGTTACTCTATTTTTTTCTTTTCTATTTTCTTTTCTCACAAACTAACTCTTGGCCAGTGTTTGGTGCTCCTTAATATACGCTCCTTCTTGTTTGTGCTCCTAGCATAACATGTATGATCTTGGGTCCACTATCTCAAATTCATCGTCATTACATCTTGGTTCATAAACCTCTTTTTTATTCTTAGTTAAATGTTTTAATTATATATATAGTTATGTTATTCTCAAAGTTTATATATATATATATATATATATATATATATATATATATATATATATATATATATATATATATATATATATATATATATATATATATATTAAAAACATTTTTGAATTAAGTTTTTGAAAACTAAATTTACTAAAAAATATCTATTTTTCAACTCTGATTTATATATAATAATATAGATATTATATATAAACTAAATTCATTAATTGTTCAATAATTCTAAAAATGAATTTCTCTAACATATTAAAAATTTTAATTTTTAAATAATAAAGTTCATGTTATTTATATCAAAAAAGTTTTTTTTTTTTAAGGATTTAAAGCATCAATTTAAAACATTGATTCATCAAAATGACTACCTCATATATGTTGTCGGGTTAATATGATCTTTTGAGAAGATGACTTTTGAAAGATTTTAAAAGTGATGCTTTTGAAAGGTTTATTTTATTTTATTTTATATCTATCATCGTATTAAATTATAATCCTGTAGCTTTTTCCTACCAAAATTTCTTATGTAATTTTTTTTAATAATAATCATAATAATAATCTCTCCAAGTAAATAATTGAATTAAATGCAGTTTTGATCCTCTTATATCTATTTTGATAATCTTTTAGTTCCCGTTTAAAAAAAACTTAGCTTTATAGTCTCTCTATTATCAAATTTCATATTTTTTGGAGATCTTCCATAATAAAATAGTCTCATTTGCATATGTGGCATTATAATATATGAGGTGACATCTTTTTACTAATGCCACGTCATAAGAAATTAATTGTTATTTTATTTTTAAAAAATTTATTTTTAATAATTTTTAATAATTTTATTTTATTTATATTTATTTAGAAATTAAATATTAAATATTCTAAAATATTTAGATGGTCCTAACGTCCACCTTCTTTAGATGAGTAACCCAATCTCTAACATTTAATTAAATCCCATGTGCAAGAGTGTTATATAAAGATGTAAGCAAAAATGAAGTTCTCCAGGAATGCTCCATAATATGATATTTAGCAGAATGTTATTTTGTATAGACTTACAAGCATTTTAAACTAATAACACACAATAGTTTAAATCCACAAAGAAAGATATATAAAAGACAAATGTACATGCAAGAAGCTCCCTAATAATATAAAGCAGGATGCAATTTGTTAATGAGTTTTTTGTTGTTTTTCAATCTTGTTTGCAAGAAATTGAGTTAAACGTCTTATAGTAGCTAAAGCTAAATGTCAAATATTCATGTCTTCTTAGTTCTTGTATTATTTTCTCCATTTCAATTGTTATTTATTTTTTAATATTTAATTTAACATTATGATGTTCCCTCAACTGTTCATCAACTACAAGCTCAAATCGGTTGCTCACCTACTTTGGAGGCAGTTGACTTATAAGTTTCTCAACACCATTATTGATGATCTTTTTGCCTTCGTTATTAAAATGCAAACACTACATCGACTTTCTGTCTTCTGTGATCGTAAGATTGGGGCCATGATCTCTTGTTGTTTGCAATTAGCAACTACTTTAGATACATAATAATTAATGGCTTTCTTTATCATCATTCAAGTGCAGGCATTTGTTCCATCATTGAACAATTTTGCATGCACTTGTATATTTGTTAAAAAGGTATTTCGATCGCAATTATTGACTAGATTTCTTTTCTCCTTTCCTTGTAGATCTTATCTTTATTATATATGTATACCATAGGTGGATTTATCCAGTGGATAAGAAGCGTGTTAACGAATTTGATTTTGGAGGTGAGGATGAACAACATGATGCCGCTTCTATAGAGACAATTGCATCAAAGGAATAAGAGAAGAAAACTAATTGATTTGCTTTTCTCTTTGATACCAAATATTCTAGAATTTATCGGAGATCACTTTATGTATACTGTAACACACTGATTCAATTAGTATTATTTTATTTAAAATAATTAGATGATGTGATGTGTTTATATGCGTTGATGAATCTTTTATGCAGTTGTGCTTTTGTTGAAATTAGATGTTTTGGAAATTATAAGAGTTAAGGTAGAGGTGTATGGCAAAAAGTGTAGAAACATGGGGTGTGAGGAGATATATAATTTACTATTATTATTATTATTATTATTATTATTATTATTATTATTATTATTATTATTATTATATAATAATTAATTTATTAACAAAATGATAGCATTATTATTATTTTAGGATTATTAAATAAATTATTCTACTAATAAGAGGAATGATATAATTGGAATTATAGAATTAGGGGTCCAGAGGGTTAAATGGTCATAAGAGGAAAATGCTAGGTATTTTGGAACATAGAACAGAGTCAGAACGATCATTGAAGAGAGAAGAAGAGGAAGAGCATTAGGAAACAAAGGCAAGGGATTTCCATCTTAGATGTTTAGAATCGTCAATCCAAGGTAAGAGTGGGGTTCTAACTCTCTAATAGGTGGTATAATTGTGGGTAGATGATGATGTTCATGTTAGGTTTTGGTGTAGGTTGTTTGATTTAATATGTTGAAATTGGTTATAATCGATGAATTGATGCTTTGTATTGGGTGATAATTGATGTATGTTGATAGCAGTGATAATTTGATGTTTGAATGTGCATTATTTCATGAAGTTTGGGTTTTTGCACAACTGTTTTTCTAATTTCATAAAACCATTTTTCACATGGTGCAATTGATTGCAGTGCAGGTGCAATCGATTGCACAATACAATTTTGGTGAAATTTTACTTCTGTTTCAGTAAGCAATCGATTGCAACAGAAGAGCAATCGATTGCACTGCTTAAAAATTGGGATTTTTGCTTTTGTTTTAGTAAGCAATCAATTACAGCAGAAGAGCAATCAATTGCATCGATTGCTCACTGTTTGACAACATTTTTGAAAACTTGAAAACTCACAATTTTTGACTCGGGTGTCCGTTTGACACACCGTTTGGACCGTTGGAAAGATACAAATATATTTCATATAATATGAAAATTATTTTGGTAATATTGGGCTAATATTTTATCAGAAGAATTGCGATAAAAGTGTATGTTGCATTTGTAGTAACGCGAAACATTGCGATTGAATTATCAGTGTTATATACATAATGTATGAAGGAATTGCAGATGAAATTGCATTATTATGATGTTGCCGTTGGCCTAGAATTGGTGTAACGCCCCATTTTATTTAATATTATATTATATTAATATTTTTTTGAGTTACCGTTAGACGATTGTTTTGGCGACGAGAATATTTATATTAATCGATATATCTGTTAATATATTTGGCAACGTTTCGTTCGGTCCGGTTTTTATTCCGTTCGGTTCGGTAAAATATTATTCGGACCGATATTTAATTTCCCGGAGTTATTTTAATTAATTGGGTTAATAATATTATTAGATATTATTAAGGTATTAATTAATAAGATAAGTTAGGGGTGTGAGGACTAATTGTTTAGAATTGGGTGTACACCCTTGACTTGCTAGTATGAATGCATCATAAAACACTTTTTCCTCGTTTTCTTTCCATTCCAACACAAAAACCCAACTTAGAAACATAGAGAGAACTAGAGGGTTTTGGAAGAAGAAGAAGAAGAGCAAGAGTAAGCTTGAGGTTTGGAATTTGTTGGAGCATCTTGCAATCATCCAAGCACTTGAGGTAAGGGGTTTGATTTTTCCATTTCATATAGTTAGGGTTTGATAGATATGTTGTGGATTTAGGAAAATTTGGTATTTTGATTCATGAGTTTTGGGTTGAGTGATTGTTGAAATAACTTAGAAAGGTTGAGTTAGGAGTATGGATTGTGGGTGTTTTATTGTTAAGCTTGTAGGAACTAGAAGTTATAAAATGGAAATAGAAACTGTGAAGAGAAAAACCAGAAAAACACAGACTGTATAACACAAGTCGTGGAAGAAGATGAAGTGGTTGGTTGGGAGCATAGGAGGCGCCCACCCCAACATGGAGGGTGATCAGTGATCTTTAGTCGTACATTCCAAGAAGTTTTAGTTGTCGTTTCTTATGTTTTCATGTGTTTTTAAATCTTTTAATTATGTTTTCATCATTGTTTTCTTATTTGGCTAAGCAAGTCATAGGTCTATGTTTTATCATTTTTTACCGTTGGTGCGTGTGATTTGGGTGTTGTTTCAATGTGTTTTCAGGTTCCTGTCAAGTTGGTTATTCGACGCCAGTGTGAAGATGATCCAAGTGCAGAGAAATGCAGAAAAAGAAGATATCAGAAGCCTGACACGGGTACCCGTGTCACACAACACGGTTCGTGGCGTGACCGCTGAAGAGAACACACATTTGTGAGGGATCAACAACATGACACAGTCACTCGTGTCAAACAACACGGCCTGTGTCGTGTCCACTGAAGAGGAAGAACATTGGTGTTGGATCAGCAGCCTGACACGGCCGCCCGTGTCGCACAACACGACCTGTGTTGTGTCCACTGAAGAGAAAGAGTATTTTGTGACAGAACAGCAATCTGACACGGTCGCCCATGTCACACAACACGGCCCGTGTCATGGCATCCAGAGGCAAAATTCTGCTATTTTAACATGCTGACTTGGACAAGTTGGAAGGGCAGTCTGGACATTTCACGGAGTATTTTTGAAGACTGTTATATTAGATGCAGGAGGTTTAGGAAAGGGGACTTTTTTGGGGATTTTCGGAATTTGACGTATTAGAGAGAGCTTAGAGTGGCGATTCAAGGAGAAGAAGGATCGATCAAGAGCGGAAGCAATTGACGATCCAACCTATCCAATTCCTATTGTAATGACTCTTGATCTTTATTACATTTTTATTTTATTATGAACATGGCTAAACCCCAATGCCGGTGTCCACGATTTGCTTTTGTAATGAGTGATTGAGTTTCGTAATATGAGTTTTTATGTTTAAACCTTATTCTTTATCGTGTGCAACGTTCTTAATGCTTAATATTTTTGGAAAAACTGATTATTGATCGTAGTTAGGGTTGGCCTGATAAGAATCCTAACCCTGTTGCATCGCTATTATCATAGTAGATATTCCTAAGGAATTAGAATACCCTATGAATACCTGTTTTTATGTCAAAACTATTGCTTGATATTCTTTCTTGACATCTAAGGAATTAGGGCCAAGGGAGAATACCAAAGGTTTTTCTTAAAAGTAATTTTGGAAAAATAACTTTAGGCATAGGGAAAGAAAAGTTTGAAACATATTTCTTTAAAACAACGAAACGATTTAGTCATTGTATCGCAATTCATACACCTTCGGGGCATTATTCTCATCTTAGTATATCTTCTTCTCGCTATTTAAGTTCCTATATTATTTTAGCGCGAAACAAACAATCAACCATTGCTTTTGTTCAATTGATATTCATTCGAAAGAACTTAATTCATTGCGCAGTCCTCAAGAGATCGACTTTGGGGTTTTCCCACTATTACTACATTGATAAAATAATACACTTGCTATTTTACCGATCAGAGGGCGACCGTCCCAGGCCCCCTAGGCGCACGCCTCCCTTCATTTATATACATGGGATGTTCGTCCCTTCTAGGCAGGAAGGAGGAAGTGTGTTTTGCTGTTTTCATTCTGCTTCCTTCAGTTTTCTGTTTTATGCATAATCTGTTTCTGCATAATTTCATTTTGCTACTGTTTGTTTTAATTTCCTTAATTCCATATACTACTAGTTGGTATTAATAAAATATAATTAGGACATAAGTTAGCCGATTAAATTTGGAACCCGATTATGTTCCGATTTCCCGATTTCGGTAATTTCGGCGACGGAGCAAGTTGCTCTGAATTCAACGAAAATTGACGTACTAGCTAATTTCGACGTGTAGAATGTAGTGGTGAGGTTAGTTTTTCGAAATTACGAGTTTTTATGAAACGACCAGAAATAGGCCAAATTACGGTTAAATTAAATCGGACTGCGTTTTAGTCGATTTAAGACACGTATGGACAATCCGATTGCGATGTTGACGATTATGATTAATGCCGGTTATTAGGAATGACTTTTGCGATGATTATTAGTGTTTGACTATTTTTCCGTATTTGGAATTTGGTGAATAAATTGATAATGATGTGGTGTGATTAAACATGATGTTTGCGACGATGTATTTATTAACAAATACTTGATGACATGCGATGCGATGACATGTTTATCTTGATGTGGATAAATATGGCGACGTGGACTTTATGTCAATTTTGATGAGCGATGATGATGTTTTTTTGTGTTGTTTTTACTGTCGAGTCACATACATTATATTGGCGACGAGGGCTTTTATGCCAAGCGACGATGGGCTTTATGCCAAATGTTCCTAATTATGGACAAAACGACGGGTACCACATGCATAACATAGTTGTGTCTCATGGAGTCGGTTATGTTTATGTTTGAGTTGTTTGGCGTTGGGTTTTAATTGATGGATTATGTTGAATTGCGATGATATATGATACTTTGTGTTGATACGAGTATAATGATTATGTGATGAAGTTAAAGTGTTGATTTTATACACTAAATGCTAATTTAAAGTATGTAAGCTTTTAATATATGTTGACATACTCTTATTAACTTATATCAATTATAATTCCAAAACTATTTATATATTTTATCATGCCTTTAATTATATGTTTTGGAGTATCTCACCCTTTACTTGTTTCGTCGTTGCCTTTATATTGGTAACGTGCAGGTGATCCACGAGGATGATGAGGATTAGCTCGAGTCTCTTTATTTTGAGTCGCTCTGCTCTGATCGTAGTAACACTCGGGTTTTGGGCGACATTATTATTTTGATAGGACAGTTTATGTATACTATCTTATGATGTTATAACTTTATGTGTTGATGATAACATGATGATATGTATATTTTGTGAACACATCCGTTGTGATGTGAATAGTCATATGTTTATATGATAAATTATGATATGAATCGGTATATCCGACTTTTGATTTTTGTGATGTGCATTATAATGCAAAGTGATGAAAACATGAATATGTGATGCCTCAATTTATGTTGGATGAAATTTTGAAACTCTGATTTTATTATTAATTACGAGGGGTAGAATTGGGGTGTTACAATTGGCATGATGTTGGCACTGTATTGCATAATTTTGTTGTCTCATATTAGTGTCGCATACATGCATCCTTGATAGCCCTGATTTGGCTTATGTTGTTGGCCCGGATTTGGCCATACGTTGATAGCCCGGATTTAACTTATGTTGCTGCCCATAATTGGCATTTTGTAGAGGGCTTACTCCATGATGGTACCACATGCATTTTGCGGCAAAGTCAGTTGAATTGTTAAATTGTAGAATTGTTGAGTCGCATGTCTGATGATTGTCGAGCTTGAAATCTTGCACGATATGCATGTTGTTTACTCATAATTATATGACTTATTATATTATTATGATAAATCGCCCATTCTATTTGAATTTTGCTTCTATGTGGGTAACATGCAAATAACCATGAATAGTCCGAGTTGTGGAGTCTAGAAGAGGTTGCTCTTCTTATTTAGAATTGGCGTCATTGCTCTGATACGTAACATCGAAGGGATGAACGTTTGCTCGCTTGATTTAAATTGATACCTTTATTTTGAAGTATTGTGGGAGCACTTGAAACTCTCTTTTGTTTTTATTTAATATGATGTCTTATGATGAGTTGAAGATGTTGAAAATCATTTATGAAATTCTTTCCCCTGCATTAATAAAATTGAAGTTGAGGACCATGTTGAAATGTTGTCGGTTCATCCGAAGTATGTGTTACGTATCTGTTTAATTACATTAGAGTATTGTTTTAAGATGTTGAAAGATGTGACATCCTATTTTTGAAATTTTTATTTTATTTTGATTTCTATTAAAATATTCGCTGGAGAAATAAAGTGTTACATATACTCCCTCTCAGGGTATGCATTTGCTATTAGAAATTCATTCCTGGAGAAATTCATTTTTACTTGCATCTTTAAGTCCCACATCGAATTCTGAAGTAAAAATTTTAGTGTTTATATAAGACTCTTGCACTAGGTTTAATGTGTGTTAAAGATTGGATTGCTCATGTAAAGAAGTTGGACATTAGGCCCATGTGAACTTTTTAGAATATTTAATATTTAATTTCTAAATAAATATGAATAAAATAAAATAATTAAAAAATAATAATAAATATTTGATTATTAAAAAGAAAATTTATAATTATAAATATTTAATTATTAAAAAGAAAATTTTAAAAAGTAAAATAGTAATTTTTTAATTTTTTAATGACATGACAATAGTAAAAAGATGTCACCTCATATACTCTAATGCCACATATGCAAATGAGGCTATTTTGTCACGGAGGACCTTAGAAAAATTAAATATGATAATAAGGGATTATAAAGCTGTTTTTTTTTAAACAGAGACTAAAAGATCAAACTGGGTATAGGAAGACCAAAATTGCATTTAAGCCTTAATAATTTTATTACTCATTTACACTTTTTAATGTTATAATATCATATTTATTAGAATTATTATTTATTTATTTAGAAAATACAATTTAAATAAAAATATCAAACATAAAAAATACTTTTAAAACAATCAATTATTTAGTTTAATTATTGATTTTTATTAAAAAAATATAAATTTTTTTAAAAATAAATTATTCGAATGGGTGCGGGAAAACTCATTTCTTGTTGGGGGCAAGAGCGAATCTGAATCTGAATGATGGGTACGGGTCTGAGTGTACTTAAACTCACCCTCACCTTGTTGTCATCCCTACTCATCCTAGAGCGACCTAAAATTAAACCACTAAAATTTGAAGATTAAAAGAAAAAAAGTTTAAACTTAAATTAACTTGTAATTTGTGGCTTCATTGGTATTTACTGTATCTTGTTTTTCAGTTTTAAAAATGAAAAAGGTTTATTAATAAGAAAAAGTGAAAACTGAAATTTTGGTGAGGCCAGACTCAGGATATCATAACATTTGATCTGACATTACAAACAGAAAATGTAGAACATACAATTTAAAGTGCATGAAACAAAAATAACACAGAGAATTGATAACCCAGTTCAGCTCTAACTAACCTACGTTTGGGGGGCTTTCAAGCCAGGGATGAAGTTCATTATCAACAGTATTAATTCGGAGGAAAACCTCCCTGTTTACACTCCTCACTTAATCAAACTACCCAATGACCCTTCTACCTAAGATACCACACTTAGATATGAGAATCCTCCACTCACTCCCTCAGTACCACAACCCATGATACTAAAAACAACTAAAACAGTTTGAAGATACCATACTTCAAACATAATCAGCTTGGAGATACCTCAGTCCAAACACAACTTAAACAGTCAACTTGTGACACAAACTAACTAAGACTAAAAACAACACGCTTCTAACTTAGGACACACCTTGGAATTACTTCACAATTTCCTCCAAGAACATAACACCCTCTTACCTATAGGCTTCGAGGTGTACACATGGTGACCTTTCCACAATCCAGGAGGTTCACTCTATAGACTCAGCCCTAAAAACTACATTATTTTCAATCATGGCTGGTGCCAAACTTAGGTTATAAAACTTCTATTTATAACCTATTACTCAACTGAATTTGAGCCTTCAAAACATAACAAACGGCTGATAAAATTGCGCCACAATATTCTCCAAAACAACTCCAAGATATTCTCCACAAATATCTCCATATTGTTATAACAACAAATAGAAAATCAACAACTCCGCAACAGATTCTCCTATAAAACCTCCCTAATATATCTCCACAATTTGAGCTCCAAGTAACAACAAGTAAGTTGTTACAATTTTGCAAAAGATTCTCATTAGGAATATTCTACTTCATAATAAAATCCGATCTGTCAGCTTAAACAAAATGTTGTGACATCTTCTTTGACATGTTGTTACAGATGTTGAAACATTTCAATACAACATGTTTCTTCATTAAATAGAACTAACATATTTTCTCCTTACAAGTTATAAATCCTATTTAATCTATTGCTGTTAAATTAGTTTCACCAAACATAAAACCAATCCTAAAAATTGAGAATCACCAAAAACAAAAAGATAAGAATAAATTTCAACTATTCTTTATCACAACCATTCTATAATCTTTATTGAAAAAAAAATTTAATTAATAATAAATTAAAAATTATTCATTAAATTAGTAAGTGATGAACATTTTTGTTTTTCCAATTCAAATTATTTCCTACTAAATACCATTACTCTATCCTTATTTTTCTTATTCAAATTATTTCTTACTAAATAACATTATTTTATTCTTTTCTTTCTTATTCAAATTAATTCTTACTGAATATCATTACTCTATTCTTGTCTTTTTTTATTCAAAATTTTCATTCTAAATAGCATTACTCTATATAGTTTATTAGTAAATAGCATTGCTCTATAAACATGATTAATAAACCCTGTCTCTTTTTTTTCTTCTTCTTATCACCACGGTATAGTCCGGTTCGGGATGAGTTCTGGCATCAAGTGGTTTCAGCCCTCTTCCGATAGCCGTTGTAGAAAATCGAACCGTTATTCTTCCTACCAAATTCAGCGCAAATCACCACTAAACCAACTAACAATTGTTAAACCCTGTCTCTTTGAGTACTATCTTTCTTACCGGGGATTGGGGGAGACAAACAGAAATGAAGACTCCAAATTTATGTTCGTACCCTAACCCCATGATTCTACCTCGCCGTTCATCATCTTCCACAACTCACAACACTGTCTATGCTGTTCCTCCATCTCCTTCTCTTCTAACTCAACAACATTCTCTCAGGTAATCTCTTCTTTCTTCCTTTACTCATTTCATCAATCAATAACCAACCTCTCTATACTAACTACTACTCCTCTTACAGGTTCGCCGTCCTCGGCATGGTTTCCTGGCCTTTCTGTGGTTTGGCATTTGTTCAAGGTACTCACTCTTTCATAGAAATGATTCAGTGTACATGATCCTTGTGGTGTATATAACCCTAAATAATGTTTGTGAGAATTAACCTTGCAGCAAAGTCCTAAGGAGTTGAACATAAAAATTGATATATATGATCAAGTGGGTATTGGGGGCGGTGCTTCTGGAATCTCTGGAGGTCTTCTTCACCCTTATTCCCCAAAAGGTACAACATTTCTCATTTTTCATCTTCAACTACTGTTCTAGATGTAATGGTTTATTGTCTTCTCATTTCATTTTATTGTTTGGAATATCATTCATGATCTAGTTAAGCCTCTCTGGGAGGCTGCTCAGTGTTGGAAAGAGAGCATCAAGCTTTTGAATATTGCTGAAGAAGCTAGTCTTTCCAAAAACTGCACGATTGAAAACATGAAACCTTTTGTGGTTAATAAAAGGTATTTTAGATTGTTTTCCACTGTCTCGTCTTTGAAATTTTTTTCCTTTTTAGTTTGAAAACTCCATATACTGTATTTATTTTCCATTTACGCCGCCCTCCATTGGAATCTTAGAGTTTCTTTACAATGCTGATGATCAGCTGACTTCAGGGGTATATTACGACCGGCAATGGATATGAAGAACATGACCAAATTGAATGATGTAATTTCTCTGATTTGATACATTCTGGAAATATTGGTTATATTAGACTTGAGTTTCTTACTGATAATATTCCTTTATGTTGTTTTTAGAACGCCAAGACTAGTCTTTCTTGCTGCAGAGTAGACACACTTAATAATGAAGAGGCTCAAGGTCTCCTACCGGGTCTAGTGTTACCATTTAACACAGCTTTCTTTATGCCCGAAGCTCTAAATATCAATCCTCAACACTACCTTGAGGTTTGCATGACTAGTTTTAAATTTTTCTGCTCTGTAATTTCTTTCTTTTCCTTTTCTTCGATTACCACCGACTTTCATTCATTTTGATAATACTATTAGGCACTTTTTCAAGCATGTGAGAATTTAGTGAAAGAATCATCCAGTCAGGACTCTGGGGAGAAACAGCTCAGTTTACACAAAAGATCTGTCCATGGACTTTCTGAGTTTGAAGGTAATAATGCTTTGCAATTCTTCTAGGTTTTCGTTCTTTTATTCACTGTGTTGTTCTGAGTGTAAACATGATAACTACTTTTGATTTTTCCTCTAAATTAGGTGGATGCAACAATTTTAATTTTGTATTTTTATGCAAGATAAATTTAGTTAATATAGTATAAGTTAGTATAGCAGCTAAGTGTATATGCAGCATAAAACTTAAGCCAGTGAAGATTAGCAGTAAAACAAGAGTTAAAAGTAGGATGGAGAACAGAAAGATTGTTTGTGAGCAAGAATATATCAGGATGAAGAATCAAGCACTACCTTTAAAAGGTTTGACACTTGGGATTGAAATTTATGCCCTAATAGCAGACGTGATAGCGCTTTGAAACAGCATTAGCAGCTGGAGCAACCACACTGACGGCCGCTCGCAGGCCAAAAGCGTCATGCCGAACACTACCACCGTTATACTATTCTGCTATAGGGCAGCTATATTGCGCTAGTGACAATATAGGTTTGAGCTAAGGTTAAAAGGAATTGAAGGAGAAAATACTAACCTAACAAGTATGCAAAGAGTAAACACTATTTTAGGGGAAACAAGGGAACAAACATGTTAAAGTGGGGACAATCTTGGCTAGCTTGTTTGTAAGGATTAGTTAGCCCTAACCAAAATTCTAAGATGGTATACGAGTGAACGTGAGTTTGTGTTGTGTGATTGATTTTGTTTCTGGGTTCACGTTGAATCTTTGAAACAAAATTGTAAGAATCACATTTTCGATTACGTAGGTTGAGAATCACTATGTGAGTGAAGATCCGAGTGTCTTGTACAAGGTTGAAGATGAGCGGAACGGCAACATGAGCACCAAACTTCCGGTTTTGATGGCAAGAACTGAACAGATGGATGATTCGGATCGCATGTTATTTGGGGCTCAAGATGTTCTGGAGCTTGTTACTGATGGGTATATTTCAGTTGCAGAAGATGCAACAGAAGAAGAGAGAGATGCGCAAAGAAACAAGAGGAAGAAAGATCAGAAGACGTTGTTCTTCATCCATCAGTGTGTGGATGTGAACGTGTTTGAGAAGATTGCTGATTCGACGACGTCAAAGGAGGCCTGGGACACACTGGTCAGATGTTATGGTGGTGACGCATCAGTGAAGAAGGTGAAGCTTCAGTCCTTGAGAAAGCAATATGAGAATCTCAACATGAAGAACAATGAGAAGGTTTCAAAGTATATCTCTAGAGTGATTTTGATTACTAATGAGATGAAGGCTTGTGGAGAAACTTTTTTGAACAGGTAATTATATAGAAGGTATTGAGGTCACTTACTCCTCAATTTGATTTTATTGTTGTAGCAATAGAACATTCTAAAGATCTGGAAACCATGAGAATAAAAGAGCTGTAAAGTAGTCTAGAAGCACATGAGTTGCGTCTGACTGAAAGAACTTTTGAGAGGGAAGTTGAGCAAGTTCTGAAAGCTTCTTTTGTCAAGAAGGACCAGAAGCATTCTTGGTCAGAGGCTAAGAATAGACGTGGTGATAGATTCCAGAAGTTAGAAACCTCAACTTCTGATGAGAAGAAACATCAAAAGGGAAAGGAGAAGAAGAAAGTTCAATATTATCATGGCGGTTTGACATTTGCTAGAGATTCTTGGGTCAAACGAAGGAAGGAAATCAGAAAAAGCAAACATAGCCATAGGAGATTTAGGTGATGTACCTGTGTTATTGATAGCTTCTGAGTCTGATGGAAGATGTTTGGCAGATTGGTGGTATATGGACACTGGTTGTTCAAATCACTTGATTGGAAACAAGCAATGGCTGATAGATTTTGACTTCAGAAGGAGGACAAAGATCAGATGTGCTGATGATAAGTACCTTAATGCAGAAGGTATGTGAAATGTCAAAGTCAAAGTGAAGAATGGGAAGAATGTTCTGATCAAGGATGTTTGGTATGTTCCTGGAATCAAAAGCAATTTGATGAGTGTGGGTCAGCTCATTGAGAAAAGTTTCTCAGTTGTTATGAAGAAAATCTCTTGAAGTTGTATGATTCCAATCAAAAGTTGATTATGCAATCTGAACAGAGAAGCAACAAAACATTCAAGGTGAATGTAGAAACAGCTGAAATAGAGTGTCTTAGTGCAGAAGGCTCTGAAGGAGATAGTAAGCTGTGGCACAAGAGGTTGGGACATTTGAACTATAGAAGCTTAGGACATCTAAGTTTTAAGAAGCTCGTACGTGGCATTTCGAAGATTGTGAAGCCTGGGAAGTCATGTGAGGTATGCATGAAAGACAAACAACCAAGATTGCCATTTGTATTAAGTAGCCCAAGAGCAAAACATGCTTTGGGAGTAGTATATTCTGACATGTGTGGACCATTTTCAAAACCTTCACTTGGAGGAAATAGATATTTTGTGTCTTTTGTGGATGAGTTCACAAGAATGACATGGGTAACACTCATCAAGTTTAAGAATAAGGCGTTCGTAATTCCAGTTCAAGGTGAAGAATCAAAGTGGTCGGGTTAAAGATTCTTAGAACGGATGGTGGAGGTGAGTATAACTCTACAGAATTCCAGAAGTTCTGTGATGATAATGGAATTGAGCATGAGGTTACTGCTCCTTATACTCATCAACACAATGGTCTTGCTAAACGAAGAAATCGAACTTTGCTTGATATGACGAGAAGTGTGCTAAAAGAGAAGAAGCTTCCTCACAACTTATAGGGAGAAGCTGTTGCTACTGCAGCATATGTGCTCAATAGGTGTCTAACGCAGAAGTTGAAAGAGACTGTTCCTTTAGAGAAGTGGATTGGAGAGAAGCAAAGTGTTAGTCATTTGAAGGTTTTTAGTTTTGTGTGTTACAAACATGTTCCAGAAGCTAGAAGGAAGAAGCTGGATGTTAGAAAAGCAAAGTGATGTTATTGGTGGGGTACCACAGTACAAGTGCATACAAGCTCTATTGTCTAGAAATTAACAAAGTTGAAGTCAGTAGAGACGTTATTGTAAAAGAGTCGGAAGTTTGGGATTGGAGAAAGTCTCAACCAACTTCTGGTGTAGAGATAAATTCGAAGAGTCGGTTGAAATTTACGAAGAAGAGTCGGTTGAAACTTCAAGAACATAAGTTGAAAGTTCCGAGAGAGTCGAGAAGATGATTATGAAAACTCTGAAGATGATGATGATCCAGAATCTGGTGGTGATCATGCTTCTGGAAGGGAAAACTCTGAAGACGTAGGTTCTGGAGGACAAGCTTCTGGAGATAATCATGGTTTTAAAGGTGGAAATTCTGAAGATAGGGTTTCTAGACAAAGTTCAGAAGCTAATGTTGTTCCATCTTCCGAGAACATTTAGAACAAGTTCGAGGCCACAAAGAATTAGAACTATACCTAGAAGGTTTGCGATTTTGACATGTTGCAAGACACGTTGATTCAGAGGAGAAGTCATTCGGTGCCATGTTAGTAGACTCGAACCATTGGGTATAAAAGAAGCAAGAAGAAAGTCCAATGCCATGAAAGAAGAACTTGAGGCAATAGAAAGAAACAATACTTGGGAGTTGACTAAGCTTCCGAAGAAGAAGAAAGCCATCAGTGTCAGATGGGTTTTCAAGGTGAAGCTTAAGCCAGATGAATCAGTTGGTAAGCACAAAGCAAGGCTTGTAGCCAGAGGTTTTCTTCAGAAACCTGGACTAGATTACTTTGAGGTATTTGCACCTGTAGCTAGATATGAAACAATCAGGCTAGTGATTGCTCTAGTTGCAAATAGAAATTGGCCTCTGATGCATTTGGATGTGAAATCAACATTTCTGAACGGTCCATTACAAGAAAAGGTATACGTGTCACAACCTCCTGGCTTCGTGAAAAAGAATCAGGAAGAGATGGTGTACAAGTTACATAAAGCTTTGTATGGATTGAAGCAAGCACCTAGAGCTTGGAATCAGAAGATTGATTCATTTTTCAAGAAGCATGGGTTTCAGAAGTGTGAGATGGAATATGGAGTTTACGTGTAACATTCTGGAAACAATATGATTCTAGTGTGTCTTTATGTTGATGACATATTGCTTACAGGGAGTTGTCCAAAAGATATAATCAAGTTCAAGAAAGTGCTGATGAATGAATTTGAGATGACGGATCTGAGAAATATGGTATATTTTCTAGGGATGGAAATTCTGTGCTCAAAGGAGGGTATCATT
Organism: Vicia sativa; assembly: GCA_021764765.1. Taxonomy (NCBI): domain Eukaryota; kingdom Viridiplantae; phylum Streptophyta; class Magnoliopsida; order Fabales; family Fabaceae; genus Vicia; species Vicia sativa. Next base: position 1,916,869 of record CM038796.1, on the reverse strand, counting down.
TTGCATCAGCTGAAGTATGAACTAGAACTTCTGAAGAAATTTAAGCTGGAGAATTGTAAGACTGCTGTTACACCGTCAGAAATCAATCATAAATTGGATTCTGACCCTGAGGGTGAAGATGTGGATGCTACGATCTTCAAACAGCTGGTTGGTTCTCTGAGGTATTTGTGTAATACCAGACCTGATATTTCCTATGCAGTTGGATTGGTTAGTAGGTTCATGAGTAAACCTAAGTGGTCTCATTATCAAGCTGCTGTCAGAATTTTGAGGTATATCAAGGGAACTTTGAAGTTTGGAGTATTATTTCCTTCTGGAAGAAAGGCAGAATCAAAGTTGATGAGTTACTCTGACTCTAATTGGTGTGGAGATAGAGTTGATAGAAGAAGTACTTCTGGATACTTATTCAAGTTTCTGGGAGGTCCTATTTCTTGGGAGTTCCAAGAAGCAAGCTGTTGTTGCTCTATCAACGTGTGAGGCTGAGTATATTGCAGGCACTGTAGCTGCATGTCAAGCTGTGTGGCTTCTAAATTTATTAGAAGATCTGAAGATTAAAGTAAAGAAGCTTCTGAAGCTGATGATTGATAACAAGTCTGCAATCAATCTTGTCAGAAATCCTGTGATACACGGAAGAAGCAAACATATTGAGACTAAGTATCATTTCTTGAGAAGTCAAGTCCAGAACGAAACATTAGAAGTTGTGCACTGTAGCACCTAGAAGCAGTTGGCAGATGTCCTGACAAAGGCAATCAAGACGGATCAATTTCTCCTCTTAAGGGATGAAATTGGTATAGTTAGTTTTGAATAGAAATATAAATTAAGGGATGGTATTAAAGGGTAATTTAGTATTTACTATTTATGTACCTTTTATCTTGGTCACTAAGTTTACTTTAGGGCCTATGTGGCAAGTTTTCTCTTTGTTTAAATAGACTAGTAGTAGATGTCATTTATAACAACAACCTTATTTCTTTCATACCTTTTGTAGCCGTCATTCTCTTTTATTCTCCCATTATTCCAATCATCTTTGATTCTTGTGCACCAACAATAATTGGGAGATTCTGGTCTATTTTATATCGGAAGATTTGTACATTCAGTCGATAAAGAAATTCCTTTTCTGATTCAGTTTCTATAAGCACGTTAGTAAGAATGCTTTTCAGGTATCTAAATTGGCTGAATGAAGGCTCTCATAGTTTAACATATTTTTTTAGGACTCAAACACACATAATTTGCTGAAACTGAAACCGAAGGAAACTGAAACTGTTAACTTCAGCAAATTACGGGCCTTTCATTTTTCGTACTAGTGACTTTGAAATATTTTTCCTTATTCACGATAACTTTTTCTTATTGTCCCGGTCATACATTTTAGCTGAGCTTTACGTTCCCAAGACTGATTAATTATTGGTTCATGTATCAGGGGAATATGATGCAGTCATCATATGCCTTGGTGCAAAAGCAAACACCCTTCCTGAGATTTCTGGGAGGCTTCCTTTGAGGACATGTAGGGGTGTAATTTTGCACCTGGAACAGCCTGATATTAGGAGGTAAAGTTAAATGTTTAGCATGCTTTCGATCTAAACAAATCTTTAGTTTGGCACAATTGGCAACTCATGAAACTATTAGGCCGTATGACTTCAAGAGTATTGTTTTCTTGGAAGGAATCTTAATTTGAATACAACTTGCTAGAGATTATTGCTCTTAAGTTAATATCCCATATCTGGCCTTGTCTTCCAGGTGTTATCCTGAGCATGGACCTTCCATATTATCAGATGCTTGGGTAGCCGTTGAGAGCTCTCGGAGTCTAAATGTGGGCTCAACTTGGGAGTGGAAATCTATAAATTCATCACCAGATGTTTCAATCGACGAAGCATCAAAAGCTCTTCACAAGCTCTTGCCGAAAGCATCTACTATTTATCCTGGACTAAAGGATTGGGTTTTCACTGGAGCAAAATCTGGTCTGAGGGCAATGCCTCCACTCACTCCCCTTGGATCGCTTCCACTTTTGGGTTGTATTAATGATTTGATAGGCAGAAATCGTAGATGTAAGTATTGGTTATTTGGAGGGTTAGGTTCAAGAGGATTGTTATACCATGGTTGGCTAGGTAATTTGATGGCGCATGCTGCGCTTTCCTGTAATGAAGAAGTAATTCCATCTGAGTTGACTTCTTGGAAAAACATTAACCCCAAATTTTAGCATTCAAGTCTCACTACTCAGAGGACATTTATAGATTTGTTGAATATTGAAAATAGATTTTCCTTGGCGCCTTTCAATTTCGGCCCCATTCAACATATTTTGTTTTCTTTGAAAGAAACATGATTGTTTGTATGTTTATTAAAATGGTATTTGACCCATGTCATGCAATATCAACAGTCAAAGTTTGAACTTTAATGTTCTGTAACAGTGAAAAATTGAAGTAACCGTTAGCTGGGCTAACAGTTTTGTGGGGAAATAATGCAGTAGTTTGTTGCTAGGAGATTGTCGAGGGATGAGCATGTGAATTTGGACATAAGAATTTGAAAAACATGAGGAAACCGGTCAAGTTATGCTGTTAAATGTTGTTAAATCCGTATAGTTGAATTAACCACAATTTTGACTGAATTAAAACAAATATAAGTTCAACTGAATTAGTCATATTTTTACACAATTAATCCGGTGTTGCACTGGTGCACGAAAAATACCACATAAAAACTGCATATAAATTTCACTTGCTTATAAAGCTAAAAAATAGTGTTTGAAAACTTTTCAATTTTATTTACAGCATTTCCTTTGCTTCTGCAATAGCCATCTATGTTACAAAACCTAATCAACCTATGCTAAGTGTCAATGTGATATCACATCTTTGTAAAAACGGGATTGGGAGTATATAAGATCTATCGTATTTTTACTTAAATTTCGGAAAGAACAGAAAATTTTGGACAACAAAAGAGGACAAATTAAATTTAACCCAGAGGTATCTGACCACATCTTCATGAGCAGCCTAAGCTAGTTAGTTGTTTTACATGTATGAGTAGGCTCTTCTCTTCCATCGTTAAATGTTTTTAGACTGTGTAGTGTTGTTGCATGGTTTCCACGTCAAGACCTTTCAACTTGACAACTGATTCAACGTGTCCCTTGAGTGTGTGTAGCTCTCTCAACCTGCAAAATTCAATAAACACCACGGAAAATCAGCGTGATTGATTCAAATTCACCACATGCTCTTGTAAAAATGCTTGCCCAAACTCTCTAAATAGTCTTTTTCTAACACTTTCAAAATTGCTAGTTAGTTTTGGATTTGTTTCAATAATATAGTATGGTATAGATCCATTATTTTGAAGCCAACTTGTCAATACTCACCTAGCATTCTCAGCACGTCTCTTAGCTTGTTCAGCCATTTCAGAGTGCTCGTGGTGGTGATTGTTCTTTGGGGCCTCATGGGATTGAAGGCCGTGCATTGTGCGTTGAGCCTGAGCCCATTGAGCCTCCCTCTCGCCTTTCCCGTAGTCCTTCCTTGTTGTGAATGCAGTCTGCATCACCACACCAACAATATATGGTGACTAAAATAACGAAATCATATTTGTCGCCAGAGTGTATCGTGAAATCATAACAAAGTTTCTCATCGGCTATTTCACAAACCATTCCCTCTTAATATTTGTAAATGTAGAGGTTTATTATATATTCTTTTAAAATTGTGACATCTGAGCATTCGCTATGTTTGTAACATTAATGCTTTTAGTACTGCTCGTAAAATAAAAAGGCTACAGAAATATCAATAAAGTAGAAAAGGAAAGCTTTGATCTTTATGTAACGATGGATATTTGTTTTAGACCTTGTTTTGGAGCATGTTGTCCCAGGCACTGCCTGTGAGTCCCATGCGGATAAGAAACTTGAGGATGTCAAGAGGAATGTATGTAACAATACTGTAGATCCAGATAACTCCAGCCCATTCCCACCCAACTCCATTGATTCTAGCAAAGTCCCAGTGTGCATACACAGCAATGACAGTTGCCACCTAGGTTGAGAGCATTTGAATGTCAAAGTTGAAATCAAATGCGTGATGGAAACATTTTGGTTAAGAAAATAAAATTAGTGTTTGATGGAAAGAAATGTTAACTGACCAATTGTGCAGCAATGAAGGCTCCAAGAAGCATCAAGCCAGGACGCTCGACAAATGACCAGCTCCTTGACCTGGTAACAAAGATAAGTGCCTGACTAATGATACTCACTTGGAGGTAGAGAGCTGAGTTCAGATGTTCCACGCTGTCTGAAATTGGGACGACGCCGAAAGTTTCCTGAAAAGAAAACATGTTTATTAGTTTCGTTCTATTATGGAAGTTGTTTCCTTTAGTTTTGGGTTTGCATAAGCTACTTACTGTGAAGAAATTGGTGTCATGAACAATAAAGAAGAAAGCTGCAGTCATGAGGGCCATATATGTTCCAAGAACGACTCCGGTGGCGAAGATTTCCTTAAGCTTCCATGAGTCAGGAACAGGAGATGGCTTCACCCTGTCCTTGGAGATGGTCATGATGGTTCCGTCATTCAAAATGGCGATGATCAAAACCATGAAAGGAGAAAAGTCAAACTGCCAGATTAGAGCAACGAGCAAGAACCCAAGAACGATACGGATTGTGATGGAAACTGCATATATTGTGTAGTTCTTCATCCTTTGGAAGATGGCCCTACTTGTCAACACAGCACTCACAATCACACTCAATCCTGGCTCGGTCAAGACAATGTCTGAGGCACTCCTTGCAGCATCAGTTGCATCGGCGACTGCAATACCAATGTCTGCCTTCTTCAATGCTGGTGCGTCGTTTACACCATCTCCGGTCATACCACAAATGTGCTTCCTATCCTGTAACCTCTTGACAATCTCGTATTTGTGCTCTGCATGTCACGTGTCAAAGGTTTTTGTTAGCCAATTTTCATGTTTTTTGAAAAGGTTCGTGACCACAAATTAGGCCCCAACATAAAACTTTTAATGTCTTTGCAATGTCAACTACTGCAATTTAAAACTTCACTTATTTGTTCTGAGTTAGCTAGAGTGCTCAGTATCAGTTTAAATTAATGTCATTACCAGGGAAGACTCCAGCAAATCCATCAGCCTTCTCAATGAGCTCATCGATTGGAATTGTTGCAATAGATGCATCCTTGCATTGGCCAAGAAGGGAGGATGAAGGGTACATGTTGGTTCCCATTCCAAGTCTGCGACCGGTTTCTATTCCAATGGCAAGTTGGTCACCCGTGATCATCTTAACATTAACACCGAGGTCAAGAGCGCGACGAATAGTCTCCGCACTGTCATGTCTCGGAGGGTCAAAGAGGGGTAAGAGACCCAAGAATACCCATGGTTCTCCTGCACTCTCCTTGGACTTTTCTGAAACAGTCTGCAAAAAACAAAGTAATCATGTGCATTTGTTGGAAAATTTATTAAGCATGCTTCTTAGAAATAAAACCACAGCCATTCATATTTAGACTCTGTACTCACCTGGAGACCAACAGCCAAGGAACGTAGCCCACGCTCAGCATACTCATCGATGGTTTTGTGTGCCTTTTTCAAAGTCTCTCCCTTAAGTTCACAGAGCTCAATAATCTGATACATATAAATAAGTAGTTAAATATCTTATGATATACTGTTATGTTATTATTTTTCAAGGAATATATATATATATATATATATATATATATATATATATATATATATATATATATATATATATATATATATATATATATATATATATATATATATATATATATTTCATTTTAATTTGAATGCTGTATGATCCATTGGCTTACTTGCTCAGGAGCACCCTTGCTGCTTCTGTGCCAATTTCCATTTTGGTCAATGAAGGTAATAGCTGTGCGCTTGTCCACAGGATTAAAGGGCAAGAAATGCACCTCGGTAATTCCCGCTCTCGCCTAACATGTCATAATCATAAGCTGATTACAATGTTAAGCCATCTTGCAAACTTTACACTGATACAAACAATATTTTATACAAGAATGTAAATCATAATAAATAATAAGTACCTCCTTGGGATCACCCAACATATTCACAATCGACGCATCAATAGCATCCTGGTTTTCGACTCTTGAAGCTCTTGCAGCATATAGGACAACACTGTCCTTGTCCATATTAGCTGGGAAAACCTGCATTGATAAACAGTTATGTAAGTTTTTCTTTGTTGACATTATCTTTTATGTGAGTCACAAACCTCAATCAAGTTCTTGTCAACGGAAAGCTTGTTAAGAGTGAGAGTTCCAGTCTTGTCACTGCAGAGAACATCCATTCCTGCCATTTCTTCAATGGCTGTCATTCTCTTGGTGATAGCTCCTTGCTGAGAAAGGCGGTGAGATCCAATAGCCATGGTCACAGACAAGACAGTTGGCATGGCAATCGGGATACCTCCAATGAGAAGCACCAACAAGTTGTCAATACCATCTCTGTAAGCTCTATGCTGGATCGGGTACATCACAATGAGCTCAATAAACATTCCCACACCAATTGAGCAGATACAGAAGTTACCAATGGATGTCAACACCTGATGCAAAGCAATCAAATTATTATTCATAGATTAATTTAAATTTGAATCATATGCTGAACAACCAGTGAATCACCAAATAAGACATGAAAACCGGACATGACATTGACACATCGATAATAATTTGCGAAAATAGAATAACCGAATTTAATCATATGTATAAATGTCATATACACTGGTCCGTGTCTGACACCGAACACACATTAAAAGATATCATCACATATAAGTATGTACCTTTTGGAAGTGACCAACATTGTTGGTGCTGTCAACAAGGTGTGCAGCTTTACCAAAGAAGGTGTGTACACCAGTGGCAATGACAATACCCTCAATTTCACCTTGTTTGCAAGTTGAACCAGAGAAGACCTCATCCCCAGGGTTCCTTGTTACCGGCAAGGACTCACCAGTGAGGGCAGACTGGTCAATCTTTAAGGGATCTCCTTCCAAGAGACGGGCATCGGCTGGGACAATATCACCCAATTTGATACTGATGATATCTCCCGGTACCAAAATTTCAGCCTCTTGCTCACTCCATTTTCCATCCCTCAAGACCTACAAAATTAAAATTGGGTGAGTTTGAGATGTAGCATTTCCGGCATTGTTTTCGTCAAAGGAATTTATGATAAGCAAATGTTACCTTGGTTTTGGGGGCAAGACCAGCCATCAAAGCAGCAGCAGCATTTCCGGCATTGTTTTCCTCAATGAAACTAATGGTTGAGTTAATGACAAGCAACACCACAATACCAATGAAATCTTGCCAATCCGGTGGCTTTCCCTGTAATGCATACAAGTAATTATACGAGAACAGTTACTAACTATGTACCTATAACACGGACACCCCGAATATGACATTAACACTAACACGACGGTACGAGTAATAATTTTAAAAAACAAATAAATTATGTCCGTGTGACGCGTCCACAGACATTTGTAAATAATGAATGACATACACACCCCTCCATTGGCCAATACAATGGCCATGATAGCAGCTGCCTCCATAACCCATGATAATGGATTCCACATAAAACCTAAAAACTTGAGGAGTTTGCTTTCTGTTTTCTCCTCTAGCTTGTTTGGTCCAAATATTTGGAGCCTCTTCTCTCCTTCCTCGGATGAGAGACCCTCTTTTGTACATTTTAGCTGCTGAAATACTTCATCAACTGGAATGTTTTCCTACGCATGTAACAACAACTTGTTGTCATTCGTTATAAACATACCAAATGATATATATTAAACAAAATCCAGAATATTATTTATTTATATTGCTTACAAGGTCGACATTCTCGTTCTTCAGATCCTCAAATGAAATATCTGAAGTCATGATGAAAGAAAATAAGCTATAAAGCTAAATTTATTTATTTATTTAATAATTTATTTTATTAATTTTTTCTATCTCTCCAAGTCTCTACCCACCCATATACACAACAGGTAGAGAGAAGTGGAGAGAATAAAGAAAAAGAAGAGGAGAATATATAGAGATGACGAAGCAATGAAATTATACGCTACACAAAAAGGTTGATAGAAACCGAAGACTATGGTTTCTGGTATTATATGGTCGTTGGAGAAATCATTGAGACCACGTGTATGCTAATTCATCTTCCTCGACCTTTGTTTTGTTAGTTAAACTTTGTTTGGCTTTTGTGGCTTTCAAACTCCTCAGGAATTTTGTGGGGTCTTTAATATTTGCATGGTGTCCTGAAAATCAACTGGTTGTACGAAAATAACTCAACCATCTCTACTTCTCCTATAATGAGTTACTATCAATGTTATATGTATACACATCTTTTATCATATGATATTAACAAACTCAGTCATATTTTAAATTACTTTTTTATCGTTACGAAGGTTGTCATTTGTGTTTAGTATAAAATAAAAATGCTTTCAAGTAAATTTTACCAAATAAAATCTAGTTTATTCATAAACCGCACAAATTTAAACAATATCTAAAAATCATATTAAATCGTAAATAAAATATTCAAAAATAAATTAAATTATAAATAAATTATTCATAAAAGTCATAAGACTATTATAAGATGATCAATCAGATGAGCCAAAATCCATTTGCATTATCACTGCTTTGCGTGCTTCAAGTGGACACTAGAGAATCATCCTAAGTTTGTCAGCATCTTTCATGATAGTGCAATATATCTGAGGCAATGAATTTTCATTACATCCACACTCCTTTATTAAATTCCATGCTTCTTCCCCTGAAATTGGAGGCAACTCATATTTTTGACGCTCTCTCATTATTTCATTTCCTTCTCGTATTGCAACATTTTCTCCAGTTAATGCATTTGCAACCAAGACAATTGATTATTGGAGTTCGGTAATATCGTTCTTTGTATCTTGATTTTTAACCACTTTCATTTTCTTCCTTTTACCACCACTTAAAGGATCTGGTGATTGTGTTTCGGGTACAGAAAAATTGTTAGTAACATCAAAGCTTTCCAAATTCACCTTATTACGGGCAACATGGTCATCAATATCTTGAATAGTTTCAACAAAGTCTTCATTGATGACCGATGACTTTTGTTTTCTTGTCTCTTTTAAAGTTTCAGATTCCTCTCCATCAGCTCGGTCTTCTCATAATTTGGAAGTGGTACATTTCTCCAGTTTGATGCTTTTGATTTTGACTGAAAAAGTATGATAAATAAAAGATATAAAATTAATTAAAGTTATACAAATATTAATAAATACAATATTTTAAAATACAAAAAAGTTCATCAAAATTTACATAATTAGAGCATCCCAAACTTCTGACTCGGCATCCCATAATTGTGTAGTTGAATTCTAAGAAAAGCCTCATATCACCTTTAAAAATGTCATAATATTCAGTTAAGTTTATTTTCAAAGTTTTTCAACGGTTTTTTTTATTTTCACCTTGTCAACTTTGTTTCCAAACAATGCACGAAGTTCAACTGCAATATTTTCATATGCTGATGTAGTGAATGTACCATTGACTTTGTTCTCCTTTTCATATTCATGCATAAAACATCAACAAGAGCATCATCCATGGCTCTATTCCAAGTCAAAATCCGAATTACCATTATTAATTGGTAATTGCTTACTCGATGCCATAAACTATGAAAAATGAGCAATTATAACACAACAAAGTTAATAAATATAATTAACAAAAAATTATAATATCATAAAAAAAACATCATTATAAATTTGGTACTACTTCATCAAAGAACAATAAACATAATTGTAATAATATAAATTACAAGATCCGGCAGACTCTTTAAGCTAAATTATTATTTTGATAATTTAACCACATTTGATGTGCTACAATATCTTTTATAGCCCCTCCCATAGCAAGCTCATCCCTATCACTTCTTGAACCTTGATAATTGTCATGAGATACATTTTGATTTGCAATTTCAGCATCTACTTTTGCTATAAGATCTTCATCCGGGTCTACACTCATTAGATAATTGTGAAGAATGCAACATGCAAAAATAATTAATTTTTGAGCTTTGACTCCATTATTTGGCTCCGTAGAATTAGATAAAATCTCAAATATTTTTTTTCAATATTCCAAAGGCTCTTTCAATTGCATTGTGTAAAGACGAATGTCGAAGATTAAACAACTCTTTAGAATTTTGGGGTAGATTTCTAGTCGAATATTCTTTCAAGTGATATCGAACTCCTCTATAAGGTGTAATTAATCTACTAGTGAACATGAATTCAGCATCAACAAGATAATATTTTCCTATATCAAAGGTAATTAATAAATGTGATAATTTAAAATATAGACTAAAAATAACTATAAGTTTAGGTTATTCTTATATTACCTTGAGGAATTTTAAGTTTATCTTTACGTGTTAATGCATTCTTTATTATTCTCGAGTCAAAGGCAGACCCTTCCCATCCCCCAAGCACATAAGTGAACTTTAAATCAAAAGTACACGTTGCTTAAAAAAATTAGACAAATAATATTAGATTTAAATAATATTGATAATCCAACTAACCAAATAATTTTTTTATTTAATATATATATATATATATATATATATATATATATATATATATATATATATATATATATATATATATATATATATATATATATATATATATATATATAAAACTAAACCTAAGCTACCTGTACATGTAACTTTGCAACAACGGTATTAACATACTGCTACTACTATGGAAGTATTCTATGCAACAACGATAATAGTATATATGGCTATGGAAGCATACCTATAAATATAAATATATATTATAACTAATTCTAATAATAACACTAGCATTCAATACCGACAATGTTAAATTACATATAAATATAGACAAGAATTCAATTATATGAACATATATCACTATCAAGTAAACAATATAATAACAAAAAGAAAGTTTCAATAAAATAAGAAGGGAAAACTCACCGATAGCAAAAACTTGAATATAGCACCACACTAAACGTGAAATAACATACTGAAAAAACCTAGTCTTTTATAATTTAATAAGGATAAATTTTGAATTAAAAATAATTGAGGTTAAATTAGAGAAAACAATAAAGAATTTATCAAAAAATCTTCTCTCCCTTCCAAATCCCTCCAATTTGGAGGGGAGCAAAAAGTGAGTCTACGAGGGATTTTACTTCCCTCCCCTTATAAAAAATGAACCAAACAAATAATTTATAAAATTCCTCTCCCCTCCCATACCCTCCATCTACTTCCAACCAAACAGACCATAAAAGGCACAATTATTAGAGAATTTATTAAAAGGGTTTCAATTAACGAGAAGAATTGTCATCTCTAATTATCAAGAATTGTAATCTCTTTGACTACACCATAATGAAAGACCGCCTCCAAAAGAGTTTGGAAACTGCATAAAGCGTTCAAGATTATGGACAATGATAATGAGTTTTACATGGTCAAGTTTGACCAAACGAGGTCAAAATAACAAGTAATATAAGATAGATTTTAGATAATCTTTGATCACTACCTCGCATCTCCCATAGGTCGCCAAAATTTTCTTTTCCAAATGCATGGTGGAAGAAACGGTCTTTTTTTAGGACAAAACTTAGTTTACTATGACGAGAGTTTCTATGGCAAGCTAAGAAACAACACATGATTTCTAGAAGTTCTTCTGAAGCTGAATACCGTGCCTCATCTTTTGCATCATATGAACTATATTGGTTAATAGGATTACTTGAAGAACTTAACATTAAAACTACAAAACTTTCATCTTTGTACTTTTAAAACCAAAGTGTTATCCATATTGCAGCCAATCTCGTCTTTCATGTAAGAACAAAGCATCTTGAGATAGAATTCCATTTCATTTGTGAAAGAATTCTGAAAGGCATGTTTAAGATACTACCAATTCACACCTAAGACCAACTAACATGTTTAGTGTAACACCCCAATATTACCCAAGGTTTTATATGCATAAATCAGAGTAATTTAAATTTTCATAAATTAAATACTGAGGCATCATACCATCAAAACCAAATCACTTTAAACAGTTTGCTTTAAAGTATAAATCTCAGATACATAGCATCGTCGAAAATCATAAATTGATTCATAGAAATCAAAACATCTTCGTAAATAAACTTCCTTAACAAATCATATTTTCATAAAGTATGATTCTTATTTACAAAAGGAAAAACAACAAAAGAACAACAACAAGGCAACATAAATATTCCCCCCCGAGTGCTACGTATTAGAGCAACACCGACTCGTCTAATAGCAGCTATAAACTCCGTCTTCATAACCTGCATGTTACCAATATAAAGGTAACGACGAAACAAGTAAAGGGTGAGATACTCCAAAACATATAATTAAAGACATGATAACACACACACACACACACACACACATATATATATATATATATATATATATATATATATATATATATATATATATATATATAGTTTCAGAATTATAAGGGTATAGATTAATAAGTGCAATTCCAACACTCACTTACTCTTATCGTCATTCTAATGTGTATAATCTACACTTTATCGCCATAACCTCATCGGCATAAATCATCACAAGTTAATATGTCACTAATCAACACGGTAATCATTAACAACAACATCAAACAACAACATCAAACAATGCTAATAGCATAAGCAACATAAATAAAATCATTCACAAATTGGCTAAAGCCCATCGTCGCTTTTGGCATAAAAGCCCATTGTCACAAACATCATCACATCATATTTGCATTAAGCATTTCATCAAATTTAAATCATCGCAAAACTCATCATTTATATTCATCGCATAGTTATCATGAAATTATCAAGTCATATTCATTTCATGTTCATCATAAAGATCATCACCAAACAAAACATCATATATCATCGCAATTCAATATCATCCATCAATTAAAACCCAACGCCAAACAACTCAAACATAAACATAACCGACTCCATGAGACACGACTATGTTATGCATGTGGTACCCGTCGCTTTGTCCATAATTAGGAACACTTGGCATAAAAGCCTCGTCACTTTGGCATAAAAGTCCTCGTCGCCAATGCAATGTATGTGACTCGACAATAAGACAACACAACAAAAACATCATCATCGCTCGTCAAGATTGGTATAAAGCCCACATCGCCATAATTTATCCACATCAAGATAAATATATCATCGCATCATATTTGCATTATGCAAAACATCACCAATAATTCATCATCATCAAAAGTCATGCATTCACAAATCGGAAACATTATTTAACAACATCAATATAATCATCACATCATCATGTACAAAGACTTATATCATCGCATCGCATATCATCAAGTATTCATTAATAAGTACATCGTCGCAAACATCATGTTTAATCACACCACATCATTATCGATTCATTCACTAAATTCCAAATACGGAAAATAGTCAAACACCTATAATCGTCGCGAAAGCCATTCCTAATAACCGATATTAATCATAATCGTCGACATCGCAATCGGAATGTCCATACGTGCCTTAAATCTACTAAAACGCAATCCGATTCAATTTAACCGTAATTTGGTCTATTTCGGGTCATTTCGTAAAAACTCGTAATTTCGAAAAACTAACCTCACCACTAGGTTTTACACGCCGAACTTAGCTAGCACGTCAATTTTCGTTGAATTCGGAGCAACTTGCTCCGTTGTCGAATTTACTGAAATCGAAAAATCGGAACATAATCGAGTTCCAAATTTAATCGGCTAACTTATGTCCTAATTATATTTTATTGATATAAAGTGTTACTAGGTGAAATTGGGAAAATTGAAACAAACAAAAGCTTAACTTAATTATGCAGGAACTTTTTTTTTTTCCAGAAAACAGAAAACCAGAAACACAGTTTTACAGAAAAACAAAACAGAGTTTTCCATTTCCACCACTAGCCACAGGGACGCACGTCCCTTTAATGTCTTAAGAAAGGAGGCCGGGCCTCATAGTGGGGGACGGTCGCCCCACACGTTGAGTTGGGCGTCTCCCCCTTCACCCATCCTCCACACGTTTCTGTTCATATTCCCTGCATTTTTTTTACAGTTTTCTTCTTTTTCTGGTTTTTCTTGTTTTTATATTTTACAGTTATAGTTTTTTCAATTTTCATTCTATAACTTCCATATACCACAATGCTGACAATAACACACCCATAATCCATACTCCTAATCCAATTTTTCTAAACTATTTCAACAATCAACCAACCAAAACCCTAGAAATCAACTATCAATTTTTCCCCCAAATCTAAAATATAACTATCAAAACCTAGCAATATGAGATGGAGAATCAAACCCCTTACCTCAAAAGCTTTGATGATTCATGAAGATTCAACCACTCCAAACCTCAAGCTCTAGCTCTTGTTCTTCTCTTCTTCTTCCAAAACCCTCTTTCTCCCAAGGTTACTAAGTTTGGCTTTGTGAAAAATGGAAGAAAAATGAGGAAATGTGTTTATATGTATTCTTACTAGCAACAAGGGTGTATACCCAATCTCTTCAATTACTCCCCACACCCCTAACTTATTTTTATTAAATAATACCTTAATAATATCTAATAATATTATTTACTCAATTAATTAAAATAATACCGGGGAATTAAATATCGGTCCGAATAATATTTTACCGAACCGAACGGAATAAAAACTGGACCAAATCGAAACATCGCCAAATATATTAACAGATATGTCGATTAATATAAATATTCTCGTCACAAAATAAATATCGATCGGTAACTCGAAAATATTAATATAATATAATATTAATTAAAACTGGGCGTTACATTTAGCTTGCAGGGGGATGGGTGTTGAACTTATTCCTTACATGTTAAATAAGTTACCGGTTTTCCTATTGTGCAAGTTATTTTGTTGTATGATCAATGAAGGAATAACTTGTAATCACAAGTCACCAATAATTAGTTATGAGTTTTTAGGTTTCACGTAACTATATAAATAGTGTATAACTAACTCTTTTGCTAAGAGAAATTAAGTTGATTTAATATATCATCTTCTTCCTTTTCTCTCTTCCAATGGCTTCCACAATTTCTACTAAATCCATGCATAACTTGAAGACTAAAATCCCAATTGGTCGGTGTGCTTTTCTCGATCTTTTATAATAGTAAAGTAAGATTTAGTTACATGAATTTGGGTAAAAATATGAATCAATTTACTTTTCTATTTAATTACAAAGGTAAGGTGTTCAAAATTGAACCGGTTTAATAGAAAACTACTTATCGAACCAAACCAAATCAAAAACTGCATTTGGTTCACATGTGTTTGAATTATTTTCTAACAAAACTACATGGATTAGTTTGGTCTATGGGTTGTATTTTGCAATTCAGATGGATTTTAGTGTCAAAACCATGCAAACTATTCTGCAAACACCACTACCAAAATGTATGCATTATCCCCTATAAAATTGATGCATCATATAAGTTTACAATATTGTCTTATTTTATTTTGTAAAGATTATGAGGTATGGAAAAATACTAGAGAGTTAATAGTAGGAGCATTGATATAAAGTTGAGGAACAAGCACCTTGTTACAGACACACCACTTATCCACCTAAAACCTTAAGGTGATAGGTGAGTGGGTTCTCCCACTTATATATGCTTAAGTCTCCACATTCCTATCCAATGTAGGACTATTTTCCCACTTACTCACACTTGCTATAATATTCCAACATGGTTTGGTTCTACACCTATCTTAAAAGTTTTGATGATAACAAGTATTGTTGATGACAATTATGTTCTGACTCTGATAAATAAATATTTTGTATGAAACATTGTTGTCTCCTAATTTTTTAATGAAGTATGCAAATGATGTTCTAATTCTGAATGGAAAAGGAGAACAAGTTACAATTCTGAAGATATAAGAAGTTCTAATATTTTGTAAAAGAAATTCTAAGAGAACTTAAAAAGATACACATGTAAAGGCAGTCTTCAAGACTATCACACTCGTTAGAAGAAATTCTGCTATGATCAAAAGAAAAACTTCTAAAAGCACCATGCTGCACTACAAACTCTGATTCCTATATGCTTGCTGCTTAGTTCTGATGCGTTACAAGGACTCAAATGGGAATATTTGAAGTAACGACCAATTTCCAACAAGATCTCGTTTTTATGGAAAGCACAATTAATGACAAGTATCATTCTTCCATTTGTGGAATCTATGTCTCCAACAGATTGAAATTCTCACGCCTATATAAAGACAAAATCATGACAACTCTTACACGCATATTGTAGAGAAAATTTTCAACGAAAGCATTCATATTTCTCTAATTTCAATTGAGCTCAAAATATATTATGTAATACACCACAGTAGTGATATAGCTTATTAGAAGCACCTTTTATACACAATTGTAATTGTTCAATCAGCTGTAATTCCTTGAGAACCAAGTTGTGATTTATCTCAAGAAGACAAAGGCAGTTGTCTTTGTGAATTGTAATCTCTTGTTGAATAGTGGATTAAGACCTCGTTGAGAGAGCAAATCACCTTGATAGGTGGACTGGAGTAGTTTGAGTTCACACGAACCAGGATAAAAATAATTGTGTCAACTGTTTTAATTTAGAAAAACCCAATTCAAACCCCCTTTCTTGTGTTTCTCAACCTTCAATTGGCATCAGAGCGCCTGGTTCTGGGTGCTAACGCTTAACTGTGTCAGGTAAAAGATCCATCTTTAAAAACACAATGACAAAACCAGTTCAGAACAACAATGACCACTATGAGGACAAAGACAGAATCAACAGCAGACCCCCAATGTTTGATGGAGAAAATCTTGACTACTGGAAAGACATAATCGAAAGTTTCTTTCTAGATCATGACGCTGATATCTGGGATATGGTAACTGATGGCTACATTCATCCTATTGATGCAAGTGGTCAGAAGATTGAAAGAGAGAAAATGTCAGATCAACAAAATAAATAATTCAAAAATCATCACAAAGCCAGAACAATCCTCCTAAGCGCCATCTCATACACTGAGTATGAGAAGATCACAAATAGAGACTCAGCTAAGAATATTTTCGACTCCTTAAGAATGACGCATGAAGGCAATACACAAGTCAAAGAAACAAAAGCTCCTGCTCTCATTTTGTAGTACGAAGCATTCAAAATGGAAGAAGATGAAATTGTTGAAGCAATGTTCTCAAGGTTTCAAATTCTGGTAGCTGGTTTAAAAGTTCTGGACAAAGGATATTCTATTATTGATCATGTAAAGAAAGTCATCAGAAGTCTTCCCAAGAAATGGAGACCTACGGTGACAGCTCTTAAGCTTGCAAAAGATCTGAACAAAATCTCTCTAGAAGAACTCATCAGCTCATTAAGAAGTCACGAGATAGAATTAGAAGAAGATGAGCCCCATAAGAAAGGTACGTCTATTGCTCTTAAATCTAACAAAAAATATGACTCTAAAGCTTTTCAGGCTGAAGAAGAAAATGAAGGATGAAAAACACAAGAAAAGGGGGTTTGAATTGAGGTTTTGAAATCAAATGCAAATAGACACGATTATTTTTATCCTGGTTCGTTTGAACTCAAACTACTCCAGTCCACCCGTCAAGTCGATTTGCCTCTCTCAACGAGGTCTTAATCCACTAATCAGAACTTGATTACATACCACTGCCTTAGTCTTCTCAAGAACACCACAACTTGGTTTCTCAAGGAATTACAATTCACTAAAACAACTATTTTAGTTTTCTCAAGAACACCAAAACTTGGTTTCTCAAGGAATTTCAATTCACAGATAATAAAAATTAATGTGTTTAATAATTCTTCTAGAAAGCTATATCACGACTGTGATTTTCACACAAGAATGCTTTAGCACTTTATGAACTACTGAATGATTTGAATTCTCTTTTGTTGTTTTTGCGTGTGTAGTTCTTGTTCTTCTTTTCTTCGTAGATGAATCCTTTATATAGTTGTTCATGGAAAGTATCTGTTGGAAACATCTTAAGTTGTATATGGAATGATGATAATTTGCGTTTATTTTTCTTTCCATAAAAGCGAGATCCTCTTGGAAGATTACCGTTGCTTCAAATCTTCATTTATGAATGACAACGCTTCAGAGTCTTTCAGCCAGAACATGGATATCATAGTTTTTAGAGCGGTCTGGTGCTATTTAGAAGTCTATCAGAACTTCGTTTAAAGCGTGAATCTTTTAACATCTTCTAATCATGTCAGAGCTTCTATATGTTTAGTTCAGAGTATTCTTTTGACATTAGAACTTCTCTTCGATCAGAATCTTCTAATGCTTTTAGAACTTCGCTTAGCTCAGAGTCTTCTAAGGGACATCAGAACTTCTGTTCTTTTATTTTCATCAGAACTTCTGTTCCACTTTTTTCGTTAGAACTTCTGTTCCACTTCTTTTCGTCAGAACTTTTGTTCCACTTCTTTTCGTCAGAACTTATGTTCCACTTCTTTTCGTCAGAACTTCTGTTCTATAAAAAAACGAAAAAGGTTTCTTTTCTTTTCAAGGTTAGAACTTTATCGCATACTTTTAAAACAACCTTAGAAGCCAACATTTTCATACAAAATATTTGTTTATAATTGTCGAACATGATAGTCATCAACAATACTTGTTATCATCAAAACATCTAAGATTGGTGTAGAACCAAACCATGTTCTAATAATCTCCCTTTTGATGATGACAAAACTCAAATATTTTGACAAAGAGAGGTCTCCAATTTATTATTCATATAAATTTAGAAAACATTGTACTTCCTCAAGTTTCTTCCGAAGTTTATTTCGGAGGATGGTTCCGAAGTTGATTTCTAGAAGTTGATTTCAAGTTGGTTCCGAAATTTCAAGTTGGTTCAGAGGTTGATTTCCGAGTTGGTTCCAAAAGTTGGTTTTCTGTTATAATCTTTAGACACAAATGAAATCAAGGGTGATTTTAAAATGTTCGAGACTTAGTCTATTAGTAACTATGATGTTCAAAATATCTTACTTTCTCCCCCTTTTCGTCATACATCAAAAAGAAGTTTAGCACAAAAGATGGTGAAACACCCAGCCGAAAATCAAAGGATATAACTATATATCAATGAAGTCTTATCCCTCGAAGAGGGAAAGGTAAACATCGAGTAAACCTGAAACGGAGAAATTACGGTCTTGCGACTGAGAGATCAGGTAATGAAGTCTGTTACGCGAGGGGAAGGGATTAGCACCCCACGCGTCCGTAGTACTCTACGGTATCCGCTTTTACTTTCTATCTAATGGCTGTAAAGGTCTAACTATATCTGTATACGGTGTAATGCATGCATATGTAAAAAGAAAAGAAGAATGAAGAAATAAAGAAAATAATAAAGGAAAGAAAACACGGGGAAAAGAAGAAAATATTTACAAAGGTTGCTCGATCTAGCCCCACGACAGGATGCCTACGTATTCCCTCGTGCAATGGGAAAGTCAGAGCGCCGTAGTTCGGTTCACTTGGTTTGGTTGGTTTGTGTTTTTTAGATTAGCAAACGAAACAGCAAACAATGATGAAACACCTCTATGATGACGAAACATTAGCTATAGACGGGATGACGAAACATCGAGAGACGAGATGACGAAACATCAGCAAACGAGATGACAAGACATCAAAGGATGAGATGGCGTAACATCAGAGGATGAGATAGCGAAACATCAGCAACAGGATGACGAAGCATCAACATTAAACAGGATGACGAAACATCCTAGACTAATTGGTTTGTATCTTTTACTTTGGAAAAAGTTTCAGATTATTAGAATGTTTTAATGCACTTGACAAAAACAAGATTTTAGTTTTAAGGATGCAAAAGGATAAAGGTAAAATGGCTAAGGGAAACTAACCTACTTCTAAATCCTAATGTTATCATACAAAGTTGCTCCTAAGTTATGGATATAAACAAGGGGAAGATCTACCTAAAGTTATCATGCATGGATAGCAGACCTAAGGTCTATTTAGTTCAAACTTGGAGAAGCATGAACTAAAGATCCTATGGGGAACATGGCAATCTCATGAAAGAGATAAAGAAGCAAGCATTCACACTTAGAATGAATGATAAGACATGTATGGCAAAACATCATGTAAAGGATAATAAAATGCATGAATGACAACACATCAGGCATGGATGACAAAACATCATGATAATGGACATGGATTTTGATATGATTCATTATAACATGTTACTAAAACAAAAATGTCAAACATTTCTAACAAAATATACAAGTGTACATTTTTGCTTCTAAGTGATACAGATTTACACAAGCTTTGGAAGATTAAGTTGCAAAGACAAACTCTGATGATTCAAGCTCTAAATGAAAAGGAAAACTCTAAAGAAAAGAATCTCTGAAAGTTCTGAAAGAACATCTCAGGGAAGTTCATCCTACTTAGTTTTCTTCAATTATTAATCTCAGGGGGCGATTGTCTATCTCAGGGGGAGATATGTTTTTCATATATACAATTTTTTTTAATCAAAATCTAATATTTTTGTCATCATCAAAAAGGGGGAGATTGTTAGAACATAGTTTGGTTCTAGTCACATCTTAGAGTTTTGATGATAACAAGAGGAATAAATTTTGTATAATAGATATGATACTCTGATATATATATATTGTTTTCATTTCAGATAATGTTCTGACTCAAGTATTGAATAATATAGATACATCAAGATTATGCTGAGTAAAACAAGAATTAGAAGTTCTAATGAAAGCAGAACTTCTGGTCACACACGCTAAAAGCAACTTCTGATAGAAGCATGCAAGCGCAAACCTCTGATAGAAGCATGCAAGCGCAAACCTCTGATAGAAGCACCAAGAAAATGTTCTGATTAGAAGATGTTCTAACAAGGCTTACAAAAGATTATGATCTTTGTGTACGTCATCTTCTAAGACAAAACCTGCTACAGTAATGTTACCCTACAAAGCTAAAACGGCTGAAGTACGTGAGTGGTTCAAATTTCTATGACACTTGGAGAAAACAAAAGCACATGAATTATACTTCATTAATTACGTTTTCCTGTATCCAAGACACGCTAACCATGCAACAAAAACTTTCTGGAAGCTATATATAAAGAGTTCAAATTCAAAGAAGACAACAACAATTTACTCATAGAAAACTTACGCTGCCAGATTGAAATCACCTTCTTGTAAAGTTTTATTTCTAAGTTGTTTGAGCTAAATAATTTGTGTAAAAATCACTTTAAGTGATAAAGCTTTTTAGAAGCAATTGTAAGCACATTATCTAGAAGTTCTTGTGAGATTGTTCCTTGAGAGACCATTTGGGTCAGATTTCTCAAGAGGGATAGGACTAGTTGATTCTTAGAGGTGTTAGTTACAACAGTTGGTTGTGCATTTGTAATCTTTGAACTATAGTGGATTAAGTCCTCGTTGAGAGAGACGAAATCACCTTGACGGGTGGACTGGAGTAGTTTGAGTTTCAAACGAACCAGGATAAAAATCCTTGTGCATTTAGGTTTGTTGTTTGTTAGAAAGAAATATTTAATCTGAAACACTTATTCAACCCCCCCCCTTCTAAGTGTTTTCTAAGCCTTCAAAAACTACCAGGGATTTCACGCCTCTAGAAGCCTAATTTACAACGTTAAGAGCACAACCAATTATTAAATGTCCCAGAATATGATACTTATCATTAAGAATAGAATGAGTAAATAAAGAACATTATCGTATCTGCAATCACTATTAAGAACTTGTGAAGTAAATGCACTTCACGCCTATAAGAATCCTTAACTATATGAATGGAAGTTTTGATGAAGAGAGTGCAGAAAAAGATCAAAGGAGGAAAATTGAGATCTTTTTGCAAGAAGCGGAAGTATAGTTGTAGGGACAATCCAACAAGCCCCTCAATAATCACAAGAAAAGGGAAAGATTTCTCATGTTAGGGATACACCTAAGAAAATGCCATATTTGGCTTCTAGAGAAAATCACCATCGATCGCATTCAATGTGACACATGTTTTCCTCAACTAACGTTTGATTTCCTATAGTTGACCCATGTTTGATTTCCCTCAACTGATTGACATTTGATTTCCTTCAACTGGATGATGTTTGATTCACCTTACTAACACCTGAATATACACCTCATATTCGCTTCATACAAGAGGAACTCGCCTCAAGAATGTTGCAGGGGTTACCCAGATAGGGATAGGAACAACGAGACTAAATCACATCACTATTT
The DNA here is from genome assembly GCA_021764765.1 of Vicia sativa. Lineage (NCBI taxonomy): Eukaryota > Viridiplantae > Streptophyta > Magnoliopsida > Fabales > Fabaceae > Vicia > Vicia sativa. Next base: position 1,894,772 of record CM038796.1, on the reverse strand, counting down.
TCAAGAACTCGTGCTTGAAGGGTTGTATATTAGTATATTTGTGAAGGGCATACATTGGGCGACATAGGAGGAAATCGATGTAACATATGATCGACGATGTCTTTCTGGTTGCTCTTTTCCTATATTGAATGGACATTTATTGGATGTGGCGCCTTTTCCTCGAATATGTCGCCCATTTCTTGGGTTACTCACCCAAAGCATGCAAACGTGGGAAGTGATGTGTCCTTGTTCCACAACATTGTAGAAGAAGTCAGAGAGAAATTAACCATGCTCTATTGAATAATTTAGGATTAATTGTCCACTCCTACGTTCTTTCAAAAGCTGTTATTACTCCTAAGGGGCCTAAGAATCAGTCCTAGTGCAACTATAATACATCAACCTTGAAGTTGAGAAGGACAATTTCATATTCACACAAATACTAAATATCTGAGGTTTTTCACCTCATGAGCTAACTCTAAACTCTACGGCCAATCCTAAAGCATTTGATAGCCCTTATTCGTTAAAAAGTGTCATGTGCATTTGATAGCCCTTATTCGTTAAAAAGTGTCATGTATTATGCTTTTAACAAATACAATAATTAAAAATGGTCGTAGTGGTCTGAGACTCAATCTATCTCCTTCTTATTTGTATTTCATTTAAACTCTTCTTTTTATGATTATTTAGTATAGAAGGAAAGAGAACTCTCTATGCAATAATGTGTTGTAACTCTAATCAAATCACCATTATTTATGTATATGTTATTTCATAGCTCTCATAATAACATTTTTTTAATTTATTTATATAACACATCTTCATTATATATATATATATATATATATATATATATATATATATATATATATATATATATATATATATATATATATATATGTGTGTTTGTTTTGTGTGTGTGAATCACACTTTTCATAACATCGTCTCAGATTAATGATTTTATTATTGAATTATTAAATATTCTTACAATTGTATTTAGCTTAGAAAAAACAAAATTACTTCTTAAAATCATGTTTTTTATTGTAAATATGAAAGAACATACAAACGAAGTAAGTTTTAAGATTTATTAAGCTGTGAGAACTTACTATTATAACTCAGTATAAGTTTAAACAAGTTACTACTTCGTTATTATCACATTCACTGAACTTTTATTTATATCGATTTAGTTGTTATTGTCAAAACTCAATATAATATTAGTTATCAATTTATCAATTAATCCTAATATTTTGAATGAAGCTTATGCAGTAATTTAACATGAAGCATGAACATGGTAGTACAATAAACAAAAGTAATTAATGTAAATATGGAGGGTTGATTCTATCTTAACACCGACACAAACTAATTACAAAAGTCAAAAGACAATAGAAAACGCGGTTTCAATTTCCAACGTTCATCATCACATCCAATCCAGCTGTGAACATCAATTATATATTCTAACAAAAACACCCTTTCTATTATTTTTTAATAAAATCAACTTGTATGTTTATAGATCTATACTAAATAAACAAATCTGCATTACTTTTTTTTTGTCATCATCTAAATTACACATATGTATGTCAAACAAACAGCCTTGCTTACTTTCTTTGTGTTTATCAACTCAACATCATCATCATCTAGATTATCTATCTTATTATGGATCACTAAGAATTGAAATATTTTATAGAGATTGAATAAAGTTTTAGAAATGGAAAGTTCTAAGAACAATAAACTGGAGAAAAGAAGTTATGATGTAGTTAATGAGAACCAACATCATCTTGCTAACTCAAAGAAGCCAAAACTACCTGGTTTAGCCAGGTATTGCAATATTACTTTAGTATAAGATGATTTTACATTTTAGTCACTTTCTAGGAACAATAAATTTGGAGTATTTCTCACATGTTTTAGTGTTTTTGATAAGATGATTTGTGTACTGTGTGATATGAGTTTGCAATAGATCTTTAATAACATGTGATATTAGTTAGATTAATATTATGTTGCTCTTAATTGTTGTTACTTTAATTTGTGACATTAACATTAATGAACATTTGAAATGTAGTGTGATTGTAGAAGCTTTGAAGGTGGATAGTTTGCAAAGACTTTGCTCATCTTTGGAACCTCTACTCAGAAAAATTGTGAGTTAAAATAAGCAATGATATCATTATCTACAATGTATTATTGGTTCTTTAGTGAATCCTTCTAATTCCATGATCAACAGGTCAGTGAGGAAGTGGAGCGAGCTTTGGCGAAATTGGACCATGATAAACTGGGTGATAGGTATGTTCCTTTAGTCAGATTAGTATTCTGAAAATTTCAAGATCTGTCACTGATATCATAGATTGCCTTTAATATGTGTCAGGTCTTCACCACCGGGGGAAAAGAATCTGCAGCTTCATTTCAGAACAAGAATGCCACCTCATTTGTTCACAGGAGGGAAGGTTGAGGGAGAGCAAGGAGCAGTCATCCATGTTATTTTGTTGGATCCGAACACGGGCAATGTTGTTCAAGTTGGACCCGAATCAGTTTCTAAGTTGAATGTTGTTGTACTTGAGGGTGATTTTAATGAGGAAGTTGATGATGATTGGACAAAGGATCATTTTGAAAGCCATCAAGTAAAGGAACGTGACGGGAAAAGACCGATTCTAACCGGTGATTTGCAAGTTAGTCTAAAGGAAGGTGTAGGAACATTAGGCGATCTTTCATTCACGGACAATTCTAGCTGGATAAGAAGCAGAAAATTTAGGCTTGGTGTTAAGGTGGCTCCTGGGTATTGTGACGGGATTCGAGTGCGCGAGGGTAAGACTGAAGCCTTTGCTGTTAAAGATCATAGAGGGGAATGTAAGTTTCCTGATTGTGAATTCTTGTGTTTTTTGCTAATGATTTAGGCTTTTTTGAGGAAATAATTTTGTGAACATATTATTTTCTGCAACTTAGTGTACAAGAAACACTATCCACCTGCTTTGCATGATGAAGTTTGGAGATTGGATCGGATAGCAAAGGATGGTGCACTTCACAAAAAATTGATTCAATCAAGAATAGTAACCGTAGAAGATTTCCTGCGTCTTCTTGTCCGTGAGCCACAGAAATTAAGAAGTGTAAGAATTCGACAATCCATATCACTGTTATCTAAACATATTTTTTCAAAGCACTAAACTGAAATGTAGTATCAGAAGTGGCACATTTTAAAAATTATGGCAACAGTTATACTATTTGTTTAGTCGAAAACAGCTGGAATGGAGCAATGTGTTTAGCGCTGTTCATATATTGACCATTTTACAAGCTCATGTGCAATTTTTACTACAGATACTTGGTAGTGGAATGTCAAACAGAATGTGGAGAACACTGTGGAGCATGCCAAGACATGTGTCTTGGGTACCAAGCTTTTTATTTACTACACTGATGAAACCAATAGCACTGGTATTATGTTCAACAACATATATGAGCTAAGAGGCCTCATTGCTGATGGTCACTTCTTCTCTTTAGAGTCTCTCACTCCAAATCAGAAGGTCAATTTTCTATCTATATATCAATTTGGTATCTCTTTTAGTTTTGATATGTTAACCATTCAAGTTGTTATGGAAAATTATTGTTCTATTTTGTGTCCAAGTAACACGATTCCAATAATAATAAACTAATTTGAATTACAGATGTCTGTGGATTCCTTGGTGAAAAAAGCATATGATAATTGGGACCAAGTGATAGAATATGATGGAAAAGTTTTAAATTCTTTGACTAATTCCAAAAGGGGATCAAAATCTATAGACACTCATAGAATGCATCACAACAATCTCCAAGACCAGCAATATGCATCTGCAAAGGGAAGGCGTTATGCCTCATCCGTACCAAATCAACATTTGCAAATAACGAACAACTACTCATCCAGGCCTGATTATCAGATGGTAGGGACATCTGTAAATGAGTCACAAATAGCATTACCAGGAACCATGAATTACAGCATGCCTGCTCATGAAAACGAAGGCGCTTATTATCATGGAGACTGGTCTAGGCAGAGAAATGGACAAGGGTTGGAAGACATTGTCGCGGAAGAGCTTCGTCTTAGGAGTTCACAGATGTTGGAGAGCGATGATATGCAGCGGTTACTTAAGACGATTAACGAAGGAGCTAGTTTTGATCATACCAACGAGTTGTTACAGTTACAGGCTTGAGTATGAGCCTCCGTTCGGCGGCGAGGATAATGTCAAGTGCTCGGGGAAGGCTGTTGTTGGGTGGCTTAAGCTCAAAGCAGCTTTAAGGTGGGGAATATTTATTAGAAAAAGAGCTGCAGAAAGACGAGCACAGCTTACTGAGTTGAATTGAGTTCAAATGCTTGAAATTGGGACATTTTGAAATCATGTTTGTATTCTCATTTATTAAATTTTTTTATTTACTTATAACAAGTTTGTGATACTGTATGATTGTGAACAAATCTCAGATGTAGTTTAATTAAGAATATTTGAATAAAGTTATGTCAATAAGATCCATGAAAAACTATGAGACATATTACATTGGTTAGTATTTTCTCATTCGTTATTTATTATGTTGGTATTTTCTCATTTGTCAGATATCAAACTTGGTCTTTTTTAACTCCTTTACTCCTTTATTCTTTTAACTCCTATAATCAAGTAACGCCAAGTATTTTATAAATGTATTAACCATCACCTAAGGAGAAAACACATGACTAACAAATACATTCATTACAATTACTCTATCTAAAAAGAGAGGGAAAAAAAAGCAGAAACTACTTGTGCTTTTAAGCAAGAATGAAAAGGAGATGGTAGGGGCCAGATAGCTAAACACACAAACATTAGTGAAATAAGAAATGTTAGCAAAGAGAATTATTTTATTGTACCATGATAAACAACTTAAAATAAGTACATTCAAAGAAAAACTACACAGGGAAATAAACTCCTTGGGATAGGAGTAAGCTTCAGGATTTGTGTTTCTGGATTCTTGTTGAATCATAAGCAATCAAATACATGATCCAATAGGGTAAGCATCATAAAATCCCATTTCTCCATCGATTAATGTCATCTCATTTTGCCCTTGCGTTATGAAGGGGCGGCTCATGTTTTCGCTGTAATCCAGTTTATGTTCTTCCCACCTTTGTTGCGGAGCATAACCAGAAGGCTGCATAATATTTCCAATAAAGTCGCCTTCTTGGCACCTCGTCAAAACATCTCTGGCATCCTTCAAAGTAACATTGATTGCTTCTCTAGATGAAAAGTTAACTGGACTATTACCAATCGGGGATATTTGGTTAAAAGCAGTAATGCTAGTGGGAGGCATTCGGTTGGTATTGGAAGACCATACCGGCAAAGAGCTGGCAGGAAACTTAGGCAACGCTTCACTTTTCAAGTTTTCAGTACACTCATTATAACTCAACAAATTTGAAGAACCACAAATGTTGATGTTTGTGTTTCCCAAAGAAGCAGAACCAAGAGAGGATTGATTTCTATATGTCCCTGCATTGTGTATCGGTCGTGAATTTCCTTGGAACAATAAATGATGGTTTGATTCTTGTAGAGAACAGTTAGTAGCCCTACTATCCTGGAAGCCGGACGCAACTCTAAATCCAGTGGAATCTACTGGGTTAAGCTCAGTTGGAATACAGTGTAATAAGTTTGAGCTTTGATTTGCAGGAAATATCATGGATGATGACTGGAGGTTTCCAAGTTTGTTCAACGAGCTGTTGATGTTTTGACTCTGAACAGGACGAATCAGTGTTGAATGACTTATTCCTCTCATGTTACAGCTGGCTGGAGAATTCAGCCTACTGAAAAGTCCACTTGATGAATATGATGGCAAGGTGGTACTTGATATCCTTTTAGATCCAGGTGAGGTGAAAAGATCTGCATATCCATCTATTCCATTCATCAGAAGGTATGAATCATTACCACCACCGAATGCAGCAACCATGTTAGCTTGATGGGCTGCCTTTTTCAGATATAGTCTAAATTTCTGCAGCACAAAAGAAAAATGAGCTTCGAGCTTCATATGTAATCATTCATCACAGAACTGAAAAACACACATTATTGCTCAACTAAATTTGTGTTTTTTCAGTGGGACTTGAAACATGAGTTTCAACTTCATAGTCTTAAAAACCACATTGTTAACAACCCATTATTGAGATTGATGGATCGAGTTTTCTCAAAAGTAACTCTACTTAAAATAAATATCCATAACATTACACATGACCCGTTCTTCCAGAGAATATAAGGCTCTTAACACTTTGATCATTATTCATTGTTAATCCATTAATATAAACTTTAGATTTGTGAAGAATAAATAAAACAATTATGGTGGCTACAAAGCAAGAATACATATACCTGCAGATGGCTTGCCACATTTTCCCTAGTAAGCCCTTCAACATTCATCAGATCAAGTATTTTCTTTGGAACAGCCTCTGCAACAACAAGCAACAACAAACAAAGATGAGAATTAATCTTGTATTAGGAATTATAGTAACCAGACTCAGATATGAAATTGTTAAACACAGAATTTAAACAAATCAAGAATATTATATCTTCAATGTCAAAACTTACTCTCAAGCCGAGTTGGTTAACAGCATAGACAAATTTCTTATGTAGATCAACAGACCAAACCACGCGGGGTTTCTTCTGTGACGACGGGTCATCCTCATCTCCAGTCCCTTCCCCTTCCTCTTCACGTTCTTCGTCTTCTTCTCCCTCCTCGTCTCGGTCCCTCCTTTTACAAATCCTTTTATTCTGATCACCATTGTTTTCCAATATGTTTTGACTATTTCCCCCAGAAATATTAGTGACCCTATCCTCCTTGGAAGCCTTATTTTGATGATTGGAATCGGTATTTTTCTTTCGAAAAACATGTTGCCATATGTTCTTGAGCTCTTCAAGTCGAACAGGTTTCAGCAGATAGTCACATGCACCGTGTGTAATCCCTTTGAACACCATATTTGTATCACCGTGTCCCGACAACACTACAGTAAGATAAAACCCAAGAACAATTGAAATCCATTATTGTAGATAGAAGAAATTTCAATAACAAAATGAGTGTGAAGACAATGAATGTATGCATGCACTTACTGATTACAGGTAAGTCCATTTCAAGTCCCACCAATTCAAGGAGCTTAAACCCATCCATGTCAGGCATATCCACATCACTAATAACCAAGTCAAAGCTATTTCTGTTTCTCCTCAACATTCTCAGCGCATCAATTGCATTTGTAGATGTAGTAACTGGGAAAACAACCACAAAATCAAGCATTTGATTCCATAAACCTAAACTCTATTAGTAACTTAAAAAAAAAAAACACTACATTTTCCAATTTTGAACCAAAAGTCTTAAACTTTTACATGGCAAAACTATACCCATGTTAGAAAATACTAAATTTGGAATTGGAATTAGGTTAAATTGAACATAAAATTGTAAAAAGAGAAAAACAAAGGAACAGCAAACCATGATATTTGCATTGACGAAGGAGTTTGTCCAAAACCATGAGACAAGTTGGGTTGTCATCAACGGCAAGAACACGCATACCGACAGGAAAACGGTCAATGACCCCATCTTGATCCCTCAAATGACCCCTTTGATTCTCCACAACCATCTTGAGAGAAGAACAAAAATTGTTGAGAGATCAAGCTTTAAAGTCAATAAAAATTCAATCTTGGAACAGGAATTGAATGAAGAAAAGGGTAAGTAACGGAATTGAAAGTGGAGAATGTGAAGTTAACAAAACATAACAGAAATGTTCTTCACTTTTTGTACTCAAAAGCTTTGACTTTAGTTGTATTTGTTTAATGGGTGATGCAAAATACAATACAATAATGCAGCTTTTATGTGTATATAAAAAGAAATAATAGACTTAGTGACATTCTTATACAATAGTGCATATGTACCTAATAACCTAATACTTACCACATGATTTTACTCAATGATTTCAATCATGCTTTCTTATTGAGGTTTCAAATTTGTTCAACCTAAAAAAGAAAAGGAAACTCCTATGTGATTACAAAATCCAAGAATCTGGATAATTTATGTCTGTATTACTATTTCTATTTCTATTTCCTATATATGGAATATAGTCAAAAACTTTCTAAACAGAATAATTATTTCTCATTAAGTACATTTACACACCTGGCTTAATGTCATTTACAAGACTACTATACTCCATTTTTTCCGCCTAATTGCATGTTATTGCTTCACCCAAATACGGATAAATTATTAAATGTATAATAAAGAATTAAATTCGTAAGTTCATAACAAAATATTATTATAAAATTTTTAAAACATTATTAAAATACAATAACAAATAAATTAAAATATATAATATAATATAATCATGAGGAGAGATCAAATTACACCAAAAGAGTTACACCATGAGTTACACTCACTTAAAAACGTCAATTCGTATTAATATTTTTTTAAATCAACCGTTGGATTGAAACATATCATCATATAGATCATACTTATAAAGTTTGAGATTAATCTATAATGATATCCATTTCTTAAATTGCCCATGAAAATCGGAAGTATATTTCTGGTGCACACCACCATCTGTTAAAATTTACACTAAACTAGAACTTAACTTCCGGTTTTGTACTGTCACTCTATTTTCAGTTTAATTCATAACAGAAAATCAGAAAACTTCATTGCATTGTCTAACATAGAGAGATACATATAATACAAAACATAAACTTAACAAATACATTTAGTAGTTAAACATAAATCAAACATTACAAATCAATATTTGGGTGGGCGTTGCAACATCCTCATAATGTCATCGACGGTTCTTTATAAACTCGCATCTAGTTCGATTGGAACTTTCTCCGAAAATTTTGATAAGTCGACCACATGGCTCGTAATCGATGTTCTTGATTCACGGTCACGAATTGAAGATTTCCTTCATTGTCAATCGATGTCGGCGGATCGATCTTCTACCTTTCGCCGTCGTAAGGTACAAGTTCTGCGATGTTTCACGACTCTTCATTGGGGTGTTGTTAATTGGAAATTTCTAAATATGTTTGAGGCGTTTATTAAAGGCAAGTGTCCCTACGAGTTAAGGGCCGATTCTAAACGAATGTAGCTTCTTTGAGAAAAACATTGTAAAGCTATGTTAGAAATATCAGAAAACATGTGTCGACTGAGAGGTTGAGCCATAGAACCAACCAAATCGACGGTGACCGTAAGAAACCGCAAAAATAAAACCATATCGACATAATGGTTTGTTGGTCGATTCGACATAGTTTGGGTCAAATGAAGGAGTTGGTCGAATGTTAGATGTTGTCGAAGATGTAGGCAAAGACTTAGGGAAAATAACATTCCTTAAAAGTATATTGAAACCAGAGGCAATTAGCCCTTTTTTGAAGTCTTAAAGCGGGAAAAGTCAAAATATGGAGATCATGGCGTTATTTCAGAAGATCGTGGTTCCAAAGCGCTAAACGAATGGTGAAATCGTGTGTAATTGTCTTTAGTTTGAATCTCGTCTATTGATTACACTTAGCAATTATCTTGTAAAATACTATAAATAAGTCGGTTTGTTAGAATTTTGGTGTGTTCATTTGTATCTTAATTGCTTTCAAACTACGCCTAATTCGCGCTAAAGGAAGAAAGAGTCATTCAAGCCTTTGATGTCGTGAATCACCGTATTTACTTTCAATCAATCAATTTACGTTTAAGTTTATCTTTATTGTTTGTTTACTACATTTCATTTGAACGATTTCTTCACTAAATACTTCAACGTTAATTGTTGGTCACGAGTCACCAATTAGTGTTCGATTGAGTCTTGTTTATCCAACGTCTGCAGTCGGTTAGTAGGTAGTTGAAATTCTGTCTGTGTGGAAAGCCATTGTGCTGTTTCCCTTGGTCTCTGAAAACCATTTCTTGGCCAAGGTCTTTTTCTGAATTAGTATATACCAAATCTTAGCATGTCTCTTAAGATCAATGGTCGATCTTGCAAGTAACCATTAGTTTTAGGACTTAGGGAGGACCAGCGTTGTTTACCATTTTCCACGATGCAATGTGTACATCGTGATCTTGAATTCGCGAGGCGGTATGTCGTCGGAAAATGAACAACTCAACAACTCATGTGATGTCTAATTTCATGTCCATTTATGGTTTTTATGTTGTGGTTATTCTTGTGGAAAATGGTAAACAACGGTGGTCCTCCTAAGTCTTAAAACTAAGGGTTACTCGCGAGATCGACGATTGATCTCAAGACACGTGCTAAGGTTTTGGTATATTATCTTACAATAATGAAAAGGCCTTGGCCCAACTGTTTCGAGCCCAGGAAAGACTATGGCTTTCGCCTGGAATCGACTACTCAACAAAATCTTAATTGGCGACTCGTGACCAATAGTTTACGTTGAAGTATTTTTTATAAAGGAGATGAAAGTAAACAGGAACAAAACAGTAAAGATAAACTTAAAAGTAAATTGATTGCATTGAAATAGAAAATATGGTGATTCATGTACATCAAGGCTTGAGTGACTCTTTCTTCCTTTAGCGCGGAATTGGGCAGAGTTTTGGCAAGCAATTTGAGGGTATAAATGAACACACTAAAATCCTAACATACTAACTTATTTATAGTATTTACAAAGTAACTACTAAACATAACCAACAGACGAGATCTAAACTAGAGATAATTGAACACGATTCCGCCATCTATTTAGCGCCTCGAGCCATGATCTTACGAGCAACTACCACGATCTCCTTATTAAACTTCTTATTTCATCTTCTTGACCCGACCATTTCGTTGGCGCCTCTTTTCGACCCAACTTATGTCAAATCGACCAACATGTCACTTCATCGATCAAACATCATTCGGCGCCATCTTATTTTGGTTGTTTGGTCGATTTGGTTTGCTTTCGACCCGACTTCTCGATCGACATGTATTTTACGGTACTTCCAACTTGGCTTTGTCAAGCCTTTCAAAACTAACTTCATTTAAGACTATTCCTTAAGACCTTTGCCTTTAAGCAATGCCCTAGCATACTTTACACATTTCGATTAACAAAATGCCCCGGAGATACCATTTTGAATTCTTTATCTTGTCGAACATGAGACAATGGTATCTATGAAGTTGCCCCTCCGTCGATTTAGTCGTTTCGCTGCCTTTTGAAGGCAGTTCAACTGTTCAATCTTTTATGACGTCGGGCAATCATGGAAGCGTATATTGCTTTATTTGAGACATGGGAGCATTAAATGCTTGAACATCATTACTTAGGTAGCGGTATGGCCCACCATGCTAAGCGGCTTTATCTGCTCACACGTGTCCCTCGATGGACCGATTTAAAACTCTAGGGAATCGCCACGATTTCCTTTTCCTTTAATTCCCTTCATCTTCGCCTATAAATAGGCATTCCTCCTATTCTCTTTCTTTTCTTCATTCTCTCAAGCAAAGAAAAACCCGAAAACTTTCATCTTTCATACTCTCGATCTTGAACCAAGAACCCGAAAGCACTTCAAACCCTAACAGCTTATTTCCTTTAAACCCAACTATCAAAGGTTTTCACCATTTTAAAGCTTTCACCTCAGACCGGGAGCAACAATCTTTACTATGTTCATCCTTTCTCTTAGTTCAAATCCGAAATCTTCAAACCTCTGCTTCCCATCTTCATCTTTTTCTCTTAAAATGGCGACAAGAACATCTCAGCTCCATTGAAAACTCTTCCCTCCACCGTTGAAGGCAAACCCTATGTCTGGAACCGTGGTTCTCTGAAGAAAAAGCCAAGATTTGGCAATCACGGTACTCATCCCTTTTCGGAATGATGAACCTCATGCCTTTCTAGGTCCGATACCGTGGATGTTCCTTACGAAATCTATGTAGATGAAGAAGGTGCATTCTTCCACCCGGTCGGTCTTGCGCCCATAATTACCTCAACAAACCCTATTTCTCTGCGGTTTGTTGGAGGAACTTCATAGCTCCCCTTGGTGCCTAAGTTTGGGGCTTGGATGGAAAAGTTGGAACCAAGTAAGGCCCAAAGCGAAGGTTTATTGACTCTCTCTTAATCCGGATGGCGTCTTTAAGCCCATCTCCAGAGCTACGTCGATATCTCTCCGCGAAATCTTTGCATACGGTTAAAATCAATGCATACTAGTAATCTTATCCAAAGGGAACATAGAGTCTAACGTCTGACTCACTCCCGGCATCAACTTCTCTATATGGCATCTATAAGCCCATTCGATTGCATCGTCAGCAAGCGATCTCATTTCATACACCGGCCAGATACAAATTTTCAAGTGTACTCAGTGTTGATCATCTTCTACCTTGAGGTC